>MNCI01000125.1:150928-198901 GCA_015680685.1 Gnetum montanum
ATGAGTATATTCCAGACTTTACCTTCATCCTCCATCAAGAGGAATAGCTGCAATGGAGAGATTTGCAAGGTAACCTTGNATAAATTACCTAGTGTTAGCATCCATTCCCACATACTGTACACACCCTAAATCGATGCAACCTTGGTTACCAAATGCTAATCGTTGCTGGGATCACCAAGCATAANAAGCTATACAACATATCAGGGACTCAAGGCAAGAGAGCCAACATACACTATTGAAGGGCAAAGGTTCNAAGCATGTAAATAACAGATAATAAATAATAGTAATAAAATCCTATTCCATGCACTTTAAGGTTTATCCATGAAGCTTGTCTTTATTTCCATACACAAACTTGTGTTCAGGTACAATGTTTGCTCGAATAAAGATCCATTCACTTTGGGACTCCTATTTCAGGCACGTGGAAAATATTCTATCTCTGGAGTGATCAATCTGCCAAAGTTTCCCTACTATCTAGCCTAGGATGATGAAATTAGGAAGAGCTACCTCTTATTTATAGATATGATGATGCACCGTGATATTGCATATGCGATATCACAGGGGAGGACGCGCTATCGCGTACGCGATATCGCAAGGGATGCGATATTGCGGCGCCGCAATATCGCATCCCATCAACATGCCACCAACTAAACTACACACAACATATATCACATGGTTGTTCTAACATTGGGGATTAGACATCATTGGACTTATAATGCCTAAGTCCTGCATAAGGTATAACTTCATTATAATTGCAATTGAGTATTTTACCAAGGTGGTTGAGGCTATTCCCTTTAGGAAGGTAACATTGCAGCAGGATTGGAAATTTATGTTTGAAAACATAGTGATCCATTTTGCTTTATCCATGACCATCATAATGGACAACAAGCCATAGCTTAATAGTGTTGAAACCAAGGCTTTCTATGAATGCTTCAGTATTAAACATTCCTTTTTGTTGCCATACTACTTGTAGTCAAATGGCCAAGTAGAGGCAATAAACAAAGTCATCATCAACCTTCTAAAGAAGATGCTCACTAGCAGCAAATGGTGATGGAATGAACAATTAGTCTACACCCTCTAGGATTATTACATGACATGTAGAATAGCAATAGGTAAAATTCCATATAGCCTTGTTTATGGGGTCTAAAGTGATTTTTCCTCTTGAATTACAGGTTCTATTGCTTAGTGTGATCCTCTCAAAGTTCATTGATGAGGCCTAGAATAATGAGTTAAGAATTATGGATCTCGATTTGATAGAGGAGGAGCACATGTAGATGCTTGATCGCATTGAGTGGTACCAAGAAAAGCAAAGGTAGAAGCACCATCACAATCAACACCAATGCCCGATCAAGAAAGGGGACCTAGTCCTCAAGGTCATTCACGAACCTATGAATAAATTCTTAGCCAACTTGTAAGGGAATTTTTTGGTCACTAAGGCCTCTGACAATGGAGCATTCAAGCGTGCTAATCAAGATTGCAATGAGTTTTCCAATTTGGTCAACCATTTGTACTTGAAGATTGAGTTTGCCAATTTAGTCAACCATTTGTACTTGAAGCCTTACTAAACCTGGTACATAGCACATCATCTCAATGAAGCAAGGTAAGAATAAGTTTGCTACGACTATAAACTTGCATAGCACTTGTCGACTATGATATTAAATTGGTAGAACACTCATTTGCTATGACGTTAAACTAGCATCCAAACCTCTCATGTGCTATGACTATAAACTAGGACATACCATCATTGCGTCATGATGTTAAACTGACATAGTAGCATGTCTACTATGATGTTAAACTAGCATGTAGCAGTTTGCTAGGACTATAAACTAGCATGCCCCAGTCTAGAAAGACTTGAAACTAGGTTCGTGGTCTACTAGGGACCTTAAACTAGCAATGCACATAGTCTACCAAGACCTTAAACTAGGTTCATAATCTACCACACAGTTTTATGAGTAGGTGAGTGTGAATACTTTGAACTCCTCCTCCAACCCCCCTCATCTATTTACATCTCATGGGTAGGGTAGGAACACTACAATCCTAGAATGGAATTCCTATCATTGGGAGAGGCCTATGGAACATTTGCAGCATTATAGCCCCTTGGAATTTTGCTAATCTTTCAAAGCTCCCATCATCAGTGCACCCTTTGGGTAGCACTTGTAGCACTACCACCTCTGAGTAACACTTGTAGCATTATGGCCTTACCTTTTTGCTAATTTTTCTGGGCTCTTGCCATTTCTTGGGGTTGGGAGTACCTATAACATTATGCCCCCTACCATTTTGTTAGTTTTCTAGGTTTCTGTCATTGGTGCGGGCTCTCAAGCACCTACATCACCATCATCCCTAGGCATTTTGTTGATCTCTCTAGACACTTCCCATTGATTTAGCCTTTGAAGCATTTGCAGCATTCTCGCCCCTGGCATATTTACTGACTTTTCAAACACTTATGACTAGTTTAGCTATTATAGTAGTTGCAACACCCTTGCATTTAGTAGTTTACTTGCATGTCATGTTGTGTGGTTATTTTATTGTCTTCCCTAAGTTGTGTTTGTAGGATGAAGAAAAAGAAAGAAGGGAGAATGGGGCAAAACATGTCCCCAAGAAAAAATTAGCAGAGTTGCAATTTCACAATAGATCCAACCCTAAAAGGTCATAAGCACTTTGATGAAAGGTCATAATTTTGAGGGCAAGCCATCCTAGTGCCATGTACATTGACTTTCTCATAAGCATTCTGATGAGATATCACCATTTTGGTGGTAAGCCACCCTAGTACCTTGATCCCCATCAGTTGTGTTGACTACACATCTTGTAGTATGATACACTATTTTCATTTCATCTCCCCTATAATCCTTAGTGCCTTACCTACATCCTTTATCTTTGGCATACCGCAATCCTTAGCACTCTTGAGCATGGTGCAATGACATTTGATTAGGTATTGACGAGTGATGTTGGTGTTGGGCCTACTGTGGTGTTTTATTGTTCTTTGTTTATGTCTCTAGGGCCACTCCTCTAGACATTAACAAAGAGGGGCCAATGAAACACCACCAAATTTGGGCCACCACATCTCGACTACAAATTTGTCTATGCTCTCCATTGTTGGGAATATGCTCCAAAGCATAGTTAGCATAGGTTGTAACACAAGTCTAGATTTGCAAAATTTTTCTAAGTGTCAATAGTAGCTACAAATTTCTCTAAGCATTGAACTACACTCTCACTATTGGGACTATGCTCTAGAGCATAGTCAACACACAAATGGCTAATTTTGCAAACTTTCCTAAGTGTCAAGCCAAAATCTGTCAAGCTTTCTTGGCATGGAAGAAATAGTTTGAAAACATTTCTAACTATTGTGACTATGCTCCTTACTATGCTATAGAGTGTAGTCAATGTAGTTTTCACTAAAGCTCAAGTTTTGCAAAATTTATCTACCTATTGGGACTATGCTCTAGAGCATAGTCAGTGTAGTCATGTAGAACAACCTCCGAAAGCCTCTAGAATGCAACATTGGCCTTCACCTTAACTTTGACACTCCTCCAGCAAGTAAGATCAACAACATACATTTCTTTTGCATCCCCCATTTTTCCAAAAAGTGTACCTATGCTCGACACCACTTGAGAGACTAAATAGCATAGTCTTGGAGCATAGTCTTCAAACTTACACCAATTTGCAGTATTTTCAAGTACATTGCAATCTATTTAGCATTTGTACATGCATTTTGTTAGTGTAGTCATAGTTTGGTAATCTCATAGGGTCCATTGGAGCACACTAGTAGAACACCATTTTCTCCAGTGGGAAAGTAGTTGGGTACAATGTAGTCTCAACTACCCCTTTGCCACGTGGTGCTTGATCTACAATTCATAGCAATCCTAACCCTGTAAATACCCAAGTGATCTATGTTTTAGGGGTTAGAAATTTTTGCATTCGGTTGGCAAATCTACGCATCTATTGACATTTTGACATTTCATTGCATAAGAACAAGTTCGATGTAGAGTATCGACAAGTAGCTTTACATACCACCTAGGACACTGTAGACCATTGCAGCTCATGAGACACAACAGCCAAACTGGTAGGCATAGATACCATGGCAAAAATTAATCTCTGTACCCTAGACACCCTAAGATTGTGACTACACTACCTATTGCACCTATTTATACATCACATACCTCCTTACCTTTCTTGTAGTTAACTATGCTCTCCCCATTTGGGGTGTTGTGGCTTTCTCTTTTGCTCTCTCCTTGCATATTTTTCAGCATTTTTATTCACATTTTGACATTTACTCACATTTTTTGCTATTTTTACATGTAACTACATGTTGAAACCTTTGTTTTTATGGGAAATCCTTAACTATGCTCACCCCCATTAACATCATAGATGCTGCAAACATTGTGCAAACACTTAACAACATTTTGGCATCACATCTCGTATGTTCTAGTCCAATCAACAATACCATTATAGTCACCCTGTCTCTACCTCCAGCAGGTCCTCACATGAACGTTAGGTCAAGTTGTGTGCACCGTGAACCTCTCAATGTACCATTCCAACCACCGATGTTTTCAGTCACTAGAATAAATTTATTAAAAGTTTATTTAATGAAAGGGACCTCATACTTCCAAAACAAGGAAAACCATAGAGTTTTTGGATAGGTGGATGTCGTGGAATCACTGCCTATTCCATGAAAATGAAACCATGTCTTATTCATTAGTACAATAATTCAAAATTAGAAACTAGGCATTAGTAAACAAAACATTAAGCACAAAACATCATTAGTAATAGCTATAGCACCACTATGTCATGTTGGCACAAAGCATATTTATTAACAAAAATTAGAAAATCACACTAAAATAAAGTAAAATATATAAGAAGTGTAAAATATTCAAGAAAAATTTAAATATATTAACAATGGTATAAAACCAAAAATTGTGTAAAATAGGAAAGAGTTTAAATATAAAAAAGGTGTAAAATAAATAATTTGCAAACATAAAAATGTGTAAAAAAAATTTTAAAACTAAGGAGCTATGTATATGATTAGCATGGATGGACATCTCCCCCATGACTGAGTTGGAAGGAGGAGATCTAAAAAATTAAGCATGGTTGTCCATCCATTAAGGTATGTGTTGCCTTGGCCTACTTGGGCTCATGGAAAGGCTTTATTTGTTGGATGTTGACCAACTTCTTCTTATTTTGGCTCTTAGGTTTGTATATGATCATAGCCCCAAAAGGAAAGGTTGCACCAATTATATAAGGCCCTTACCATAATGTTTGGAATTTTGTTTTTTGAGGAACATGTGTGGGATTCTAGTATAGAACCTTTTCTCTTAGTTGAAATTTCTCTTTTCATATTCTAAGGTTATGGCATTGTTGGCTGAATGCCTTGTGCACTTCATTCAAGGATAGGACTACTAATCAATTTTTGTCTAGTACATTTAGGTTGATCAATCTTTCTTTTTGTGCCAAACTTAGGTTAAGGTCAAGGTTAAATGCTATTGGAAGTGTATAGAGTTTGGATTAAATTGGGAGTGTTGGAAGTTTTTTGTACACTAACAAGTAGGGAGAGTAGCCAATAGGGAGTTTCCATGTTGAGTAGTAGACCCAAAGGACATTATTGAGTTTTGTTCTCTAGTCTCTCCTATACTTGCTAATAGTTCTTATTAGAATCCTTGTGATCTCCCTATTAGTAACCTTTGCTTGATCATTGACTTAGGGGTGATAGGGTGTTGTTATTTTATGTTCAACCCTCAAGCATTGCATGAGTTTTCGAAAAGTAGCACCTATAAAATGGGGTTCGTTGTCAGAAATCAATTCACATGGCACTTCAAACGTGTTCACAACATTTTGTTATGTCAATTGAGCAATAGTGGATGATATATAGTTAGTGATGGTTGCTATTTCTATCCATTTGGTATAGTAATCAACGGTGATAATTATATGTCTTTCCATTGGACATGAATATGATGGAGCCCATGAAGTCAATGCATCATATGTCAAAGGGTTCTAGTAGTTGAATCCATTGTTGAGGATCCTCCATTCATGTAGTCATCCCACCATCTCATTAACAATTCTTACAAGACTAGACAAATTGGTGGACATCCTTGAAGATTATGGAGCAATAGTATCTTGTCATTAGGATTTTTATTATCATGTGTCTCTATGCATAGTGGCCCCCCACAAGGACCCTCATGAGCATCTTAGAGAATGCATAATTGATCTCCATGAGGTACACACCAATGAAACATGCCATTAGCACAGAACTCGTAAAGGTGTCTATTGATTTCCATGAAGTACTTAGCCTAATGAAGAAATTTTTGTTTCTTTCTATAGTCTAGATCTTGTGGCATCTCATGAGTGAGAAGATAAGTGAGGATAGAAACATACCATTTTGGTTCCATGGGCACTTATTCAATTATTGCACTAGTAATGAGAAGTTTAGTAGAAAATTGGTCTTAGAGTGGGCTCTTCTCCTCTTTTCTATCCCATCATAACTGATACAAGTGATTAATCACCACATTCTCAATTCCCTTTTGATGTACCATTGTAAGGTTGAATTCTTGCAAGATCAGCAACCATCATATGACATGGGGGCTCACCATTGGCTTGTTCATGAGGAAGTGGATGACACTATGATCAGTATGCATAAACACTTTATATCCAAGCATGTAGTGCCTAAACATTTCTAGAGCATACACCACCATCATTAGATTTTTCTCTGTGATGGGGTAATTCAACTATGCATCCACAATGCTTTGACTAGCATAGTGAATGTCATATAGACATTTCTTGTCATCCAACTATGTAATCATGAATCCCAATACATAATTAGATGCATTTGTCATTATATGAAATGGTCTAGACCAATCATGTGCTTGTAGAATTAGAGTCTTTATGAGCTTTTGCTTGAGGATTTGGAATGCATTTTTGCATTTCTTAGTCTAGATGAATGGAGCATCTTTCTTTGTGAACTTCACCAATGGTTTTGTGATCTTAGAGAAATTTTCTATAAATCACTAGTAGTAGCTATTGTGTCTAAGGAATTATTGAACATCTTTGATGATTTCTAGTTGGTGGGTCATTTCTACCTCGATCCCTTCCTATGAAATTCTGTGTTCCAATACAATGCCTTCTTGGATCATGAGATGGCTCTTTTTCCAAATGAGCCTTAAATTTATTTCCATACATCTTTTTATTACTTGCTCAAGGTGGACGAAGGCTTTCTTGAATGTAGCATCATAAGTAGAGAAGTCATGCATAAAGACTTCCACTCCATTACCAATTTGCTGGTAAAAGATGCTTAAGATCAGGCATTGAAAAGTGGTAGGAGCATTGTATAGACCAAAAGGCATTGTGCGATATGAAAAAGTTCCCCAGGGACTTGTGAATGTTGTTTTAGCTTGATCCTCAAGTGTGATTTGAATTTTGTTATAGCCACTATAACCATCCAAAAAACTATGATAATAATGCCCAAATATGGTTTCCAACACTTGATTAATGAATGGAAATAGAAAATGATCTTTGAATGTTGCCATGTTTAAAAATCTAAATTCAATACAAAGTTTCCATTTTCCATCTTTGTTTGGCAATATCATGAGTGGATTTATCCATTTACTATTTGAAATAGGGTAGATGAACCCTAACTTAAGGAGTTGCTCAATCTCCTCTTTGATGATTTGCTTCAATTTTGGATTCAACCACTATTACAGTTGTCTCATTAGCTTCATGGATGAATTAGTGTAAATGTAGTGCTGGCATATCCATGGATTAATTCTAGTGAGTTTAGGATATGACCAAGAAAATGTTGTTGCCATCTATTGATCACTTTCAATAGTTTTACTTTTTACTTTAGAGAAATTTTAGCATTAAGTATGACTAGCTTGCCATTTTTCAAGAATGTATATGCATATTCTAGGCTAGTAGCTAGAGCTTTTAACTCTATGGGCTCTTGTTTGAAATTCTTAGGAATCTCCAACTCCCCCTAAGTGGTATCTTCATTTTCATTATCAAAGAGTTGGTGGTGAAGTTGCTCTAGTTCATCCATGCCTACAACATAAGTGCATGTTAGGCTCTTAGTAGGGTCTATGCACATTGTGCTACTACCAGAATCAACAATCAACTAGTAGGTGCCCTCTTGCTTTGTGGCTGCTACGTATAGAAAACATTGAATATTTGCTTCATGTGCATACTGCCTACATGCAGAAATAGATGGTCATTTCATAGACTAGAGTTTCTGCACGTAATTGCATCCTATATCACTTTATGCAATGCATGGAACTCACTTTTTCTTGATCTTTTCAAATGCATTTGCCTTAGATATCTCTAGGAAAAGATCTCTGATGTTCATTCTTGCATCAATAGTGCTTAGCCATGTCCTTCCTATAATGATTGGAAAGTTCCCTTTGTAGTTCTCAACCTTTATTATTAGGAAATTGATAAGATAAAACCACCCATAGATGGTGGTCACAATGTTTTCTACCAGTTCCAATGGAATGGTAATGGATTGGTCTACTAATTACAATTGGATATTGCTCTTTTTGAGAGGTGATAGGTTTCAAGTAGTATACATCTCATGAGAAATCAATTTCACATTGAAACCTAAATCAAGAAGAGCTTTACATGGTTCATTATCAACAATTTGTAAATAGATAAGAGGGCTCCCAGGATTGGCTAATTTCCTAGAAAGGTTGCCAGCTTGGATCCAATTAGATATGACATGAGTAAACATAATAGTATAGATATTTGGTAGCATTTGGTTTGAAGAGGACCCAATGGAATGGTTTGCAGAGGATGAGGTAGGAGTAGGGTGACCAACTACCTGAGTCTATGAGGGCTTAGTAGGGGTGTTGGGTCAGCAAGAATGGTCTTTTATGAGCATGAGGTTTCAAACCACTCAATTGATAAACCGGTTATAGATTGATGGTCCTAGTAGCATTGCATTGCTATGGCTAGGTTGGAAGTTTATCCTACATGGATGGAACAAGTAGTAGTTGCATTAAGGATGGAGGAATAGGTGTAGGAATAGAAGGAGAATAAGGATAGAATGTGGTATCCCTTCTAGAACATGGAGAATGAGCTCTATAGCATTCAAGAGGGTAGTAGTGATATTGGAAAGAAGAAACATAACTAGAAGAGCCACGTGAAGACAAGGGTTGCTAAATGTAATACCCATATGGATTTAGCTACTTATAAGGGTATTTCTACCTTGGTGATGGCATCCCAAGTGACTATGGTTGGTGCCACTATTGATACTGCTCATACGATTGTAGTGGAGTTCCAATTGGATAATATTGTTATTGCTAATAGAACTACCTAGGATTATCTTGAGTATAAAACATTCTTCTGGGTTTTTGTCTTTTTACTAGTTGTGAAGTTAGAGCATACACCCTAGACTCTTGTAAGTGTAACATGATAGGGCAACATCCCTTAAGATGTTCATATTGGTAGATGTCACATCCACCATCATCATTTGATTTAGTTTCCATAACTTCTTCTGCTACAACAATGTTGCCCTTACTCCTTTGATTTGCACATTCATCTTCCTTTCACCTCTTGCAGTCATGATCACAACTTTGTTCTTTGGGCTCTTCAAAAATTTTTAGGACAACGTGAAATCTACTATTCATAGAGTCCCATAACTGATCTACCTTAGTCAAAATTATAGAGGTAAATTTTTGAATTGGTAATTCTTTCCAATTCACCACCTCATCAAGTGATGATTCCTCCTCACTATAATAAAATCAGACCTCACTATTATGAATTGAAGGATCATGATTATATTCTTTTCCATTTTTTCATTTTCTTAACTCTTCTTCTTCTTTGGCTACTTGCTCAATTAGCCTTTAGATCTGATGGGATTTTAACTATGACAATTACCCTTGGGCATAAACTCTAAGAGTTCTTCTCATTTTTGGTTGGAGCCCATCTATGATATGGCAAAGTTGTTCCTATTGAGAATAGTCATGGCTAGGACATCTATGAAATAGAGAATAATATCTATCCATGGTAGCATCCAATGACTCATGTTCCTTGCTTCTATCTTTGGATCTACCTCTTCAAGTTTGACACTTGGAGTACATGTGATATTTGTTATTAAACAGTTCAAGCATTATACTCCACCTATGGATTGATTCTAGTTCCAAGGATTGGTACCAGCTTTCTACTTCTTTAATGAGTATCCTAGGAAATACCTTAAGCTTTTGCTAGTTTTTTTCTATATTTTGCAAGGCACAAGCATTTTGGAAAGCCTAAAGATGATTCTATGAATTTGAGTTATATTCCCCTTTAAACTTTGAGATATTGTTCATATCTAGCCTCTTCATTCAGCTATTCTTTGTGTGCCTTGTTGAAATTCTTACTACCTCTGCAATGTTTAGCATACTTTGTGTACTATATAAAGGCATATTGTAGCCATGATCTTGGTGCCTATGATGCCCTATGCTACCCCTTCATTCGTAGTGATGGGCCTCTCTTGAATGCCTATGCCTTAAATCTTGACTTACTTGATGATCCCTATGATCATCTCGGTCACATCAATTACCTCCATCATGATCACATCCCCTATAGTTATGTTTAGAGCTAGAAGCAGAAGAAGATGAAAAAAAAGGTGAAGAGGAAGGAGGACTAGCATCATCATGGTGCCTACTACCCCCTCTTTAGTAGTTGTAGCCATGATCATGATCATATTGATTACTTGCATCCCTACCATGAATCTCCTTTTTGGATCCCCCTTTGTCATGGGATTCATTCTTGCTAGAACCAGGATTATGTATTGTGGATTGCAAGTTTTGGTTTTAATCTCCTTCATCAAAGTTAAAGAGAGGAGTTTCTCTAAATGGAAAACCCCCATAGAAGGATTCTCCACCATCTTTTTGGTACATCAAGAATGGGGAATCATTGGACCACTTCCCCTTTGCAGTTTCATAATGCTACTATAGTCATTAATCCCTTGGACATTGTGCATTGGTGGGACGATAATCCTTGGCATCACTACCCTACACAACATATTCAGCATAAAGCCCTTGGATGTCCAACCACATAAATCTTGTTGAAGCATTGCAGGAATGGATCAATGATGCTACAACATAATGTTTCCCTCCATGTCTCACCTTTGTAGTAGTTCATGTTGATGTAGGATGAAGGTGAAATTGGGTACATAGTCATTAGTATGAGCATATATCACTCTATATTGCTGGGGCACCTACTGATTTACTTTGTTAGACTTGGATGGAGAACCACTCTTGTGAGAAGAAGACATCTTGTATTAGAAGAAAAAAATGCAGTGTGCTTTCTTATAAGTGGTGTAGTTATTTTAATGTATGAGATGACTTTAGGTTTTGTTCAACAATCTTGAATAATTTTTCACTAAATCCTAGATAGCACATGTAACAAACTAAAGATTTGAAGTAATGGTGCCAACGATGAGTGGAAAGTATGCCCTATGCCCAACCATATGAATTACAAGCATTTAAGCATAATTTGATCAAATTATGGAGACCTTAAGTTCCCATGTACACTAGTTCTAGAACATGAAATATAATTATAATTATTGTTGTCTTCCCAACTACACTTATGGAGCTTAGTTGTATGGTTAAGTGTAGTTGAGACACATGATTTTTATTATTTTATATTTTATTTTTCTATGATTAACAACAAGTTGAAACTTAACTTATGAACCAATTTAACTAATCTAATTGCTAATTAATAACTTTCGATCCCACTTTCCATACATGTCTTGAATGCATATAACATTGCTAGGTTACTAAGCGTTAAGCACTTCTAGGAGTATCAAATGTTGTATGTTATGCTCGAAGTAATCATACTTATGCATTAAATCTATTTATCTTAATTAATTAATCAATTAAAGTCTAATATATCTTAATTAATTGCATACTTAATGAAAATAGTAAATGCAAAAATAAATGATTAATATATTCCAAGTGCTACAAGGTTTAATCAAAAAGTTCATCTTTATTGTCATTCACACTAGTATGCTTAGGTACGTGCTTGAATAAAGATTCATACACTTTCTAAATACTACTAGAGGCACACAGAAAAATATTCCAACTTTGAAATGACAAAATTGCAAGAGCTTTGCTACAACTATCATATGACATCCATAAACATGGCTGGTGAGTGTGTATTTATAGACTTTATTATGGAGCTATGTTAATGGGGGCTCATAAACATAGCAAACACTACGTCGATGTTGCCTGGTCAACAGGGCAACACCATGTCAATATGAAACTTTAATGCTTCATCAATATTAGTCAACTGAGATATTGTAAATGCTATATTGTAGATGCTACATTGCATCTACACTGTAGCATCTTCATTGATGCATCTTAGTTGTCTGCTACATCACATCTACTATATCATAGATGCTATATTGCATCTATGATAACTTAGCTATGTTGATGCATCCTCATCGACATAGCAAATGAGTTAATGGATCCTTATTGATGTAGTGTCTATATTTATCTATAAATATGTGAGCACCCATTGCATATTTGATACCATTTGGTTAATAGTATAGCTAAACTCTTTCAGTTTTATTTCGTAATCTTAACAAATAGTTAGTAAGTGCCCACAACATGGATTTAAGTTAGTTGTATAACATCTTATTCAAGTGGCATTATACCTAGATACATTCCATGAATGCTAATAAAATCAAGATTGATTCATATTCATTGTAGCACTTTGACTTAGAATAGATTTACTTCCAATTCAATTTACTTTCCATGTGCTTTGTTAATATTTACATTTCCATACATATTAATCAATTGGTAGAATGAGCGTGACCAATTTCAAGCATAAACATGTATTTGCTTGGTAATCCTAGTAGTGGATATGTGAGTTCAAGATGTGTACGATAAGTTGAGAATAGACACTTATCGTCCTTAAGATAGTTTAAATTTAATTTTATTATTAATTAGATTAAATAATTAATTTTTACATTATTATTTAGTTAGTTTAAGGCCCCAATAACATTTATAATCATATGCCTTACTTTGGACTAAATCATATGTGATGAAACTACCACTAGTCCAAGTGAGAAGGTAGTGACTTATGATTAATGGTTAATAACGTAGATACCACATTAGTTCCATCCATAGAATTCAATTAAATTTTATATGAATGCTTGTGATTTATATGGTTGGGCATAGAAAATTTTTGTTGCTCATCATTGACATCATTTCCAGGGATGATACTAGTGATCTAGATTAGTTATATTATAAATTATTGCTGAAAATAAGTAATGACATATATTTTAAGAAAAATTAATATTTTAATCCACACACATTATTAATATAAAAGCATGTCTCCTTCACATAAGGTGTATAGTCTATCATACAATGAGAACACTAATAGAAGTAATGATAGGATCTATATTGAAGAGAATTGGAGTGAACCACTACAAGTAGGAGTCTCATATGCCCATTCTAACCCTTACTATCAAAGACTACATTCAGCTATTGTGGACAACCCTAGAGGGGATGGAACAAGTCCTAGAACAGGGAGGGCCTCAAGACCTAGGACCTTCTCCAAACCTAGAAGAGATGAATCAAGGGACCATAGGTGAACATATAAGAGCTATGAAAATTGATGAGTAGCAAGTATCCCCTACTTCCAACCATACAAATCACAAGTATTCGCTAGCCATTTGGTTGAATTTTATAGACTTAGTTCCTAAGTTGCTTATAGGATTAAATTGTAAAGTAAGGGGTTGTATGATTAGTGTCTTCCTAACTCACACTTATGCTATCAATATGTATTGTTAAATGTGAGTTAAGACACATGATGTTTATTTTTTATAAGTATTTTTATATATTTTTATCCTAGTAGCTAGATGAGTAAATGAAGATTTAATAGTTAATTATTTAACTACTTAACTAATATGGTAACTAACTATCTTAATGTAAAGCAAATATTCTCACTTATCGTACACATCTTGAACTAGTATCAACATTATTGGGTTACTAAGTGGCTATTTAGGGCATATCAAATGGCTACTACTGGGATTACCAAGTTTAATACGTCATGCTTGTAAGTGGTTACACTTACATCTTTGTATGATTAATTATATTAATTAATTAAAACCATGAATGTAAATTGCATTGAAAGTAAAGTATTGAATGTAAAGAGTAATCTAGTCTAAGTGTTGCAATGAATATAAGAAATCTCGACTTTATTGTCATTCATACTAATGCATTCAAGTACATCGTGTTTGAATAAGCATTGTATAATCTCTTTAATTTACATTGTAGGCACTAAGAAAAAAATATTCTAGCTCTAGAGAAATGAAACTATAAGGGCTTTGTTATGCTATGAATCTAAGATGTCATACATGTGATTTATGCACTCATTTACATAGGCCTTTCTTATGTCAGCATTGATGCATAAACATCGATGCAATAGCATTGATGGATATGTGTCAATGCATTTAACCATGCATAGATGGGGATATGATGATAGGGCTATGTTAATGCATGCCCATCAATGCAACTTATCTAATTATGACTCATTATACCTCCATGACTAACTAAAAGCTCATTTTTGAGTGAACAAAAGTAAGATTAAGCTTCTTACAAAATTTTGTATAAAGTATGGAGTTTATTAACTAGAAGATAAAAAAATAGATTGACCAACTAACTGTACTAACTCTAAATGCCAGATTATACAAGATACCAAAAACTAGTGTCCATTATAGCAAAATTGAACAGTTTACAAAAACTGTAGTAGGTGCTTCTAAGGTTACCAGAGGCATGATGAATTCTTAAACAATGTTAGGAGGTTGAGGCTCCTTTGGCATTGAAGGTTCTTCACTAGGTTCTAGTGTTGCTAGTGGTTAAGGCTGTCTTGCTACTACTATTGTCACTGGAACAAGTTTGAAAGCATCCAGTAATGCCTTCATCTTTTCTTCTTTGTAACATGAGTAATAGGTAGTCTACATGACTTCATCAATGTGGGCTAGTACAAGGATGTCCCATAGGCATAACATCAAAGGAAACAATTTCTTCATGTTGATGAACCATGCCATGAACTATTTATGTTCAATGTCAAATGTCTTTACCAAGTTCTGTAGCTCATAGTAGTTGTTCATCCTTCTAGCTAGGTTCTTAGTGACTAATTATTGATGAGTGAATTTACTTTTGAGAACCTTAAGTTTTACATTGGCCTACTCCAACCAGTGTTTTGTCCCCTTGTGATGCTTGAATTTTGCCTCATATAGGAGGTAGAAATTGACCACTTTTTTTTCCAACTCTATCCTTAGTCTTCATAATGTTAGCATAGCTAGGTTTGCATAGTGGAGGTTGGAAAAATCCATGTATTTTATCATCTCCTCAATTTGCAAATTTCTTAGGTGAATTTCTACCTTGTTATACATGTTCAGTCCATCAAAGATGAGCTACCATATGATGTCTCATTATTAGAGTTGCTAGAGAATCTCATTCATCTTTTCCTTCATTAGCTAAATTTCTTTCTCATTAACTTCTTTGAGGATTCCAACCTAGTACTTGTAATGGTTATTTACTCATTCAAATTTGAGGGCCTCATTCTTCCATGTGGCTACCTTAATGGCTAACTTCTGGTGAAGCACATGGACTTCCTCCATCAAGAGATTTTTATTCTTTGCTACCAACCTTCTCAAATCAAGATTAACCTTGGCTAGTTTCTCTATTATTGATGAATAAATTTGATCATTTGGTCCTTTTTCTCCTCAACATTTCATAGGTAATGATTTTTCTTTGTTAAGACCAAGTTTTCCTTACAAACTTGTGACAAGTCCTTATTAGTGTTGAAGGTCATGGCTTTCAACAAGGATGCATTAAAGACCACCGCTTCCTTCACATTTTTGACCTCTTGTAGTCTATGTTGAAGCTATTGAAAAGATTTATCCCATATGAGCTCTCAAAGAGATGGACCTGCAATTCTACAACCTCAACAACCAACCATTGATTGTTAGTGATGGTTGCCTCTAGTTGGGCATTATTAATGGGTAATTTTCCCTTTATCTCAAGTAGTTGCAACTGGATTATAGTGATCTCATTTGGGAGATTGAAGATATCTAGAAGAGGTTACCTAGCTTTCACTAGTTATTCCAACACTTTCTCATATTAAATATTACTTAAGCAACCACTCTTTCCTTGTGTAGATGCTTAGATTTCTACCATGATGGTGATTTTGGTATGGTTGCTACTGGAGCATTCAAGGCTTCAACCATTCTATTGGCCACCACTTCCACCATTGTCTCTTGTCCTTTATGTTGCATGAACAGGATAGTTGTTACCTCATATTCCTTGAATATAATAGAGAAAGTTGTAGAATTCCCTAAAATTTCAAGGAATTTTTGTTTAGGAATGGACATTGTGACTTCTTAGGTACTTGGATTTCATCTTGTAGGTGTCTAGTTTTTTCAAGATGAGAATAATAGGATAGTGTCTTGGTCCAACTAGTTGATGATCCTAGTGATCTCATTAATATGGTTGAAGGCTAGATGATAAATTGAGGTTCCTCCATCACCTGCTAAGCCTTATTACTACTTAATTTATAGCTCACAAAGCTTTCAAAGTCTTTCAAAAATTGTAAAAACCTTTAGTTTAGCTTCTCCTATAGGTGGTGGTGGTGGTGGTGTCCTCTCCTCCTCTTGTAATTTAGCTACTACCTTATCCTTCATCATCTCCTACCAGATGTGGAAGAAGCATGATAACTCATATCATTAACATCACATGTTATATCTCCTCTTTTGTATAACTTGCAAATGAGGCATAGAAAGAAAAGTATCTTCCTTCTCCTCTCATTCTCCTTGAAGAACTTTTCTATCTCTAGATAGATGAGCTAGGTAAGGTTAACTAGAATATTTTCACCTAAAGTAGTGCATGCCAAGGCAAAGAAATCTATCACCTTACTTGGCCTCATTTTGGAGTTTAGGTGATAGGACATGATCTTGAATTATGCATGCTTTTCCTTTGTGAAGACACCATACTCCTTATGGTCCACTCCGTAGTAATGCTAAACTCACTCCTTTTTGGCTTTATAGTTCACTTGGATAGAAATTTCTACCAACTTTGCCTTAGTATTAAACAACCTGAGGATCTTTGGAATGGCCTCAACCAAGTAGGAGATGATGATATCTTTTATTTTCACATTTGCATCTCCTTGTTGATTATTCTAGAATAGGGAGGTCTCCCCCATGTACCATTCTCCATTGATGGAGACAATAAGCCACATGGGAGACCCTTGTAATTGTATGCAAACTTCTTATAGTGCTAACTCTATGAAGGGTCCAAAGTTCAATTCTTGGAGAATAGAACTCTAAGCCTCCTTGGTTCTTATCCTCTTCAAGAAAGCCTTTGTAAGGGTAATTTCAAGGTTAAGCCTTAGCCTAGGGGCTTTGTCTTGCCTAGAATGGAATGTTTTCATTGTGGGAATCTATCAAATAGATTTCCACTTTAGAATCCTTTGGAAGAGGTCCCATTGCATGGGTTTCTTTAGTGGCTTGGTCTTGGAGTTATTGTGGTTGCTACCATTGCTCACTTCCTCCTTATGGGTGCTTATCCCTAGACTGGGAAGGCCTTTGTACTTATGGTCCTCTCTTTGGTGCCATCTATGATCACAAACATAACCCAAGATTAGATTTTCTCTTTATAACCTCTAGTTCTTTTTGATACCTTATTAGATCAAGTTATACTTAGGCTTGTTTTTTTTATCTTGGCAAGTCATAATATTTTAATATTATTTTCTTGATTAGCTACTAGAGTTTTTTGTTAGGTTTAACCTACTTGGAATGAGTAATTTAATATTATTTTAATGAATAAACCTTGAGAAGTTAGGAAAATCTTAAAAACTTTTCTAAAAGAAACCAAAGATTTATGACTCCTATGACACAAAGCTTACCTTCGATAGATCTAGGATTGAAAAATGGGGTGAAACGGGTTAGCGGTTTAAGAGTTAAGGCTCTTGGAAGGTTTTTGGGCTCTAAAAAATTGAAAAAATCTTGCATTTATGGAAAATGATATTAAAAATGACTAATTTTATATCTATATAGTTTTTTTCACACTACATCGATGGGGATGTGTTGAAAAATTTTGCTACATTGATAAAAATGCGTCAACATAGTTGTTTGAGCCAAATTTTTGCAACTAAAAAAAAAGAAAGTTTGGATGAGTTTAGATATGGAAAAAAGAGCCCAATGGAAGGTAGAAAGGTATAGAAGGATGGAAAAAACATAGAAGAGGGCTATAAGTTCTTAAGAGAGGATTTGGATGAGCAGATAATGCCAAAGGAAAGCAAAAGTGGAAGTTTTAGAATGTACAGTGATGAGATTGATTGCAAAAAGAACTAAGGGATAGGAAGTTTAACTTAAAAAGGCCAAGGGATATGTAAGTGGGTTCTCCCCAAAGTAGGCTTATGTTGATAATGCCCTTGCATACCCTCATCCCAAGGGGTCCATAAGCCTTAAGGATGATGAATGGTCATTAGAGGTTAAAAATTGAATCCATAGAAGAGATCATTAGGGTATGATGTCATGTGCCATAATAGACACATCAATTGACCATGATAGGAGGCAGAGAGGTAGTTGATGATGAGGTTAGAATGATAAAAGAGAGAGAATGATTAAGAGATTTTCATCGTGATCATGTGAATCCTTATGGAATTTTTAATTAACATGATTTGATACCATCCCATCCTTAGTTGAGAACAAGTCCAACCATGATTAGTGACTTTACACTACCATATTCTAATCTTTCAACAATCAAGAGTTCATGATAATCCCCAAAGAACAACCACCACTCTAAGAAAAGAAGAAGATAAAGTTAAAAAGATATGAAGGGCCTTAGTTAAAGGGCTGTTTTCAGGCATGGTTAACATGTCTTTCTAGCCCCATAAACTTATAGTTCGTTATTTTATCTAAGGGGTGTGCTTTGAATTTCCATGGTTTTTTTTCAATAAAAACCACATCATGAAAAACATGATTTCTGTTATGATCAACCATAGGAGTGGTGAGAGATCAAAGGAGAAAAATCATAAAAATTAATAAAGTAATTAGGAGAAAAAGATGACAGATCCCCTTAAAGTCACATCTTTGTCCATTCCCACTTGGCCCATTTTGAGTTTATTAAGTAACAAGATCATTAATTACTTTAGGTTTTAATTATGGAAGGACCTCATGAATTCATGATGTA
This sequence comes from Gnetum montanum, assembly GCA_015680685.1. Taxonomy (NCBI): domain Eukaryota; kingdom Viridiplantae; phylum Streptophyta; class Gnetopsida; order Gnetales; family Gnetaceae; genus Gnetum; species Gnetum montanum. The sequence continues at coordinate 170,092 of MNCI01000125.1, forward strand.
GAGCCTCATAGTATTTGATGAAATGGATGGATTTTGTGTACTCACTACCTAATATCATCAGAAAATTAACAATTTGTTAATTGAGGACATAATCGCAAGATGAAATCGTATCATTTAATGATCAATCATAACATTAAATTTTTCATTAATTAACTTCTAGTAGTAGCAATAGGTAGTGAAAAAACTCAAGATTTCATACCAACAAAACAACACATAAAATAAATGATACAAACAAAATAAAAGATAGATAAGAAATAGTAAAATATCCTAGAAAGTGAAAAATGTATAAAGAATGATGTAAAACCAAAAGTGTAAAATTGGATAGCTTACAGAGAAGATTAACATGAGTGACCATCTCCCCCATAATTGAGTTAAAGAGAGGAGATATGAAAAATAGAGCATACTTGTCCATTAGTTGAAGTGTTAGTATCACCAATTATGCTATTTTCTAGTGTAGGCTTTATTTGTTGGATGTTGACTAGTAACTATTTTTTTTTGGGTTTAAAGGATGGTAAATTATCATGGTCCTAGAAGAAAACATTGTATGAATGATATAAGATTCTTCCCATAATGTTTAAAACTTTGCATATTATGGTACATGCATAACCTTATCACCTGGTTGGAATTTAGCTCTCCTTATCCATGCATCATGATCTTGTTTGGCATGTGCCTAGTGTACTTCATTGAATGATAGAGCTACTTGTTAATTCTCATCTAGCACATTTAGTATCATTAAGGATTCCTTTTGTGCTAGACTTAGATTAAGATCCAAATCACAATGTATTGAAAGTGTATAGAGCTCAACTTGGATTAGAAGGATTGTAATTTTTCATACACTAAGTCATAGGAAGAATAGCCAATAGGAAGCTTCCAGTTGTATCGACAAGCCCATAGACCATTGTTGAGTTTTTTGCTCTAGTCTTTGTTATATTTACTAATGGTGCATGTTAGCATCTTGGTTATTCTCTGTCAGTAACTTCAACTTGCCCATTACCTTGGGGGTGATAAGGAGTTGTTAATTTATGTTTTACCTCTAAGCATTGCATTAGTTTTCAAAAAGTAGCACTCATGAATTGAGTTCCATTATTAGAAATATGTGCCCTTGGCATGCCAAACCTATTTAACATACTTTGTTGAACAAACCATGTTACAGTAGAAGATAAATAGTTAGTGGTGGCTATAGCTTTGGCCCATTTGATATAGTAGTCAAATGATAGGGTGATGTATGTCCTCCCATTGGACATCATGTTGATGAACCCCACAAAGTCAATGCCCCAAATGTTGAAAGGCTCTAGTGTTTGAATTCACTGTTGGAACTCTTCCATTCCTATGGTCATTACTCCATCTCTTTGGCACTTATTGCATGAATAGGAAAATTGATGGAAATCCCTAAAGATTTTTGTCCAATAATATCCTTCCATGAGAATTTTCACAACTATCCTTCTTTCCATATAATAATCCTTACAACAACCTTCATAAGCATCTTGGAGGATATGTAGTTGATCAGCATTGGGCATCCATCATCATAGCAAGCCATTAGTGCAAAACTTATAAAGATTACCTTTAATCTTCATGTGATGCTTGGCTTGATGAAGAAATTGTTGTTTCTTTCCATTGTCCCATTTCTTAGGAGCCTCTTGAGTGAGTAGATAAGAGAGGAATTCATCATACTAATTAGGACCTATGGAATTATGAACTTCAACAAATTTTGTAAAGAGAATTTCATCTAGGAATTGATCAAGAAAAGGCCCCTCATCCTCTTTGCAATTCCATCATAACTAAGGCAAGTGATCAACAACCATGTTCTTAGTTTCATTTATGTCCACCATCATAAGGCCAAAATCCTATAGAATCACTAGCCACTGTATGACATAGGGGCTTATTCCTAGCTTATTCATGAGGAATCTAATGACACTAATTCATGTGCACAAAAGATTTGGTATCCAAGCACATAATGCCTAAATTTCTCTAAGGTGTACATCACCACCATGAGCTCCTTCTTTGTGGTAGTGTAGTTCAATTGTGCCTTGACAATGCTTTTGCTTACATAATGGATGTAGTAAGGATGTTTTTGATCATTCAATTATGTAAGTATGATTCCCAAGAAATAATTAGATGCATTCATCATGATGTGGAAGAATCTTGGCTAATTAGGAGCATGTAGAATGGGAGTTAAAGGATGTATCCTTCTTTATCAGCTTAACTGATGGCTTAGCAATTTTCAAGAAGTTCTCAATGAAGTGTCCATAATAACTAGTACGTCCAAGGAATGACCTTACATATTTTATCATTTTAGGTTAGTGATTCCTTGAATGACTTGTACCTTTTCTAGATTCATCTCGATCCATTTCTCTAAAATCTAGTAGCCCAAAACTATGCCTTCTTGAATCATCAAGTGGCCTTTTTACCAATTGAGCTTTAGATTAGTCTCCATACATTGTTGAAGCACTTGCTCAAGATGGTCCAAGGCTTGCTCAAAAGTATTCCCACAAGTGGAGAATTCATCTATAAAGACTTCTACCTTACTACCAATCTACTATTAAAAGATGTTGAGCACCAAGCATTGGAAAGTAGCAGGAGCATTACACAAGTTAAAGGACATTTTTCTATATGCAAATGTTTCCCAGAGACTTGTGAATGTTGTTTTGACCTCATCCTCTAGTGCGATCTAGATTTGGTTATAGCTAATATAACCATTCAAAAAGTTGTAATAGTAATGTATTGCAATGGGGTACAACACTTGGTTAATAAATGATAATGGAAAATGATCTTTGAAAGTTGCCATGTTCAACAGCCTAAAGTCTATGTAGACTCTTCACTTTTCTTATTTCTTAAATATAATGATAAGTGGGCTAATCCATTTCTATTCGCAATTGGGTATATGAACCAATCCTTGAGAAGTTATTCTACCTCTTTCTTGATAACTTGCTTTAGTTTTAGATTCAAACTTTGCTATGATTATCTTTTTGGTTTGATGGAAGAGTTTCTAAAGATGTGGTGCTAGCATATTCATGGACCAAGAAAAGGTTGTTGACCACTTATTTACCATCTTTAATAGCTTCTTTTTCTAATCTTAAGCAAGGTTGGCATTAATGATTATTGTCTTTCCATTATTAAGAAAAGCATATTCCAAGGTTTCTAGTAAAGTTTTCAGTTCAAAGGCATCTGGCTTGAAATGATCTAGGATTTCCAATTCTTCCTAATCCATTTCATTTTATGTTTGGAAGGGTTAACTATGAAGCTACTCCATTTCATTCATGTTCTTAATGTAGGCACTCGTGAGGCTCTCCAATGATTCCATGCATATTATAGATTTAGCTTGATATTTTGATTTAGTCAGTGGGTACCTTCCCATTTTCTAGCTTCTACATAGAGGCACTTTGAATGATTGTTGTTTTGGCACACCAATTACATTCTAGAATAGATATACCTTTTACCATTCATATTTTCTACATGCAATGACACCTTATGTCACTGTATGTGATGCACAGAACCCTCTTCTTCTTTAGTTTGCTAAACTCATTTTCCTTGGAAATTTCCAAGGAAAGGTCTTGAATCCCCATCTTGGCATCTATAGTACTTAGCCATGCCATTTCCTTAATGATAGGGAACTCCTTCTTATAATTGTCTACATGAGCTACAAGGAAATTTGCAAGATATAACCACTCATAGATGATGGTCACAATGTCCTCTACTAACTCCAAAGGAATAGTGATGGATTCATTTACCAACTTTAGTCTAATATTTCTCTTTTTAAGAGAAGGCAATTCCAAGTCTTGTACATTTCTTGAAAGATTAAATTCATGCCAAAAATTGAGTCCAACAAAGACTTACATGGATCATTCTCTAGAATTTACAAATCAATGAGGGGACTCCCAGGATCAGATTGTTTTCCAAGAAGGTGACCAACCTTTATCTAATCTATGACCACATTAGTCAACATAACAATTTTGACATTAGAGATCCTTTGATTTTAAGGTAGCCCCAGGATACTTTCAAAGGTAGATAAGGTACAGTTAGCAACCATAGGTTTTTGTGAGGATTTTATGGGGCTATTTATTCTAAAGAATGATCTCGTGTAAGGCTTCTATTTAAAACCACTTGGATGAATATTTGCCTATAAGTTTACTTCCCTTTTAGCATTTTGTTACTATAGTGGAATTTTTCCCTGCATAGCTAAAGTAGGTAGTAAGGGTGTGGTACTTGGTGATGCAAGAGCTACTGAGAGATATGGAGGATGAAAATGAGAAGGAGACTCCCCTCTTTGAGAAGATGCTTTGTAATATTGTAGAGGGTAGTGATGATGAGAAAAATAGGCATGGCTAGATGAGTCATGAGGGGATACAGGCTGATGGACATAATATCCATATGGATCTAGCTACTTGTAAGAATACAATTGCCATGGTGGTGGCATCCCTCAAGACTGTGGATGGTTACAATATTGGTATTTCTCCTAAGGTTGAGGAGGTACTCCACTTGCATAATATGTTCATTGGTGGAATTGCTACTTGTAGTTGCCTTGTGGGTAAGGCAATCACCTAGGTGCTTGCCATTTTGCAAATTTTGGATTTAATGCATACATCCCAAACTCCTGTAGATGTGGCAACATTGGGAAACATCCCTTAAGATGTTCATATTAGTAGATTTCATATTCATCATCATCTATTTTGAAATCTACAAGCTCTTTGATTGCTACAACTTTATCCTTTTTTAATGGTAATCCTTTTTTGTATTCTATTTTCTTCTTTTGTCGTGACCACTACTTTTTTGATCCATTCTCTCTTCTCTAATTTTTAGAGCTTTTTGGAGCTTCTCATTTAGGGAGTCACATATTTTGTTCACTTTAGCCAATATCTTAAAGATAGATTTTTGTATTAGCAAGGTCTTTCTTTGTCCACTTCATTAAGCAGTGCCTTTTCCTCTGAATCACAAAAACACACCTCCATTTTACTAATGGAGGGATCCTTATTATACTCCTTTTAACTTTCAAGTTTCTTTAGCTCCCCTTCTTCTTTAACCACATGTTCAATTAGCTTTTGAATTTGATGAGCCTACATTTCAGAAAGTATCCCTTGGGAATAAATCCCAAGGGTTTCCCTTATTTTATATCTAATTCCATCTATGATGTGGTGAAGTTGACCCCTTTCGGAGTATCCATGGCCTAGGCATTGATGCAACAAAGAGTAGTACCTACCTAGGGCTGCATCCAAGGACTCATGATTTTCTTATTTCCATTCTTAGATCTTCCTCCACAAGTTAGACACTCTTGAGTACATTTAGTACTTATGGTTGAAGAGTTCCAACATGGAAATCCATCAACAAATGGATTCTAGTTTCAAGGATTGGTACCAACTTTCTATTTCTTTAATGAATATCCTTAGGAATAATTTAAGCTTTTTTCATTTATTTTCTATATTTTGAAAGGCATAGGCATCATGAAAGGCTTGAAGATGATTTTTAGGATTTGCATTATATCCTCCTTTAAGCCTGGGGATATTGTTCATATTCAACCTTTTAATCCTACTATCTTTCTAAAGCCTTATAGGAATTTTCACTACCTCTAAAATATTGATCATGTTTCTAGTAGCCAGTAGAGGCTCATCATAGTCATGTTATTCACAGTGGTCCCTTTCATTATCATGATGTCTATGATGAGTTTTGTTGTGTCTTCGTTCTTGATGATGCTCTTCTTCATCTTATGGTTGTCTCCATCTCCTGTCTTGATCATCATGGTAGGATCTTAGTTCATCTTTATCCTGCTATTCGTCTTCATCCTAATCTTGACTATTCCTCCTTTTATTTTGGCTTTGGCATCTCTTATTAGAGTTTGAGGATGAAGAGGCTATTGAGGGTGAAGAAGGAGAACTAGGTGAATGATGGCTAGTAGTCCTTCTCCTTTGGTCACTACCCTAGTCTATCTATTTTTATTTGTCCTTCTAGTCATCATTCTCCTTGCCTTTAAGTGAATGACTAGGATTTCTATCCTTTGAGGCTCCTTGGTCATGAGACCTTGTCATTCCATCACTACGATTTTTCAAAGTTGACTGTAACCATTGTGAAGGGCTTCCTCATCAAAGAAAGGAGGAGAATATATATATTGGGATTGGTTAGAAAAGAAATCATTGTCCTCTTTATGATTCTATAAGAATAATTGCATCAAGATCCTCTTGCTCTTAAAGGCCTCATAATGCACTTTGATGTGCCGATCTTTCTTACGTTGGACATCTATAGGATGATAGTCCTTGTAAGTAAGGTCTTAGAATTCATATTCTAAGTTGAGTGCAGTGATGCCTAATTTGATAAGATTGGTTATCAGCATGGAAGGAATAGATTAATTAGGAGACAACATAATGTTGCTTTCCATATTCCTCTAGCACATCTATTCATCTTGATGAAGGATGACAATGAAATTCGAATTAGAAGAATCAGAATAAGCATAGATAACTCAAAGTTGTTGGGGCCTCTTTGGTGCCCCTTATTACTGATTAGATTCTCCTATGTTTGGTGGAAAGTCATTCCTACAAGTACAAGCCATATTAGTTGTATATAAAAATGGTGTACTTTTGATATTTTATTTCTTTAATTATTTTTTGTATTGGATGATAGTTGGTTGTGTTGTTGTGTTATATTTAGAACATCTTTGTATAACTTCACATTCTACTACTAATTAGCATACTTAGCTAAATAAAGTCCCTAGCAATGGTGCCAATGATGAGTAGTTAGTCTCTTCTACGTTCAACCATATGAATCGAGTAGTTAGTTCCTAAATTGCTTATAATTGTAAACTGTGAAGCAAGTAGTCATGTAATCATTTTCTTCCTAACTCACACTTTTGTTATTAGTATGTATGATTAAATGTGAGTTAAGGCACATGATGTTTATTTTTTATAAGTATTTTTATATATTTTTATCTTAGTAGCTAGATGAGTGAATAAAGATTTAACAATTAATTCTTTAACTACTTAACTAATATGGTAACTAACTATCCTAACATAAGAGTAACCATTCCCACTTATTGTACACATCTCGAACTAGTATCAATGTTACTAGCTATTACTGGGTGTATCAAATGGCCATTACTGGGATTACCATGTGCAATAAGTCATGCTTGAAGTGGCCATACTTACATTTTTTATGATGAATTATATTAATTAATTAAAATTATGATGTAAATTACATTGAAGGTAAAGTGCTAAATGTATAGAGTAATCTAGTCTAAGTGTTGTAATGAATATAAGGAATCTTGACTTTGTTGTCATTCATGCCAATGAATTTAGGTACATGGTGTTCAAATAAAGCACTATATAATCTCTTTAATTCACACTACAAGCATTAAGAGAGAAAATATTCTAACTTTGGAGAAATGAAACTAGAAGGGCGTCACTATGCTATGAATCTAGGATATCATAAATGTGGTTGGTGCATGCATTTATATAGGCCTTGCCTACATTAGCATCAAGGCATCTAACCATGCATCGATGGGAATACATCAACGGGGTTGTGTTGACCCATGCTTATTGAGGTAGCTTGTTTAAATACAACTCATTAGTGATTCTCCCAGTTTGCCATCTTTCCTTTCATCTTCAACATTTAGTTCTGAAAAAAATGAACATAGGTATGAAGATAGTGATATACTAAAGGGTTGAGATGAAGATAGAAATGGAAATCAAAGAAAAGCTACACGATATCAAAGGAAGCATAGACAAGACCATCGCTGTCAAACAAATAGAAATAGAGATCCTAACCACAACATGTCTAATGATGATGAATACGTATTGGCTACTAAAAGCATGATATAGATCAGGTAGGCAATTAGAATACCCCATAAGCATCAAAGGGAAAGCTGCATTAAATGGCTTGATAGAATAACATTCCTAGATTTAGGGAAGGCTATAATTCTAATCCATAACATCATTTACAAGCTTTCCATGAAGCTTGCATCTTGTAAAGTATTGAAAATAAGTGGCAAAAGCTTAAGCTCTTTCCTAGAGCACTAATAGAAGAAGTTGAATGTTGGTATACATTATTGGAACTAGAATCAATCTACCAGTGCTCCATAATGATTAAGCTCTTCAAAAGAAATACCCAACTTATTCAAGAATGTTCAATCTAAGAAAATAAATCCAAGGATGGAAGAAAACAAATCATGGATCCTTAGATGTAGCCTTGGAAAAATAGTATTCTCTACCACATAGATGTTCATGCCATGAATTTTCTCAAAAAGAGTAGCTTTATCACATCATATATGGGCTTCATAATAAAATGACGGAGATCTTAGGGATTTATGTCCAAGGAGGATTATTAGAATTAAGAGTCCATCAACAACAAAGGTTAATTAAATATTTGGTAAAAGAAGAAGAAGAAGAGCTGTATAAAAGGGAGAGAATAGAGAAATATAGCTAGAATCCAACCCTTTGTAAGAAGGAAAAAAAGGTAGCTCTTGACAAGTGGATTTCATAAAAAACCTTACCAAATACAAAAGTCTATCACTAAGACTGAAGCAAGGGAAAATAAGATGTGGGAGTTGATAAATAAAAAAGTTACAACCAACTTAAAAATCATAGAGGAAAAGGTAAAGTAAATACAATCAAGTGGTTAAAATAAGAAGAGAAAAAAGAACAAGAAAATAAGCAAGGACACTTATTGGTAAAAAGGGAAAATAGTTGTAGTAGAAGAGGTTGTAGACTCAAACACATAGCAGGAGGATGGATATAACATTTTTCAATATCAACATCCAAATGGCTATTGCCCAATTATGTTACATCTACAAGAGTTTGGAGCTTTTGCTCTGAATCCCAAGATCATAGAAAAGTATATGCCTAAGAGATTTCCTTACCCATAAGGTAATTATAAATAGCCCTACAACCAATGGTAATATCCTAGTAGGACTTCTTATCAACCTTTAGACTACTATCAACCATAGTGGCCAAACCCACAATTTTGGGGGATGTCATCAAGAAACTAGCAATACCCTTATCACCAGCTAGATCCTTATGGATATCATGTTCAACAATCTATTTCTCCTAATGGTTCCACTTCTCATGCCTCAACTTATTACTACTATTCTTATAAATATCATCAACCCACAACATATCTTATGGGATCACCATCCCATGCCTCTTATCATCTATCACATCCTCAATACTCTCATACTTCCCTTTAATAAGTGTCACCACCAACAATGTAAGAAGGATTGACACCACATGCTCAATAGAAGAATGTCACTTAAGCCATGAACATGTAAGTGAATAATAATGTTAATAGATTTGAGCATAATTCTTGGAAATGTCCTTTCTTCAAAATAGTTCCCACACATATGAATAAAACTAGTAGACCTACTAGCTCATCAAGCATAGTGCAAGGTCAATCTGGTGAAATGTCCTTCCTCACACAAATAATGTATGCTAATACTACACAAAACCCAATAACCATTATCACTCCAACACAAAACATAAAAGATGCACCTATCACTATGGAGACATAGAAAATTCCATGTATTCCTAATAATGATAAAGGATGTGATTATGGGCTAAAAGTTCAAAGTATTAACATGATGTCTATACCAACCTACAACAAACTTGAGAAACAAGCATGTGTGTAAAACCAAGTCTACAAAATAGCTACTAAACTAAAAGATACCTAGTGGCTAAAAAATGAGAATATTAATTTATTCAAAAGATGCATGGAAACATCCAACCCACTTATTAGTTCTAATCTTAAGAAAATAGAAAACTTAGAGAAATACATCTTACACTCTAACTATACACCAAACGAAAATTTTAAACAAGGAGATCCAATAAGTAAAATCAAAAATCAAAAAGGAAACATTCCTAGAACCTCTAAAAAGAAAAGACCTTCTAGTCCAACTAAATATATGTCTCTGAATGATCAAAACCTAATTATCATCAATCTTAAATATGCTAACTATCAAAAACTTAAATCACTAAAGATGATAAATGGGAAACTTATGGTGTACAATCAAGGGAATATGTGGTTCATTTTTTTAATGAGTTTAGTCATGGAGGAGATGCTCCATTTTGAATTAAAAACTAATAACTACATTTCACTTTGTGTTTTACAATTTTTTTGATCATTTTATTATTTCTTCAAAATTTTCCAATTCTTAAATATGTTTTATATTTCTTGTTATATTTATTTTCTTTTATTTTAATTTTATCTTTTCTTGAGTAATTTCCTTTATTTTTTACGGATGTTTACTATGTTTTTATTAATAATGTTGCTAGTTATGATGTAGAAGTCAACACCATGTGTTGGGTCTTATGTTATTAAAATGATTGGGTAAATAATTGTGTAAAGCAATGAAATTACATCATCGATCCCTCTGATTTTATAAATAAAATGTCCTTATGATGAAATTAAAATGATTTTTCTTACATGAAATTAAAATTAACTAATGATCATTATGCCTTGAAGAAAGGGGCAAAGACCAAGTAGGAAAATTGTTAGGTTCTCTTCTTCAATTTTTTTGAGACCTGTGACTCCTCATGAAATGTATCATTACTCCTACTATCAACTATAGAGGAATTATCTCCTTATAAGGTGTGGTTCCCAAAAAAAAAAAAACAATAATAAAAAAACAACAAGAATTCAAAGCACACCTCTTTGAAGAACTCTTAGGATATGAGTATTGGTTATGGGGCTAGAAAGATATGTTACCCATGCTTGAAGGTAACCTTCTAACTAAGGTTCAAATTTCTCCCTCAATAATCTCTAAAACTACTTCCTTATTCTCTTTTCCTTATCTTTTTGAAGTCATGCTCATTCTTTGTGGTTGTTGTAAACTTATGATGATAGGAAAGAATGAGCACATCAATGTGAGGTGACTATTAAAGGTATGGACTTGATTTGAAACTCGGTCATCTTAATGAAAATTGACATCAGAACATATTTCAGACATAGTAATGTACCTCACATCCTAATCTCTACAATACCTTATCATCTCGTTATTCACCTCACTACTACATGCAATTATGTACCTAATGGTTGTATATAGTATAGTGGAGGATCCCAACTATAGAGATTGTGTATTTTTTGGAATAATGGCATGATCTACATTTAACTTCTAAAGGTACTCATGGACATATATAGAAGTGGTTACATGAAGACATTATGGTAGGAGCCTACTTTAGGAAGGATCCACTTGAATGAATTTTTTTGATTATGACTCTAAACCAAAACATCACATTCTCAAAGATATCATGAGAAACCTCTCTAACTCTATGCATGATTTCAAGACTCTTTTCATTGATTTTAATCAATTTTAATACTTTTATATACTTTTATATTGAACTATTCTTCAAATTATATATATTTTGATTATCATGTGAACTAAACATTTACTTTTCATGTTTGGAAACTTGTGAGCTTCTGAAGTTGAGCTCATTTTTCATGGGGGTTCAGGATGTAATTGTAAAACTTTTTCTAATAATCCTTTTTTGAACATTATGGTAGCTAATAGTAAAATAATAAAAATGACTTAAACAACTTAAAGATTTTAGTTACCTCGTAGCCTTGGGAACTTTATTTCGTAATCATCTTAAGCCTAAATGCTAATTTTTTTTGAATTTTTAGCTAACTGAGGATCCTTGAAGGATTAATCATTAAAAAAAAATTACCAAAACTAACATTTATCCTTTGGTGATTACAAACAATGTTAAAAGGAATACCTAAGGTTGAAGGTCTTTTGTAAGGCAAGGAAAAGAGGCCAAGAGAAGGATAAAGGAGGATATGTCTATGGAAAAATAATAGCACATACAAGGATTAAAGCTCAAACATCACATGTTTACTAGACCCATGGGATGATAAGGAGAAATTTTGGTTGATCCTTTAAAAATGTTTAACATAAAAGAGATGACCCAACATAACAACAAAGGTTAACAGAATAGCCATCACTAGCAACATCATGAAGATTCATCATCGGTGGAGTTTTTGAAGACTTATATAATTTTGAAAACTTCAATGTTTGTGTAGTCCTTTGTGTCATGCTATAATGCATCTACTCAAATAAAATTTTGTAATGTGATACTCAAGATTTGTAATGGTAGCCAATCTAGTTTTTGTCACCCCATAATTTTTGTAATGGAACTTCATGCATTTATATATAATGTGAGGATAATTTTTTAGTTAGTTGTGGTGGTATAATGAAACCTAATATGTTAGGTAGATAATTCATGAAAATATTATGAAACATATGTTTTGAAATGTATCAGTTGGCCAAGATATTGCAAATGCTATATTGTAAATGCTACATCATAGATTCTACGTCACATCTTCATCAACACATCTTATTTGGTTGCTACATCGTATTTGCTATATCATAGATGTTATATTACATCTACTATAACTTAGTTGCATTGATGCATCTTTGTTGACATATCCCCATGAATGTAACCATAAGAGTTAATTCATCCCTATCAATGTAGTGTTTATATTTGCCTATAAATATCTGAACACCTACCACATACTTGGCACCATTTCGGTCAATAGTATAGTTTAACTCTTATATTTTTACTCTATAATCTTAGCAAATAGCCAATGAGAAGATAAGAAGTTATAAATAATGCTTAACAATCTAGAGACTACACTAGTTCCATGCATGGAATTTGACTAGAGTGCATGTGAACACTTATGATTCATATGGTTGGGCATAAAGACTACCCACTACTCATAAAAGATGATCATACTAATGATATGATTATTTTTGAGAATATTAAAAATCATATTTGAACTTTCCAAGGTAGATAAAAAGAAATGATTTTGATTTTTCTTAAAATTTTTCAAGCCATGGGTTTAATAAATAAGCTCTAAAATTAGTGAGGACATTAATAGATACTTAATCTTCGGATTAATGATGATGATTTAGAGAATCTTGGGAATCTTGTGGCTCTAAATATTTAGTAATTTCATACAAAATATTAATAAAAAATATTTTCTTAAGAAAATCATTATTCCTTTGGTGAAAAGTGTTCACATCAAGGAAATAACTTGAGAGGGATTCATTATAGCATTTATTTAAGGAGGATTTTAAAATAGAAGAAAGTATCCTTGAAACCATATGGAAAAGGTTTAGAGAGAACAAAAAAATGAAATTGAATATTTTTGTGGTAATATGAACTCACGAAGTAATGTATAATCATTAGTTTCTCCATAACAGCTCACAAACCATTATCTAAGAATCAAAGTGATTATTAATGGATGATTGTATTACTTTATAATGTATATAATTTATAAATAGCATAGTTATAATTATCATCTTTGAATCATCAGAAGGAAATATTTAATAGGAAGCATGAGAAAAAAATGTCAATGTAAATAAATTTTAAATATGTAAAGTCATGAAATCAAGTAGTCATGAATGAAGCTCAAGAACTATAGATGGAGCATTTGAACTTGCCCCTAAAATAAGTCAAATGGTAATTATTCTCAAGGTTAAGCTATGAAGAAAAAATTAGAATTTTAAAGAACTAAGTTCTATGTAAGATAAGAAAATAGGAAAAATGTCCACAACTCAAAGTTTTTGAATGATTTTATAGAGTATAGAATCAATATTAGGTAAACTTGATATGAGTTGCCAATACTTCTTTTGTGGAAAGTGTTTGCATGAAGAAGGGAGTAAGTGAAGAGGTCTTCATTATAGTAATTCTTTATGGATGACATTACAAGATAAGAGAGTATTTTCTAAATAATGTGGAAAATGTTTAGAGAGAACTCCACTTAAAATAATAAAATTAAATATTTTTGTAACAATATGAAAGCATGAGGTCATGTAAAAGAATTAATTTATGTATAACAACTCACAAATAGTTACCTACTAATTGGAATGATTACTCTTTATAAATGCTTGTATTACTTTACAAGGAATATAACTCATAAATAACACTACAACAATTATCATCTTTCAATCATTAGAAAGAAGCATCCAAAAATACAATTACTACTGATGAATACATTTGTGCCATCTATCGTGATGTCGAGTACATGATGTCGGGGTCTAGCTACGATGTTAGGGTATGTACTCTAGGCCTATAAATACCATGCCTAGGCCCTCGTTTTGCATAGTTTTGAAGTTAGTTTTCAGCTAGAGTAGCGAAGCTCTTGCAGCTTATTTTCCTTTGAGTTAGAATATTTTTTGAGTGCTCACAGAAGGAGTCTAAGTATGTACTATTTCTTTGTTTGAGCACTGATGTACCTGAGCACAACAGTGTGATGGAAATAAAATGAACTCTTTTGGAAATCCTTGTAGCACTAAGAATAGATTAATATTTTCTTTAATGAATTTCATTTTCTTGCTCTTTACTTTAATACATCTGAATTAAGAAATTTATTTCGAGTTCTTAATGAACGCGAGCACAACCACTTTGAGCATTCATATAGTACTTGGTAACCTAGCAATGCTTAATGTTTGGTAGCCTAGCAGCATTATATGTGTTCAAGAAAGTGGAATGGTTACTTGTGTTATCCTAGATAGGCAATAATGAATTAGATTTTAAATTGTTATACTCTTCATTCTTGTTGTAGGTGATCAAATATATAAAACATAAAATGATAAAAAATCATATACTTCAATTACACTTAAGCCATACCCTCAAGCCTCACAAGTGTAGTTGGGAAGACAACAAATTTTCTCAATGCCCATTTCACTTCCTAGAAGAGCTAGTGCATTAGGTAACTATAGGTCTACAAAATTCAACTAGATTGTGCATAATACCTTAGTGCTCATCATTGGTTCCATTGGGCATAGGGGTACCTCACTGCTCATCATTGGTGCCATTGTTGGGAACCTTTTTGTTGTTTTGTGCACTATTTAGGACCTAGTGAACTATATTTAACTCATTGGAATGAACCTTAGAATCATATCCTATTATATAATACTACAACAACTATTTTTAAACACATTATGATTTTTATTTCGCTAACTAATAATGTCTTCTTCTCACAGGAGTGATTAATCATCAAAGACTGATAAAGCTTATTAGCCAATGCCTCAGAAATATGAAATTGTATATACTAATCCTAAGGAGTATGTATCAAACTTCATCTTCATCCTGCACCAGGATGGACAGCTATAGTGTCGTGACATGGAAGACAACATTATGTTGTTTCTTGATCAAGTTGTTCCTGCAATGCTCTACCAAATGCTTACATAATGTGGTCTCTAGGATCACCATGCAGAGTATATTATGAAAGATACTAATGCTAGGGATTATCATCCCACTAAAGCACACTGTTTGTAGGACTAACAACTAGAACAACACTATGAATTTTCAAAGGGAAAAGGACTTAACGATTCTCCATTCTTGTTGTACCAACAAGCTAGTGGGGAATCCTTCTCTAGGGATTTTCCATTCAATGAAACTCCTCTCTTTGACTTCAATGATGGAGGTCAAAATTATAACTTGCACTCCACAATTTACAATCCTAGTTTTGGTAATAAGGGATCCAATGATAAAGAAGGATTCAAAGGGGCAAGTTAAGATAGGGATGTAGACAAGAAGCAAGATCATGATCATGGCTGTGATCGCTAAAGAGGTGGAAGTAGGCACCATAATGGTGCTAGTTCTTCTTCCTCTTTTCCTTCATCATAATCTTATTCTTTTGGCTCTAACCATGACTACAGAAGGTGAGACCATGATGGAGGTGATTAAAATGAACAGAATGATCTATAGGACTAAAATGATTCAAAGGATCATCAAGAAAGGAAGGATCAAGGATGCAGACATTCAAGAGAGGCACATTGCCATGAACAAAGGGGTAGTAGAGGGCATTGTAGGCACCATGATCAAGGCCTCGATGAGCTTGTACTTGCTACTTGTATGCTAAATATTGCAAAGGTAGTGAAAATTCTAACAAGTCATGTGAATGATAGTTGGATCAAATGGTTAGATATGAATGAATTCCTCAATTTGAAGGTAGATATAACTCTGATCCACATAATCATCTTTAAGCTTTCCAAGATGCATGTGCCTTGTAAAACATAGAGAACGAGTGGCAGAAACTGAAGTTGTTCTCTAGGAAACTTATCAAAGAAGTAGAAAATTGGTATTGGTCCTTAGAGCTAGAATTTATCATGAGATGGAGTACCAAGCTTGAGTTGTTCAATGATAAATATCAAACATACTCCAGAATGTCCAACTTAAGGAAGAAAATTTAAGGATGGAAACAAGAAAGGCATGAACCCTTGGATGTTACCATTAGTTGATACTACACCTTAATGCATAAATTTCTAGGCCATGGTTATTCTTAATTGGATCAACTTTGCCACATAGTAGATGGGCTTCAATCAAAAATAAGGAGAACCCTTGGTGTCTATTCGTAGGGGCAACTATCAGATCTAAGTACCCATCAAATACAAAGATTAATAGAGTAGGTTGTCAAAGAGGATGGTGAACTAAAAAAATGGAAAAGTGCAGAAGAGTACAACCATGATCCTTTCATTCTCAAGAAGGAGGTTCAATTCTGCGATAGTGAGGATGAGTCTATATTTGATGAGGGAGTGAATAAGAAAACCTTGCCTTCAAAAATTCCAATCTAAACTTATAGCCAAGGTTAATCAATTATGGAACTCAATGAATAATAGATTCCAAGCTATTCTCAAAATTATTGAAGTATCCAAAGAAAATGGTAGTGACCACAAGCACAAGAGGCACAAGAAAGCTAGACGTGCATATCACAAAGGTAAGGGAAAGATTGTTGGAATCAAAGAAGTTTTGGATAGTGAATTAGATGATGATCATGGATGTGAAATTTGTCAGTATGAACATCCTAAGGGATGTTTCCCCATTGTGTTACATCTACAAGAGTCTAGGATGTATGCCTTATGTCCATGACTTACACAAAGGCAAACCTCTAGAAGGTTATCTTATCCTCAAGGTAATCTTAGATAACTCCACCAACAACAAATGTATTATCCAAGTGAAGCTTCACTGCAATCGTATGAATAGTATTAATAGTCGTAGTAACCTGAATCATGGGCGTTGGTACCACCAAGGCAATAATACTCTTACTAGCAGCCTAATCCATATGATTACTACATTCAACAGCCCATGTCTCCACATGACTCCTCCAATCACATCTCTAATTTTTAGCCTTACTACCAACCTTCAAATTATTATTAAGCTCATTTGCCACATGAAAGAAGGGATACCACCTTGTATGCTTATCGTCCTCCTGTCCCTACACATACTCCTCCATCTGCACAACTACCACATGCTCCACCTATGTAGGGTGAACTTCTAGCTCAACCCACAATAACACAATGCTACAAGGGCTATTAATCTATAATTAAATCATTAATTAGAGGGGTCGAATGCTAGATCAAAGAAAAGGCCTTTCTTTCGACCTCATAGTCCACCTAAACCCTTTCATACACTAGCGATTGACAACCTTACTCTTGCCTCTTCCTCCTGTATCTCAAATTCCTTCGAGCATCCTTCAAACCAAAATCTACCTAGAATCCATACTATAATATTGACTCATACTGTATCTGATTGTATCTATGTAGAAAACCTTCCTAGGAAATTAGCCGATCTTGGAAGTCCTCTAATTTATTTGTAGATTACTAGTAACAAACCATGCAAGGCTCTTCTCACTTTAGGTTTTGGCATTAATTTAATCACTCATGAGATGTACACTACCTAGAACCTAACTCTTCTCAAGAAGAGCAACATATGATTAGAATTGGTAGACCAATCCATCACTATTTCATTGGAACTGGTAGAAGACATTGTGATCACTATTTGTGAGTTTTCTTATTCTTTCGACTTCCTGGTAATTAAAGTGGAGAACTACAAAGGGAATTTTCCAATCATGATGGGAAGGGCATGGCTGAGCACCATTGATGCAAGAATGGGCATCAAAGATCTTTTCCTAGAAATATCTAAAGAAAATCCATTTAGAAAGATTGAGAAGAAGAGAGTTCCAGGCATCACATACAGTGATATAGGATGCAATTGTGTGCAAAAAATTTGGGTTGTAAAGTAAGCATCTATCTTTGCATGTAAGAAATATGCACCAAAAGCATAAATTCAAAGGTATCTATATGTAGTAGCCATAAAGTAGGAGGACACATAGTTGCTAACTACTAATTTTGAAAGTAGCACACTTTGAAGCAAATCATTAAGAAGGAAATAGAGCAACTCCTCAAGGTAGGGTTTATCTATCCAATCTTGGATAGTGAGTGGATTAGTCCACTCATAATTGTACTAAAGAAGGATGGTAAATGACAGGTTTGCATTGACTTTAGGTTGTTAAATATGGCAATATTCAAGGATCACTCTCCTTTGACATTTCTAGATCAAGTATTACATACCATATCTAGGCATTATTATTATAGTTTCTTAGATGGTTATAGTGGCTACAACCAAATCCAAATTGTGCTAGAAAACCAAGCCAAGACAACATTCATGAGTCCTTGGGCAAATTTTTCATACTGTAAGATGTCATTTGGCCTATGCAATTCCCCTGCAACATTTTAATGCTTGGTCCTTAATATCTTTCAACAAAAAATCAGTGGTGGTGTTGAAGTTTTCATGGATGAATTCTCCACCTATAGAGCTACATTTGAACAAGCCTTAAACTGACTTAAGTAAGTACTGAAGAGATGTGTTGAGACAAACCTATGGCTCAATTGGCAAAAGAGCCATCTCATGGTCCAAGAAGGCATTGTGCTAGGGCATCAAATTTCATAAAAATGGATTGAGGTAGACTTAAAAAAAATAAGGGTCATTCAAGGAATAACATGCCAAGAAAAGATCATTAAATATCTTCAATCATTTCTTAGACACACTGGTTACTATCAACTTTTTATTGAGAATTTCTCTAAGATTGCAAAGTCATTGGTAGAACTTACAAATAAATATGTATTGTTCATTTGGACCAAGGAATGTGAAAATACATTCCAACAATTAAAAGAGAAACTCATAGAAATACCAATTCTATGAGCACCAGATTATTCTAAACCATTCCATATCATGATAGATGCAGCTAAGTATGCTTTGGGAGCCATACTCATGCAGATGGATGATAAGAAACATCCATATTATATCCACTACATGAGTTGAAGCATTGTGGGAGTATAGTTAAATTACACCACCACAAATAAGGAATTAATGGAAGTGGTGTATGCACTAGAAACATTTAGACATTATGTGTTAGGTTACAAAGTATTTGTACATATGGACCATAGTGTAATTCACTTCCTTATGAATAAGTCAATAGTAAGCCCTCTTGCTATACAATGGCTTATGATCTTGTAGGAATTTGATCTTACTATGGTAGATTGAAAAGGGACTGAGAATGTGATCACTAACCACCTTTCTCACTTAAGATGGGATAACGAAGAGGAGGAGAGCCCACTCTCTAATCAATTTCCAAACGAAATCCTCTTTACTAGAGCAATAAATGAACAAAAACTTGAAAAAGTAATATGGTATAATGACATCCTCATATATCTTCTAACTCAAGAGATGCCACAAAACTTAGATTTTAGGAAAAAACAACAATTTCTTCATTAGCTTAAATACTTTATGGAAATTAACAGACACCTTTACAAGGTGTGTGCTAATGGCTTGATTTTTTGGTGTGTCCCTGACGAAGATCAACTATGCATTTTCCAATATGCTCATGAAGGACCTTACGGAGGCCACTATGTAGGGAGATGCACAACCAAAAAATCCTGATGGTAGGATACTGTTGGCCCACAATCTTTAGGGATGCCCGCTAGTTTTTCAAGTCTTGTAAACATTGTCAATGTGATGGGGGGATGATCACTCATATGGAAGGTCATCAATAGAGGATTCAACCACTAGAACCTTTTGACATATGGGGCATTGGTTTCATGGCTCCCATCACACCAATGTCTAATGAGAAAGCATATATTATAGTAGTAGTTAGCCATTGCACAAAATGTTTTGAAGCAGTAGTCATTACAAATTGCACATCATCCACTACTACTAGATTTATACAACAAAATGCAAATAGGTTTAGGGGGTGCCATGTTCACTAATTTTTGATAATAGGACTCATTTCATAGATGCCACATTTAGAAAATTAATTCAATGCTTGGGAGTAGAACATAAATTAACAACACCTTACCACCCCAAGCCAATGGTCAAGCAAAGGTAACCAACTAAGAGATTACAAAAATATTAACGTGAACCATTAGCAAATATAGAAAGGATTGGAGCACAAAACTTAATGATGCTCTATAGGCTTATCAATCAACTTGGAAACTTCCTATTGGATATTCTCCCTATGAGTTAGTGTATGGGAAACTTCCAACACTCTCAATTCAATTTGAGGTCCTTACACTCTCAACAGATTATGATCTAAACCTTGATCTAAGTTTAGCACAAAGGGAAAGATTGATCAATTTGAATGTGCTAGATAAAAATTGCTTAGTGGTGGTATCTTTAAATAAGATGAACAAGGCATTCAACAAGCAATGCCATGACCTTAGAATTAGGAAAGTAAGGTTTCAACTAGGAGATAAGGTCCTCTAGTGGAACCCCCCACATGTACCTCAAAAGCCAAAATTTCAAACATTATGGAAGGGACCTTATATAATTGATCAAACCTTTCCATTTGAGGCCATGATAATTTACAAACTTGATAGCCCAAATAAAAATAAATTAGTCAATATCCAACAAGTCAAACCTTTCTTAGAACCAAGACTAGCTAGTGTAACTATCATCTCACGTGATGGACACTCACATTCTATTTTTTATATCTCCTCCTTATAACTTAGTCATGGGAGAGATGGCCATCCATGCTAACCATTACCATGGCCTCTTAGTTTTTCTACCTTTTTTTTTCACATTTTTTATTTTACAAATTTTTTATTTTCAAATTTTTCTAATTTTATACCATTTTTGGTACATTTAAATTTTCTTGATTATTTTACACTTATATATTTTACTTTATTTTGTTTCTTGTGTTTCTTTTCACTAAGTGTGATATTTTCTAATTTTTGCTAATAAATTTGCTTTATTATCATAGGACACAATGTCGCTATTGTTGTTTACTAATGATGGTTAATGTGTGATTGTTGATGCCTAGTTTGTATTTTTGAATTCTAATGTCTAATGACTTTGACATGGTTTATTTTTCATTGGATAGGTAGTGAGTCCATGTCACCCTAAACCCTAAAGAACTCTATGGTTTTCCTTATTTTGGGAATTTGAGATTCGTTTTTCATTAAAGAAACTTTTAATCAATTAGTGACCTTGGTAGTTCCAAAATTAGAAAGGATCCAAAGGTTTGTAAAAGGTGTTACTTTGAGGGGACTCAATACTCTTTGTACTCTTCTTCTTGCTTGAGTGGTTGAGTGTTTTTTTGTAGACTTCTTACCATTCCATACCTTCAAATGATAGGAAGAAAAATGATGTTGTTGCATGGTGTGGTTTCCATCATTTAAAAAACACAACAAAAACAATGGGAATTCAAAGCATACCCCTTTAACATGAATAAGTCCTTGCATGGTGTAGTTCCCATTTCAAAAAAAAAAANTGGTTTTAGTCTGGACTAAGGATGGAACTTCACAGGTCATTTTAATCACAATTCCACAAAGGACTTCTTATGACCTTAATTTGGAACTCCATTCCACCTTCTTTATCATCCATTCATGCTACCATAACTCACCTCACTTTTGGGTTCTATGTTATGATCTATGTCTTAGTCTAACATATTGGGATTCTTGAGTGGATTCTTTTGGGTTGGTCCTTAACTTGTCATGATCATTAAATCGACTATGGGGTCCACAGACTCCTTAGTTGAGGTTATGCCATGGCAAAAAGGTCATGAGCCTACTATGGGAGGACCCACTTGCATAGCTTTTGGCTTGATTATTTAAGGTTCCTTACCTTTGACATCACTATAATCTTATATTTTGTATTTTTCATTGTGTAAACTACCTAATACTCCTTAATCTTTCATTGCATTCATCCATTAAATCAATGTTTCTCCATTTTTTTAAATTTATGAATTTCAGCATCCTTCTTCTCATGATTTCATACTATTCTTGGTCTTCTAAGCTTTCATTTGATCCTAATTTCATCAAAAAATCCCTTGTATTTTGAAAGTTTGACCAAAGTCAACCAACATTAACAAAAGTCAATGATGTTCAACAACTATGTCATTGAGGCCTTGTCGATGTAGCTGACCTTGTTGACAAGGCCCCATCGTCGAGGCCTCATTAATGTATTACAAAAATACTACATATACCATTGGACACTTTGGAATTTTTTGTCATTTGCTCATAACACATGGGGAATTTTTGTAATTTTTCAAAGCCCAAAACCTTCCAAAGCCCATAACTTTAAAAAGTTTTATCCAAATCACTCCATTTTTTGATCCTACACTTACTAGAGGTAAGATCTTTATCATGGGAGCCACAAACTTTAAGGTTTCCAATGCAATTTTCAAATTTTTTTTCTAACTTCCCTAAGGGTTAATAACCTTAATCATACATAAACATCAACGTTTTCCAAGTTAACCCTTCTAACAACCTTCAAGATGATGATGAGGCATAAATAGAAATAACAATTAAGTTAATTAAATAAACCATAATCACAACTTAGCCAAGTGTAACTACCCTCAAGAATTAATGTATCCTAATTGTTTTTTAGATTACACAATGCTTGGTAATCCATGGTTCTATTGTGATTGCAAATGGCACCCAAATAAAAGTGCCCGTAGAAAGGAGAACACTCTCAACCACAAGAGAAATGACCCAGAGCTAGAAGGGGCCAGTAGGAACAAGGCCAAGAACAATAAGAGGTGACCCATGCAATGGGACCTCTTTGTGAGGAGCCCAAAGTGGAATCTTTTTTATAGCTTCTAGAAAAGAAAGTTCCTATAGAACAATCTCAATGAGGAGAAGTGCTTGGACCTATGCCTAAGCTTGAGGTCACTCTAACTCAAGCATACCTAGACATCATCAAGTCAAAGATCAGTTTTTCAAGATATAAACTTCAAGCCATTTTTTAAAAATGCTCTAAAGGATGTCAGAACATAATTGTAAACCTCTCCCATGTGGCCAATCATCATGACCAGTGAAGAATGGTACATGGGAGAGACCTATATCTTCTGGAATAGCCAAAGGCTAGGGTCCATTGTAAAAATTAAGGATATTCAAGTGTCCTACTCAATGGAGCCATTGCATAGGCACTAGGGTTGCCAAACATCAAAACATAATTGATGAAGATATCAACAAAAGGCAATCCTATGGCAAAAAGGAAGTGGACCCAATGATGTTATAAGGTGGACCATAAGGAGTATGGAACACTCACACTGGCAGAGTAAATTTATTCTAATATTGTGGCTTATCACGTCAATCCAATAGTGAGGCTAAGTAAGGTGACTACCTTCTCTACTAGTGCATGTGTCGCTCTAAGCAGGAACTTTCCCATTAACCTTTCATAGATAATTTATTTGAAAATTAAGAAATGCTTCAAGAAGAACAAACATGGAAGGAGGACCTTGCCATTTCCATGCCTTATAAAAGACTTTGTAAGAGGGTAGGTATTGTTTTCTATTCAAATGACACTCTCAGGCATACTTCCTTGGCCTCATGGGTAGAAATCATGAAGGACAAAATGCTAGCAACCATCCAAGCAAAGGAGCTACTACCACCATCACCCACTTAGGAGACAGCACTAGAGGGCCATGTAGTTCTTGAGTGTCTATGACAAATTTGAGAATAGCTCTTAAGAAAATTAGAGCAACAGGTAGGAATGAGTGGAGTGGATCCATCTGTGTATTAGCTAGCAATGAGTCATCCTAATGAGGTGGCTCGAATAGTTAGTTAGATGGAGAGGGGTGGTTCAATTTTCTCTACCCAAAGAATGAAACTATCTTTGAGGTTAGATCCCATCACTTGGAAGGTGACAGTGTTGTTAGAAACACATCATCTATTCCCAAAAATCCTTGGGAATGCCACCAATTTCTTGGTGAGGTTGGAGGAAGCAGAAGATGCAACTGTCTTGGTGATGTAGCACCAAGGATAGGAAATAGTGGCAGAAGTGGTAGTTGACCATGTAGTTGAAGTATTGAATGTGCTAGTGATGTTTGTACCATTTATATCTACACTCCAAGATGTGTAGATGTCCACAGGCATGGTCACAGGAAATTGAATGTAGCCCAACATAAACAACTACTAGAACAACTGGTAGGAATTGGACAACCAACTCTAGATATCTTTGATCTTTCAGAGAACAACACTAGAACCCAGTCAAAGCTACTGAATGAAAGGGGAAAATGCATCATTTTGGAAGGGAAACTACAAATAGCCTAAGAGAAAAATCAATGCTTGGCTACAAAGGTTGCTGGACTTCATGCCCAACTTGTAGAGCAAATAGTCCTTAGCTTGACAATGACAAGAGATGAAGCTATCAAATAGCTTTAGGGACAATTTCAAAAGGCTAAGGATAAAGTAGTAATGGCTATCTTCAAACGGTTCATGGTAGAAGCTGAAACACATTTAATTACAAAGGAATTTAATTAGATATGCTAAGAAGCTGAAGCACTGACCATGCAAAATCATCGCCTACAAAATGTTGATGCTCAAAGAGATCAAATTTAAGAATTCATTCATCAATAACAAGAGTAGCTTGCTAGAGTCAACACTAAACTAAGAAAATTGGTCATGGAGAATTGAAATCTATCAATGAAGGAGGTACACACCTTGTGACAAAAGTCTGCCATCAAAATCACTACCTATAAGAATAAAGCTCTCAAGTTTAAGAGGGTGAAAAATCACTCAGGGACCAGGTTAGCTTGCAAAAGGAAATTAATGAAAAACAAATCTAGATGGCAAAGGCTAAAGTAAATGAAGCCCTCTAGCAACTCCAGCAAGGAAGAGAAATATGGTAGCCCATCCTTGATGAGATTGATGCCTACAACAAAGCAAAGATCAACTTGAAGGAGTTACAAATCGAAGAGATGATAGAGTATATGGAGTTGACCAATCTTTGTTATGCAAACTTGGCAATGTTGACAGCCAGAAGACCACAGTCAAAATTGGAGAAGCAAGTGGCTAACTCGTATTTGCTATATGAGGTCAAGTTTAAACACCATAAAGACACCAAACAAAAGCTTAAGACTACTAATATTAAACTCAAAGTTCTCAAAGAAGGATTCACAGATCAATGATCCATCACCAAGGACCTAGCTAGATGGATGAATGACTATGATGAGCTAAAGAATATAGTATGAGTGTTTAACATTGAATGCAAACAGTTCACTACCTAGTTTTTCAATGTCAAGGAATTGTTTCCTGTGATCTTGTGTCCTTGGGATGTGCCCATTCCACCCACATTAGGAAAGCTATGTGGATGATGCATGATGCATGATCTCAAGAGTAAGAAGGAGAAAATGAAAGCACTACTAGATGCTTTCTGCCTCCCACTTGAAGTTGCAGCAGCAATAGGACAATCATAGCCTTAACCATTGCTAGTGTGAGAAGCCGATGAAGGTCCCATAGAGCCTTAAGAACCATCACTACATGGGACCATTTGATCTTCTCCAACAAGCTTCACATCTTCAAGGAACATGTTGTCCAATTTTTAATGAGTTATTTCATGGTGTTCAATTTTGTATCTTGAACACCACCATTTTTGTAATTTTTTGATCCATACATCCAAACACTTCATTTTTTGTCAAGTTAGTCAAGTTTTTTCTTCTGAAAGAAAAGTCAATTAATAATCCCATACCTTCCCAATTTTGTAAAAGAACTTGAGGACAAGTTTTTATTCAGTCATGGGGGTATGATGAGTTGTTGTTGGTTGGCTACACTAATGAGCCTCATCGATGCAATTGACCACATCAATAAGGCCTCGTCTACAAAGCTCCGTTGATGCATTTCAACCTACATCGATGATGCCTCATCGACATAGTTTCTATCCATTACCTATAAATATGCACCTACCTACCACACTTATAGGGAGTCAAGATTTCAGTAGTAGCAAAGCTCTTGCATTTTTTCCATTTGAAAGTTAGAATTTTTTTCATAAGTGCCGGTAGTAGGAGTCATTGAGTGTATGGATCTTTATTCAAGCATTGTTGTACCTGAAAATAACAATGTATGCAACAATAAAGATGAGCTTTCTAATAAACCTTGTAGCACTTTGGATATATTAGCTCTTTTATTTATGCATTCAATGTTTTAAATTATTTGTTAATTATTCTCAATTATTTCACAAATATTTTCCAATAATTGGATTAATGAGATTATTAAGATAGATAGATTAAATACATAAGTACAACCACTTCGAGTATAACACATATTCACTTGGTAATCCCAATAGCATTATTACTTGGAATGCCTAGTAGCATAACATTTGGTCATCCAACAGTAGATACATGGGTTCAAGATGTGTACGGAAAGTAGGAATGAATACTTATGTTAGGATTATTAAATGATTAGTTAATTAGCAATTTAGATTAATTAATTAAACTCCTTTTTATCTACATTTCGAGCACCGACAATATAAAATACAAAATGATAAAAATTGGATGCCTTAGTTACACTTAACCATACTAATGTACATCACAAGTGTAATTAGGAGGACAACGATTGACCTTAAGGCTAGATACACTCCCTAAATGGCTAGTGCACTGGAAATGATAAAGTTCACAGAATTCAACTAGATTGCACATAACACTTGTGGTTTGTATGGTTGGGTGCAAGGGCACCTCGCTGCTCATCACTTTCTTAACAACTAAATTTGTGTAGTAATATAGTATTGTAAGTAATTAATTTTTGGTGTGTAGGTTTATGGAAATTAGCCATCATATCTCTCCCTTATTCTTTATCCTTTTTTACTTTCTTTTCCATTTCATTTTCTTTCTCTTTTGATTTGATTTGATCAATTGCAAGTTATGTGAGGGAGTTAGAGGTAGAGGGCCTTTTGCAATGATTCTTTAGTAAGTTGTTAGAAATATTTATATAACTCTCATATTATGATTCAAAGTTTTAGTAGGTCTATTGTATTTATGCAAAGGTCCTTCTAGATTGATTGGACCATTATTATGTTTATTTTATTCCCATTGATGAAACCTAATATGTTGGATTACAAAGTCATGGGGATATGATGAAGAATCATTTTGTCAAGTGCATCAGTTGGTTGAAATATCATAGATGCTATATCATAAATGGTACATCGTAGATGCTACATTGCATCTGCATCAATACAGCTCAGTTGGCTACTACATTGCATAAGCTATATTGTAGATGTTATATCACATTTCCTATATCATAGATGCTATATTTCATTTGCTATAATTAAGCTATGTTGACACATCCTCATTAATGTAGCTAAATTAGTGTTGGCACATTTGGCCATTTCATGGAATAGTAAGACTCATTTTAAATATTATTGTAGGAATGGGGGAGTGTAAGTGTGCTATTTCATACCATTGGTATGGGATCTAGGGGAGACCATAATATTATTGGTGGAAATAATGATGCACATATGAAAAACAAGGAATAAATATTGTAAGAGATATTGTGCCAATAATGAATGAATTAACAAGCAAGGAATTCTTCATTGTCAGAAATATGTTCAAGAAATGATCATTTGGGTACTGGCAAAGAATGAAAGAAGGAAACTGGAATTGAAAATTAAAAAATTAAAATCAATAGAGTGTATGAATAATAAAACGGGAGAATATCAGTGGATGTTTGCTAAAATCATGTTTCAAAATTTGCCCACAAATTTTAAAGGCCTGTTCTAGAATGCGCAGGAATTCCGTCATCCATAATCCACATTTAAATTTATTTCACAAAAAAAAATGGAAGAAGACTCTGGTAGGCAAACAAAACTGTGGTAGCAACAATCTTCTAAGTAGTGCAGTCTGAAAGGGATAGAAGCTCCTGCACCATGCCAACTGTTCACGAATGCAGACACTACGCAGACAAAATTCGGGCAAAGTTATGAAGGCATTTTTTCGTAGGAAAAAAAATTTCTAAAAATCTCATCAAAATCATGGTCCACGGCGCCGTGCCTATTCGATTTTTTTTGAAGAATCAGCTTAGATTCTAAAATTGCGCAGGGCTCAAGGTTTCAACGTAGTATAGAGGTTCACAATTTCATCACGGTGTGGATTCTGACACAGCACGACGGCCCAAACCCTTGCCGGAAAGCGTGAATGCGGTCTTGGGGTTTTTGTAATGGTTCACGTAGACAATAAGAAAATTCATGGGTAGGAGGGCTGCAAGGAAAGCAACAAAAACGATGGCAGAAATAAAGTTTCAGGCCTGAAACTGTTTCCATTCCAGAGACTGGTGCATAAAATCGTGCAAGGTTCTAAGAATAGATCTGTGTTTTAGCCCACCGCCGTGACTTCTGATATTTTGTTGTAGGTGTTTCCTAGCTGCAACCTCGCCAAACAAGCCTTTTTTCTTAATGAACGCATTTCAAATTTTTAGGTGGTGAAAAAAATGGCAATCACAAATGTCATTCACCCTAGAACCTGTAATCCGAAATAGCAGCCATGCTCGACGACGATACATCCGATATCACATACCAGTCCACCGAATGCGGCAACAAAGACACAAGGGCATACCAAAACAACTGAATCCGTAGAGCAAGAGATATTTTAACTGATGCTGGAGTTGCAGTTTAATCTATCACCGAAACTTACCATTAATTTAATTATTCCAAGTGCCCGGCTGAAGACTTACCTTTAATTTAATTTAATTATTCCAGGTCTTAAAACATTCTTAAAACATTATTTTTCCAACATTATTATATATAAGTTACTACTCATAAAATATTTGCAATATTAATGTTAA
>MNCI01000125.1:199188-231582 GCA_015680685.1 Gnetum montanum
GAGCATTTTAGTAGTGAATTTGGTTATTGTGCAATGTATAAGAACTACTTTTGAGATCGTTGTAAGAGAGCCTTTGCTTGTAGTCATGCCGTTGAACGATTCAATAGTCAAGAGGGTTCAGAAAATATTTGGTATTTTGACGGGACCAGGATAGCTTTTTTTTATCTTTAAAGTGAATCTCCGTGGTATTTCGATCAGAAATTGTTAAGTCTTTTGAAGGTTCTATTGAATGCAATTGTTGACATCCATTATCTAGCCAAAATAGAGTCTCGTACGTGGTAGTTTAAGTAGCAAATTTTTGGTAGCATAGTCGGATTGTCTTGAAGAAATTGCTTATTTGAGCCTTGGAAGTTTGAACAATTCATAGATATTGAATTTGGGATAGCTTTATTGCGAAGTGTTTACTTGTTTCATTTTACCTTGTTTAAATATTTGAGGTCTATACAAATCTACTTTTCTTTTCTGTCTATTTTCATCGAATCTTGCTCTATTTCTAGTTTTCTTGTGGAACTATCTCTTTCTCTGGGGAAAATTAGAAGTAGATTTGTGGAGTTGTGCTCAAATGTTTTTGAAAAATTTTATTTGTTACAAGTAGGTATTATAAGGACCGCGTAGACTAGGCAATTGAACAAAATAGGAACTCTCAACAACTCACAGTACTTGGCAAAGTTGGTTGAATCTCTTTAAGATAAGTCTTCTATAGTTTACACATAATGCAATCATTTCATTTTTCACAACCACATGCTGCAACAACACACACACATACTCACATTAACTACTGAGTTTATTTGGAGGTATCTAGGCCTTGGTGTTGCCAGAGACCAGCAGGCACCTAAATCCTGTTTGAGGACACTCATTGGCGATCGAGTCCCAAACGGTCGCCAAAAATTACTTAATGTATCCCCATCAACGTAGTATCTATATTTGCTTATAAATATGTAAATACTTGCCATGTATTTAACATCATTGTGGTCAATAGTGTATCGAAACTCTTGTAGTTTTACTTTTTAATCTCAGCAAATAGTTAATGAATGCTTGTAGCATGGATTTGAGTTAGTTGTATGATATCTTATTTGAGTGGAATTTTACTTAGACACATTCCATGAATGCTAATATGATTAAGATTAATTCACATTCATTACAATACTTTGACATAGAGTACATTTACTTTCTATGTACTTAGTTAATATTTATATTTTCATCCACATTAATCAATTAGTGGAATCAGTGTGATTAGTTTCAAGTGTAAATACATATTTGCTTAGTAATCCCAATAGGGTTATTGCTTGGTTTGCCCAGTAGCATAACACTTCATAATCCCAATGGTGGCTATGTGAGTTCAGGATGTGTACAACAAACTAGGAACAAACACTCATCATCCTTAGGATAGCTTTAGATTTAATTTTATTATTAATTAGATTAAATAATTAATTGCTATTGTATTATTTATTTAGTTTAAGGCCCCAACAACATCAATAATCATATGTCTCACTTTGAACTAAACCATACATGATAAAGCTACAACTAGTTGAAGTGAGAAGACAATAACTTGTGATCACTGTTTAATAGTTTAGATATTACACTAGTTCTATCCATAAAATTCAACCAGATTATACATGAATGCTTATGATTTGTATGGTTAGATGTAGGGTATACCCACTTCTCATCACCTATTGATGAGCGGCGAGGCACCCCTATGCTCAACCATACACATATGAGCATTTCACGCACAATCTAGTCGAATTCCAAGGACTAAGTGCTTATGCGCCTTTGTGGAACAAGGATGGGTTGATTGATTGTTGTCTTCCCAAACTTACTTGTATGCCATGATTGTATGATTAAGTAAGCTTGAGGCATATGATTTTTATATCTTTTATGTTTTTATGTCCTGTGCTAATAGGGAAAGAGAGAGATAACTAGGTGACTAATTTAACTTCACTACTCATTAACTAAGTTCTAACTAATCCTAACACCAGAATCCATTCCTACTTGCTATACACATCCTGAACTAGTGCAACATTGCTAGGATTACCAAATGCTAATCGTTACTAGGTTACTAAGCATTACACACATGCTCGAAGTGGTTGTGCTTGTGTAATTTAACGATTTGCCTAATTTATCAAAATGAATGACTATGCTAATAATAGAAATGTAAAGTGCATAAAATAAAATAAATGCATAAGAAAGTCAAATAAAATAAATGTGTAAGAAAGGAAATCTCAAGTGCTACAAGGATGAATTAAAGAGCTCATCTTTATTGTCATACACAAGGTGTGCTCAGGTACACAATGCTCGAATAAAGATCCGTCCACACTTAGACCTCCTATTGTAGGCACTTGGAAAATACTCTAACTTTCAAACAGACTACAAGAGTTCCACTACTTGACTCCTTCAAGACTTCCTCCTTGAAATACTTCTTGTAGACTTTTCAATTGTGCCCCTAGGCACTGTATTTATAGGCTTGGGAGCAACTACTTTAATAATTAGAGTAACCTCTCTAATTATTAGAATAAATTACTAGAGTAAATGCTCTAATAATTAGAATAAACCACTAGAGTAACTACTCTAATAATTAGAATAACTACTAGAGTAACCACTCTCATCATACTCCCATGACTGAAGAAAACTCGTTCTTGAGTTCCTTACAAAATATTGGGAAGGTATGGGATTATTGACTAATTGACAACTCACGGTGGAATGGGATGATAGACTCAATGTGTCCAATGAACGGATCAATAAGCATATTACAACGTTAGTCTTCATGACCATTGTGGTGAACACTCATACATAAATGACATCCAAGCCTTTATTTGGCAGCTTGTAGAGAAAGAGAGAGAAAGAAAATGAAGCATGTTTCCACCAATGCTAAGATTGCGCCTTTCATTGTTTATCAATATCCACACCATTAGACTTGCTCCTTTTGTAAATGCTCTAGTTTTAGTCCATCTTGAGTGCTTCCTCCCATCCTAGTCCATTGTTTGTATGATTGCCATCTACACACACAACACAATCACAAATGAGCAAGGATAGATAAACCACAATGCAGTTGATACCTTGCTTCAATATGAAGCACATTAGCTGAGTTGTGGTTATGGTAGAAATTGGTTCGAAGATTTATCCAAGGTGTAGGGGTTAGGAAAATAGAAAAAGGAGAAAATTGAAAGATTTGTGTTAGGGCCCCCACGACTAAGAGTGAACCTCTAGTAGTTATAAGATGGAAAAACATGAGGAACAAGAAAGATGAAAAATATCAACAACAATGCCAATAAAATGGATGTCATGGATGGGAATGAAATAAGAAATGATTATTACAAAAAATGTTTAAGGGAAAGAAGTTAACAATTGCACCAAAAAGAAATGACAGTGGCTCCTCCCTAAAGTAGACTCATGTCCTTTATGCCCTGACAAACCCACTAACCAAAGAGTTCATAGGCTCTAGGAATGTCATTTGGAAGCAATAGTTAAAAACTTACCCACAAGAATTCACCAAAGAGAAACAATGCATCAACCCAGAATGGACTAATGATAAAATTTACAATGAGGTGGAAAATGGGAAGAAAGATGGAGAGGAGAGAATAGAATAAAATCCCAAGAACAAGGTTATGTAAAGTCCCTTGTGTATTTCATGGTTAAGATAACTGAGTAGAACTCATCTCAAATCTAGACTCAAACAAATCACATCTAGTGACCTTGCATCAACACACTTGACCAATCCATCCACTCAAAGCAATAAGAATGCTTCCACAAAGAGTCACCACCATTCCAAGGAGAGCAAGATGGAGAAGCAGGAAGTGAGAAAGGGCCTTAGTTAGAGAGAACCTTCAGACATGGGTAACATGTCTTTCTAGTTCCATAACCAGTGCTTCTAGCCCATATTACTTTATTATATCTAAGGGTGTGCTTTGAGTTCTCACTTTTTTTTGCATGAGAACCACACCATATAAAGACTTATTTTTATTCACTCAGCTTCTTGATATTTGATTGTTGGCAAAATGGTGAAAAACCTAAGAAAAAGCATCCAAGAATCTAATAGAATGGCTAGCACAAATGCATCGAATCCCCTTGAAATCACACCCTTTTCATCCTTTGAGTCTTTCCTTGGTTTGAAAAATATCCAGCCACCAATTCATTAACAAGTTTACTTAGAAAAAGGGGACTGTACAGTTCCAAGCCAAAGGAGACTATAGAGTTGCATGGGTGAGTGAATGGTGTGGACTCATTTCCTATTTTACCAAAAGAACCATACCTTAATATCAACATCATAATTCAAAGGTAAAAACCAAACATTAGCAATCAATATGATATAATTCAAACAACCATCATGAGCACTTATTGGATGACAAATAAATGTAAATCAAGTAGACAAAGAAATAGTAAAAATTTAAACAATGGTATAAAACAAAAATAAAAAAGTTGAAAAAATGTGTAAAAAAAATTCAAAAAGAACTAAGGGCCTAAAATGGTTAGCATAGGTGACCATTTTCCCCACGACTGAGTTGGAAGGAGGAGATCTGAAATAGTAAGCAATGTTGTCCATCAATAGAGGTAGCATGTGTACTAGTTATCCTAAGCTCCTAGAAAGGTTTGGTTTGTTGCACATTGACCAAAAGTTTCTTATCCAGGCTCTCAGGTTTGTATATTGTCATGGCCCTTGAAGGAAAAGTTGCATAAATAATATAAGGTCCTTCCCAAAGTGTTTGAAATTTAGTACATTGTGGCACATGTGTGGGATTCTAGTAGGGAACCTTATCTCCTAGTTGATATATAACTTTCCTAATTCTTAGTTCATGAAATTATTTATTAAATGCCTTGTACAACTCGTTAGACAACAAGGCAGCTAGTCGGTTTTCATCTAGCACATTAAGGGTTACTAACCATTTTTTTTATGCTAGATCAAGGTAAAGGTTGAGGTCACATGCCATGGATAGTGTACAAAGCTTAATTTGAATGGGAAGTGTTGGTAATTTACTGTACACTAACTCATAGGGAGAGTAGCCTATAGGAAGTTTCCATGTAGAGCGGTATGCCCAAAGAGCATTGTTCAGTTTAGTGCTCCAGTCTCACCTAAACTTGCTAATGGTTCTTGTCAATATCTTTGTAATCTCCTTGTTGGTGACTTCTACTTAACTGTTCACTTGGGGATGGTATGGTGTAGTCAATTTATGCTCAACCCCTAAGCGTTGCATTAATTTCTGAAAAGTTGCACTTGTGAAGTATCTACCATTGTCTAAAATAAGTGCACGTGGCATACCAAACGTGTTTATGATTTGTTGTTGAACAAATCATGCAACTATAGATGATGTACAATCTTTAACAACAACTACTTTTGCCCATTTTATTAGGTAACCAATAGCAACAATACTATAAGCTTTTCCATTGGACATTGGTGTAATCAGCCCCATAAAATCAATTTCCCAAATGTTAAAGGATTCAAACAGTTGAATCCATTGTTGTGGACCCTCCATTCTAGTAGTCATTCTATTATCATGTTGACAACACTCACAAGATTGGACGAAATGATGCGCGTTCTAAAATAATGTAGGTCAATAATATCCTGTAAGCAAGATCTTGATGGCCATTCATCTCCCAGCATAATTACCCCCACAAGGACCCTCATGAGCATTTTGGAGAACTCACAATTGATCTATATCAGGAACACACCGTTGAACCAAGCCATCGGAAAACACTTTGTAAAGTTGCCCATTGATCTCCATAAAGTACTTGTCTCAATGAAGAAACTATTGTTTCTTCTTAAGGTTTAACTCCTGTGGTGTTTGTTAGGTGAGGAGATAGGTAAGAATGCTACTGTACCAGTTTGTCTCTGTGGGTGATTGATTATTCACTAAACCAGCAAAGAGGAATTCATCAAGGAAATAATTAGAAATTGGATACTCATCCTCTTTGTTGTCCCATTGCAACTAAGATAAATGATCAACAACTACATTCTCAGTTCCCTTATGATTGATCATCATTAAATCAAACTCTTGTAAGATTATAAGCTATTGTGTGATACAAGGGCTTACCATTGGCTTATTCATGAGGAACCAAATTGCACTATGATCTGTATGTATATATACTTTATATCCCAATACGTAGTGTCTAAACTTTTCTAGTGCAAACACTACAGCCATTAATTCTTTCTCTATGGTAGTGTAGTTAAGTTGTGCACCAATGATACTTCTACTTACATAGTGGATGTAATAAGGACACTTATGGTCATCTAACTATAAAAGTATGACTCCTAAAGCATAGTTGGACATGCTAGTCATGATATGGAATGGTTTGAACTAGTTAGGAGCTTGTAAAATGGCTATTTCTGCTAGCTTCTATTTTAAAGTTTGGAAAGCTAATTTGCATTCCCTGATCCACTCGAAAGGTACATCCTTTTTCATCAATTCCACTAATGGTTTGGAAACCTTTGAAAAGTTCTCAATAAATCTCTTATAGTAGCTAGTATGTCCAAGGAATGACCAAACATCTTTGATAGATTTTGGTTGATAGGTAATTCCTTGGATGATTTTGATTTTCTTAGGGTCTACCTCTATCCCTATGTGTGAGATTTTGTTCCCTAATACTACACCTTCTTGGATCATCAAATGGCTTTTCTACAAGTTGAGCCTCAAATTGGTTTCTACACATCCTTGTAACACTTACTACAACTAGTCCAAGGCTTGATCAAAGTTTGCTCCATAGGTGGAGAAGTTATCCATAAAGACATCCACACCATTCCCTATCTATTTTTGGAATATGCGTAGAACTAGTCGTTGAAATGTTGTAGGGGCATTGCACAAGCTAAACAACATCTATTTGTATGTGAATGTTCCCCAAGGACTGGTGAATGTAGTCTTGGATTGGTCTTCTAGGGCTATTTGTATTTGGTTATATTTCCTATATCCATCCAGAAAACTGTAATAGCAATGCCCTACGATGGTTTCTAAGACTTGGTTAACAAATTGCAATGGAAAGTGATCTTTGAATGTTTTCATATTTAGTAGTTTGAAATCTATGCACACCCTCCATTTGCCTCCCTTTTTAAGCACAATAACTAAGAGGCTAACCCATTTGCTATCAGCAATGAGGTATATGAACCCAGCCTCGAGGAGCTATTTGATTTCTTTCTTAACTACTTGCTTCAGCTTAGGGTTCAATCATCTCTGCGGTTGTCTTTGAGGCTTTATGGAGGGGCCAGTGTAAATTCTATATTGGCATATCCTAGGATCTATTCCAGTTAATTTGGGATATTACCAAGCAAATGCTTTCGACCATTTATTTATTACCTTCAATAGTTTTTCTTTCTATTGAGGAGCAAGCTTAGCATTGATAATTACCGATTTTATTTTTTTAAGGAACATTTATTCCATACTGGTGAGCAATGGTTTTAGTTCCAAGGGCTCATGCTTAAATTTCTCAGGAATTTCGAACTTCCCCTAGTTGATATTTTCAAGGTTAAGCCTTGGAAGTTGGCAGTGGACTTGCTCTAATGGGTCTATGCTATTGATGTAAGCATAAGTCAAACCATCTGTTGGTTCCATGCATATGAGTGAACTGCTTTCTTAATCAGCTATCAACCACTGGGTGTCTTCCTATCGTGTGGTTGCTGCATATAGGCATCTTTGTATGTTAATCACTTATGCCCACTAATTGCATGCAGACAATGCTAAACTTTGCATAAACCATGACCTCTGCAGACAATTACACCCTGTGTCACTGTATGTGATGCATGGAACTTTCTTCTTCTTAATCTTTTCAAATGTATTTTCCTTTGATATTTCTAGGGAAAGATCACAGATTCCTAGGCATGCATCAATGGTGCTTAGCCATGCTCTTACATTATGATTGGAAAGTCCCCCTTATTGTTGTTTACCTGAATCACTAGGAAGTTAGCTAGGTATGACCACCCACAAACAGTGGTAACAATGTCTTCCACTAGTCCCAATGGGATAGTGATGGACTTGTTGGCCAACTCTAGATGGATGTTGCTCTTTCTCAATGGAGTTAGGTTCCAGGCCTTCTACATTTCTTGAGAAATCAAGTTGACACTAGAACCTAAATCCAAAAGAGCCTTGGACAGTGCATTTTTAGTGATTTGTAAGTATATCAAAGGACTTCCAAGATAAGATAATTTCTTGGGAAGGTTGCAAAATTTGATCCAATCGGTGACGACATGTGTTAGCATGATCATATGCATTGATTGTGGCGATTGGGTTGAAGGGGGATCCAAAGTTTTGATTGATACTGAGACGTCTAAGGAATCACCTGCTTGTGATTGGAAGGGCTTGGTTAGATAGTTGGTTCTAAAGAAAGGTCTTTTCTTCATGTTATTGTTGGAACCAATAGTAGATTAAGATTTAATAGCCCTCATGGTGGTACATTACTGTGGCTGGGTAGGGATTTCACCTTGCATTGTGAGAGCAGGTGGTAGTGGAGCTATTAGTGAAAGAGATGCAGTCGGATGATATGCTTGCAAAATATTGCCTCTAGAAGAGGGAGTTCCATAATACTCACGAGCTTAGTAGTGAGGTTGATGAGTGACGTGACTAGTAGAGTCACGTGGAGAGATTGGTTGCTACACGTAATATCCATACAGGTTAGGTTACCCGTAATGATACTATTGCCTTGGTGGTGGCATTCCCCATAATTGTGGGTGCTGCCACTATTGATATTGCTCAATTGGTTGTGGTGGAGTTCCACTGGGATAATATGTTAAGGGTTGGTGGAACTGCCTTGGGTTACCTTAAGGATAAGGTAACCTTTGGGGTGTTTGCCTTTTATTTAATTGTGGGTTAAGTGCATACACCCTAGACTCTTGCAGATGTGAGATTATAGGGCAACATCCCTTAGGATGGTCATATTGACATATCTCACATCCACTATCATTGTCTGTTTCTAAATCCACAACCTCTTCAATGAGGGAAACTTTTCCCTTACCCTTGCTATGTGGATGTTTATCCTCTTTATTTTTTCTTTTCTCACTACCTTGCTCTCTAGACTCCTCTAATATTTTAAGAATAGTTTGAAATCTATTGTCTAGGAAATTCCACATTTGGTCTACCTTTGCTGAAACTTTTGATGTCATCTTTTGGATAGGCAAAGTTTTCCTATTCACCATCTCTTCGAGCAGTGACTCTTCTTCATCCTCATAAAATTTTACTCCCCTCTTCTGAAGGGAAGAACCTCAGTTATACTCTTCCACATTTGCTCTCTTTCATAGCTCACCTTCTTCCTTAGCAACTTGCTCCAATAGTTTCTGAATTTGATGGGACCTAAGCTCAGATAGTCTCCCTTGGGCATAAGTTCAAAGGGTTCTTCTTGTTTCATGCCTAAGTCCATCCACGAGATGGTATAGTTGATTCCTTTGTGAATGATGGAACACAATATCGCATGGGTCGTGATATCACGTATGCGATATCATGTTGGCCCCTGTGATATCGCATACGCAACATTGCAGCTCATCGCTAGTTCTATAAATAAGAGGTGGCCTTCCCTTATTTTCATAGCTAGATCTAGACCCTTAGCTAAACTCTAGTAGTTTTACCATTCTAGAGATAGAATAATTTCCATGTGCCCACAGTAGGAGTCTCAAAGTGAACGGATCTTTATTCGAGAAAATTGTACCTGAGCACACATTTGTGTACAAAAATAAAGACAAACTTTCTAATAAACCTTGCAGCATGTGGACTAAGCTAAACAGGCATTAATTATTGTTAAATCTTTAAATTCTTTCTTAGATAATTAATCTCTCTCAACCTTCAACTCTCCTAGTTAAGTGCGTTCAGTACAATTGCTTCAAGCATGTGTGTAGCGCTTGGTAACCCAGTAACGAATAGTGTTTGGTAATCCCAGTAGCATTGCGCTGGTTTAAGGTGTGTACGGAAAGTGGGAATGAATACTGATGCTAGGATAATTAGAATTTATTTAATGAAAGTTAATCAACTAGTTCTCTTCATCCTTTCCCTACTAGCATAGGCGATAAAAGATAAAAGACATACAAATCATACACCTCAGACTTACTTAACCATACAACTGTGACAATACAAGTAATTCTAGTAAGATAACAATTGATTAATCTTAAGTGTTCCATTAGGGCGCATAAGCACTTAGTCCTTGGAGTTTGACCAGATCACACGTGAAACACTCGTATTCATATGGTTCAGTGTAGGGGTACCTCACCATTCATCATTTGTGCCATTGCCAGGGACTTAGTTGTTTGTGCACTATGTAGAACATAGGATACCATTCACATCATTGGGATCTATAAAGAACCCTTAGGATTGATCAAACCAAAAATAATAATAATAACATAACGGTAAATAGCACACTGAACAAGACTAAAATATCTTCTTCTTCAAACAAGAGCACTTCACCGCCTAGGGATAACACTAGATACAGTCGACGACATAACACACATAACCAAAATCTGCTAGTTTCTCAACAATTTAGTGTGGTATATATTCATCGACTTGAATATATACCAAACTTTACCTTTGTCTTCCATT
This sequence comes from Gnetum montanum, assembly GCA_015680685.1. Taxonomy (NCBI): domain Eukaryota; kingdom Viridiplantae; phylum Streptophyta; class Gnetopsida; order Gnetales; family Gnetaceae; genus Gnetum; species Gnetum montanum. The sequence goes on from MNCI01000125.1 coordinate 209,685, forward strand.
AAGATGAACAATTGCGTTGGAGAGACTTGGAGGGTAACATCGTGTTGCCTCCAGACAAAGTAGCCCCCAACATGCTCCTTCATGCCCTTGCATGAATAGGCATGTCACAATTATATGCAGAGTACGTTGCATGTGATTCATGGGTGTCCAGGTCTTGTTCCTTTTCTTCTTCTCCATTCTGTCACTACCGAAGATTCACTCTCAGTCATGGGTGTCCAGGTCCAATTTTTTCAATTTTCTTCTAACCCGTACACCTTGGGTAGTTACCAGTATTATATCTCCAGATCCATATTAGCCATATCACAACTCATCCAATGGACCTTACATTGAGGCAAGGTATTAACTACATTGTGATTCATTTACCCTTGCTAATACCAGACTATGTTGTGTGTGCAGATGGAAATCATACAATAATGGATTGGATCTAGAGGAAACACTTGGAATGGATTGGTGTTGGAACAGTTATACAAGGAACAAGATTGATGGCACACTTATGGATGGACAACGAAAGGCGTAATCTTGGCATTGCCAACAACAGACTTCTTCTTTTCTCTCTCTCTTCTCTCTTCTCTCCCAGTTACCAAATAAGGCTAGATGTCAAATGTGCATAATGTTTACTCTTGTTGTCATGAACACTAATTTGTCATGTATTGTAATGATGATCTGTTCACATGTCATTCCATTCACCATTAGTTTCATTCAAGTCAATAATCTCATACCTTCCCAATATTTTGTAAGGAACTCGAGGATGAGTTTTCATTCAGTCATGGGGATATGATGGGATGCGATATCGCATGGGCTACGATATCGTGTCGGCCTCTGCTATATCGCGTCGGCCTCTGCTATATCGCATCGACCTCTGCTCTATCGCGTACGCAATATCGCAGCTCCTCGCCAGTTCTATAAATAAGAGGCAGCCTTCCCTTGTTTTCACATCTAGATCTAGACCCTTAGCTAAACTCTGTCAGTTTTACCACTCCAGAGATAGAATAATTTTCATGTGCCCACAGTAGGAGTCTTAAAGTGAATGGATCTTTATTCAAGAAAATTGTACTTGAGCACACATTTGTGTATGGAAATAAAGATGAACTTTCTGATAAACCTTGCAGCATGTGGACTAAGCTAAATAGGCTTTAATTACTATTAAATTTTTAAATGCTTTCTTAGATAATTAATCTCTCTCAACCCTCAACTCTCCTAGTTAAGTGCATTCAGTACAACCGCTTCGAACACATGTGTAGCGCTTGGTAACCCAGTAACGAATAGCGTTTGGTAATCCCAGTAGTGTTGCGCTAGTTCAAAGTGTGTACGGTAAGTGGGAATGGATATTGATGCTAGGATAATTAGAATTTAGTTAATGAAAGTTAATCAATTAGTTCTCTTCACCCTTTCCCTACTAGCATAGGCGATAAAAGATAAAAGACATAAAAATCATACACCTCAAACTTACTTAACCATACAATTGTGACAATACAAGTAAGTCTGGGAAGACAACGATTGATTAACCTTAAGTGTTCCATTAGGGCATGTAAGCACTTAGTCCTTGGAGTTCAACCGGATCATGCATGAAACGCTCGTATTCATATGGTTGAGTGTAGGGGTACCTCACCATTCATCAGCAAATAACTATGGCCAAGACAATGATGTAATAGTGCATAGTATTTGAAACACCACAAAATCTCGAGCTTATTACTTTTCCAACAAGAAGCAAGTCCCTGTGACCCACAAATGATCACAGCTACATCTGGTATCAAACATGGCAACTTCGGAGATCAAGATACTTAATTTTAACTAAGTATGCATTCTCAGCGTATACGCCCAGCATATACGCCCAAGTTTACATTCTCAGCATATATGCCCAACGTATATGCTCAAGTTCATATCCACAGCGTATACGCCCAACATTCTCAACGTATATGCTCAGTGTATACGCCCGATGTTCACAGTGTATACGCCTAGCGTACATAACCAGCGTACACACCTCACAAGTACGTTCAACTTGTACGATTGATGTATACACTCGGCATGCAATCCCCGAAGACGACATGAAAACAGCACTGCAGAGCAAAATTGGGTACAAGGCAACGACTTGCATAAACAGAGCAACCATCAGCATATACGCCAGGCAGATACAGCATATATGCTCAGCACATCTAGCGTATATGCCCAGCACGTCCAACGTATACGCCCAGCGTAGAGGCTCAGCATCCACAACATATATGCCCAGCATATCCAGCGTATACGCCCAGTGTATACGCTTAGAGTCTATGCCCACCAGATATAGCGTATAGTCTACACCCACCAGATACAGTGAATACGCCCAATAGATGTAACATACTGTACACTTGTAAATTTCATTTTTTCGCACCCGGCCAACATGCCACGTGTCACCCAACCTGAGTCTAATGTCAAAACCTGTATAAAAGCCCCAATTTTTCACTAGATCTAGGTTAGTTAAAAAAAGAAACTTAGAGCAAACCAAAGAGCAGAGATGCTGAGAACTAGAGCAGAGAACCTTGTACGCTGGACAACCCTGTACACTAAGCATACATCCTCTACGTTGTGCCTATAGTGTGAACTAGGTCACAATCATCTCTGCATCCACTGGGGCTTTTCGTCCGCCTTGTATCAAAGCCACAACTGTGTTAGACCAGTGCATTGTAACTCTCATTTTGAAATGCCATTGTTACATTTTCTTCCTAAAATCTGTTACAATTTGCATTAATTGTTGCATGTATTCTGTTTACGCTCTTTTACGTTTACACACTGCTCGCATCAATTATGCTGTTTACGCTCTGTTTTACGCTTGTTACGTCGTTCACGTATAACCAAACGTATAGCACCTCGGTGTACATTTGGGGAAATCCTTGCTTGATCCGCATGCAGACCACTCAAGGTACTCTACCTTCGTTCATTCCATCTCACCCTCAAGCGAAGGTAGGGTCTTCTGTGCATGTCCGGTGATCCCCCGATTTCTGTTTCCTTCCAACCGAAGACCGACAATTTTGGACGGTACAGAAATTAGTGCTAGAAGGAGGGCCTCTGCCTTAAACTTACTGTGCTTCAAAGCTCTCAACGTCTACGCTGTTAAGTATACGCCAACCCTTTTCGCAAACCTCCCAACGTTTACGCTGCTCAGTTCCAAACTTACTATCTGCAAGCTATCCAACGTCTATGTTGTTCAGTCTCTACGCGGCTCCATTTAAAACTTACCATCTGCAAGTCTCCCAGCGTCTACGCTATCAACCATACACTGACTCTATCTGCAAAATCCCCAGAGTCTACGCTGCCGAATATACGCTGCATGCTTTACGCTGTAGACTTTTTCTACGCTGCACACACAACTCTGTTTACGCTGCTAACACACACGTTGCTTACCTTATGTTGTAAACTCTGCCTATGCTACACACAAGACTCCGTCTACGCTGTATACGCCACTGGTAATTTTACGCTGAACATCCTACGTTGTAAACTCATTTACGCTGCTATTCATATACGCTACACTATGTACACTGTAACCCTGTTTATGCTGCACGCTGACGCTATATACACTGTTTAGCATATACGCTATACGATTTACGCCGTAGATTCTCTACGCTGACACTATATGCTGTATACCTATATGCTATCTACGCTATCGTTATACACCGATCGTTGAAGCGTATACGTTGTACACTACCAACGTAGGTTTACATTGCACTAAGTACATTGACTTCACATCTCTACATCATGTCACATTCTCAATTGGTCATCATGACTACCGCAAACACCACCGCTACAACCACCCAAGTCACCAACATCGTAGGCACCATGGTTGTCCAACAACCTGTGGTCCAACAGCCAGTGGTACAACCCACAGTGGGGCCCCGCCGGTCTCTTAGGTTGCAAGGGAGGAACCCATCGTCCAACATCATAACCCAAGATCAGTACAACTTCATATGCGTGAAAATACAAGCTGGCCCAGCTGTGGATCGAACCAAAATAGAAGTCAAGAGGCAGTATGAACTTTTCTACAGGGGAGGACAAGAGTTCATTCCTTCCCTGTATGATATCATCCCTATCCCAGAGCCTTACTCTAAGCTCATCACACAGCTCCTCCTGCAAAGGAGCCAGTCGCTAGATCAGCCTGCAGTAAACCCTCAACCAGAAGAGGAGGATGAGTTCGTCGTCCAATTTGAACATGAAGATTCCTACCATACGCTTAGTCCACAAACCTATGTCAACCCCATGTTTCATCCAAGCACAAGGGAAATCACATCCCTCCAACCCCTTAGATTCACCCAAGCGCAAATACCTCTACTAGAAACATCTGCACTTGTTCATGTTCCTCCTGCAACCGACCTGCAATTCAGTACACTCCCTCTCGTTATCATCCCCGCTGCAGCTGCAGGCCCATCCTCACAAGTACCACCCCCTCAAAATAACGTGGGAGCAACCTTCCCGTCCCAAGTGATCGAGATGCCACATGTGATACCGACATCTACTTCCACTCACTATATTCCCCATATCCAAACGCACGAAGCCCCTTCCATCGCTGTAACCCAACAGGTTTAGGGGGTTCCTACACAAAACATGATTGGGCAATGGGCAGCGACGGGTGCTCAATCACATCAACCCCCTCACTACAACATGCCACCTCACACAATTCCACCATTCAATATCCCTCAAGGACAACCACAGCAAAAACAACCCCTTGCTCACAACATGCTGCCCCTAATACCACCCGCTATAAACATTCCACAAGTACAACCGCCAACTACACAGCTTTCAGCCTTCCAACCTACTATTCAACAATCTAATCTGTACACAACACCACATCCCCAAGCTGCCACCTCACCTAGCACTCAAGACTGGGTAGATGCTAAAAAACTAATGTAGGAACTAACTGACGAGGTCAAACATCTCAAAACAGCTGCCGATGAAGAGTTGAAGGTAGTAGACTTTTACCACAATGACCCCATCAGCTCTTCTGTTCCACCCCTAACCTTACCCAAAGGTGTATCATTGCCTACGCTAACTAAATATAATGGGGAGACGGACCCCAATACTCACTTTATAACATTTAGACTAGAATGTGCATTACTCCAGGCGTGGCCCCATGCCATTTTGTGAGTGTTCCCTATGTCCCTCGCAGGGAGAGCACTTGATTGGTACCGGGCCTTGCCGAGAAATTCCATATTTTCCCTGGAAGAGTTGTTACATCAATTCATGACTAGGTTCAAGTATAACTTGAAACCTGAAGCGACACTTGACAGCCTTATACAGGCTAAACAAGCACCTCTGGAACCCGTACAAAAATTCATCCAGAGGTGGAGTGCTGCTCTCAATGAGCTACATGAGTCGATCCCCCAGACGTACCTCCTTACCATTCTAAAGGGGGCTGTTAATGACTTTTTCAAATCCAAGTTATATTATCTCAATGCACGTAACCTTAATCAAGCCTTTGTACAAATTAAAAATATAGAAGAGGTGGCTCAAAATAGCCACGATCCTGCGTATTTAGCCTTCAAAAATCAACACAGTAAGAAAGATAAAGAAAAGGCTAAAGCAACTATAGCGGTAGTAGTGGAAACACAACAAGCAAATGTGGCACAACAAAATAAACCACCGGTGGCCCCTACTAATTATACTAAACTTACTCTCGCTACTACACCAAAATTGTCCTCATCACAGAGCCCAACACCAAACCGTACGAGAAACTTTGAGAGGAAAGAACCCTCCCAATATACACCACTTCCTATGAAGGCATCCCAGCTATTCGACCAACTCCTCAAGGCTAGATTAATGAAACACAAATAGTTATCCCCTGCTACCATCTAGAGACATGATCGGTTCCGTCAATTGGTTCAGAACCCAAGCCTAGCAACGCTAGATGAGCCTCGAGTACCAAAAGGTTTTAGGATGGACCGCTTTTGCGACTATCACCAACGTAACGGGCATGGCACGGATTACTGTTTCACTCTGAAATAAGACATACAACGAATGATCGATGGGGGCCAAATCATTTTTGATGAGGCCAACCCGATCCAACCGCAGAACCAGGCTATGGGTGTGTATAAAGACCCTCTGAATACCAAAGAGGCTTTGTACGTTATCAACACAATCTACCTAGATAATGAACCTGAAACGCCAAGCATTAACACCGTCTACTATGACTATGAACAACAAACACCTAACAAGCCATTTGTAGTACGTATTCCTCCCACTGCATCAACTTCAATGCCTCAATCATCATATGCCCCATAGCAGCCATATGTTGTCTGCATACCCCCTACCGTAGCGACTTGTAACACCCCGACATAGGAAAAACCATACGTGGTGCATGTACCTCCTGCCGTCACTACCTCAAATCTACCAACCCCTCCTACTTGGCCTGCCCCTTTTGTAGTCCAAGTACCACCCGTAGTCGCAACAACGGAGGTCCAAACTCCGCCTAAACTAACCCCATATGTTGTTAGGACACCTAAAAGTCCTAATGATTACCAATCCTCCACCTCGCAAACGCAAAGTAAACCTAGTCCTTATGTCATCAAGGTGCCTAGCCAGCCTTCTGCTCAATCACATCCAACTGTCCAACCACAATCCCACTCGACTCCATACGTAGTACGAATCCCAAAGCAACTCGAGGCTCTAAAACCAACTCCACCCTCATGCCACACACGAGAACGCTTAGCGGATAAGCTTATGTGTGAATGTTTGGAGAAGGAGCATCAACGGTTAGCTGTAGGACCACCTAAACCCACTCCACTAAATGCAGTACCTATGACACCACCTAACCATCAACCAAATGCAAGCTATGAGGGTGAACCATCTAGAAAACATGATACATCTATATCAGCGGTTCCGAGCAAAAACGACAAACCAACAATGCACAAAATAAAACTGTTGGGCCCAATGGACCAAGTCACCACTGTTAAACATGCGTCCAATAGTAGAGACTTACCAACAACCCTAACATAAGTCACACAAGCACTCAAACAAAAAAAACTTCATTAAGCTTATATGACTTGGTTTTAACATCTCAAACACATCGCGAAGCTTTGGTACGCATGCCAACGTCTATCCCAGTAAGCAAGGACTTGCCCCACACTAAACCTTCCATTCATGCGGTAATGTACTTGCCCCAAGGGTCAACTTCCAAACCATTAAGTTTCCACAATGATAACATCAAGTTGGATGAAAAAAAAGAGAAGTAACAACAGCCCCTATGTTCATAACAATACGTGTAAACCAATTCAAGATACATAGGGTCCATGTAGATGATGGAGCTGCCACAAACGTAGTACCATATCCCATCGTCGAACAACTGGGGCTTACAGAGCTAATCAGACCAACCATCACCACATGCCTGAAATCATTCAGCAGGTCGCGTGTGATAGTTAAGGGTACAATCAACTTAGACTTCATAGCAGGGGATCAATTCTCCACATCCGCCGACTTCATAGTAATCGATGAAATACCAAGATTCAACCTAATATTAGGAAGGCCCTAGTTAGCCCAACTGAAAGCAGTCTCATCCCCTATACACCAAGAGATTCACCTACCCTATGAAGGTGGTGAAATCATCATACACAGGGAGGCTACTACACCCATCATTTTATCATACATAGACACAGACCAAGGCTCAGAGGTTAAGCTCAAAGAGCCTAGACAAAATGACTTAAATGAACAACAACTAGTAAGCGATAATCCTTTAAACACAGAAGAAGATCCACCCAAAATAGAAATACCTAGGCCTGACATTGTACATACACATCCTCACTTAGAAACAACAGCTAACACGAAACTCACAATAAATACCGAAACATCTGAAAACACTGATACGGGGACTATTCCATTAGACGTCCCTTGGGCTAAATTACCATTCAACATGATCAGCGAAGGGGACGCTGAATATAGAATCATACCCACTAACACATCGCCTAACGTCAAAATAAGACAAATCAAAAAACTACTAAGATAATAACAACACAATCTGTCTGAAATGACGTTAAACTATAACTAGTCCAAAATGACGTTAAACTATGACAAGTCCGGAATGACGTTAAACTATTATGTCTACAACGACATAAAACTAGCCATGATAAAAAATGGTCAGTCAACTGAGAAATCCACCCATGTCATTCGAAATGTCCCTTGTTTATGACTAGGACCTGAAATGGCCTTAAACTATGCATGTGGCCTGAAATGGCCTTAAACTAGTGCAAATCTGGCCCGAAATGGCCTTAAACTAGATCACACACTTATACTTTGTTTTCCTCTTTCGTTTAGCATTATACTCCGACTTATGATTACATCCATGCATTACTCTCAAAAAACAAAAAAAAAAAAAACAAACCAAAACATTTTACATTGTTGTGTCGTGTTTACAATTAAACTCAAAATCAACAAAAACAACTTTTCATATATATACATGCAATGATGTACAATTACAAGAGTTAACTAGTTTTCACCCATCTGTTCAACATAACTTGAAATTTTCAATTTACAATTCTCGTATAAATTTGAGTCAGAATAGTTTCACAATAAAACAAAATGATAAAAAACTAAAATAAACTAAACATCTAAGATAGGAGGATCATCCCCTTTAGACCTGCTGGCATCATCGGCCCCAGCTACATTGGGGCTAGCTTCTTGGATATCATCATCGCCTTGATCCTGAAAATGCAAAAGAAACAATCAACATATTGACAAAGGAAGAAACTTTCAAATATTATTCAGCGAATCAATTTCATAATAACACAATGCTTATCATAGGGGATCCTCCTAAACCGAATTCTAGCCGGCGAAGGATTTCCTCTTCTGAGACAGTGGTCCAATCAATCCCATCAAGGCCTAGGTCAACATCTACTAAGGCCTTCCCCTTGTCAACAGCTGACCAAGTAGGATGCTTTAGAGGGAATTCACCCACAGACACCTCCCCAGAAGTGGTCATGATTACCCTTGTAGGAGACTCCATCTCAATAGTTATGTTTTGAGCAAAGGTATCAAAAGCAGAGCGTAGACCCAATCCCTCCACAAACATTTCAAGTTGACGCTTTTCAATGGATACTTCCTTTAATGATTTCTTGTAATGATGTTTGTGGTTCTTTTCATCCTGACCCCATTTGCGTACCTTGGAAGTGAAAGCTTTCCAATCTTGACACTTGAGGTTTAGTAGATCTATTTGGGCCTTACGCTCTGCTAGTCTCCGGGTTAGTGACGCGTGACGATTGAGCAGATTCCAATACCTGGTATACATGACCTCCGAAGTCCGCCAAGAGCGATCACCACTTAGTTTAGCAGAGGCAAACTCATATTGAGCCTTGAGATCATCACGCTCAACTGACAACTCAGAGACTTCCTTTTCCTTTGCTTAAATCTGCAACCACAACTGTTCGATGGAATGCCTACAAGTCTAGAGCGACTTGGCGTTGTGAACAAGACCCTCCACCACCTCCTCATAAACAGGCCTTGGCACCTGCTCAACTTCTGGGGATAATGTGGGCAAACTCTCTATGCTAATTGTCTCAAAAGGATCCCACCTCTGTTTGGCACCTATGCACACAAAAAGAACAAATGCTAAAACAACAAAAATAGGGTGTGAAACTCTAAAGCTGCAAATAATTCGAAACATTTATACCTCTCTCAGGGTGGGCTTCCTGAATTCGTTCAACAACTTCCTCAGCGATACCAGCCACAAAATCCATTTTACTTGGCATCTCTATCCAAGTAAATGGCCCACGAGTGCGAGACAGACTAACCTCTACGGTCCTTTCAGGGGGAACCATCTTCATGGGTAGGTCCAGCTGCATCGTCCTGGTTTCGCTGCCTTCGTCTGGAAGAGATGAAAACACAAAAGTAAAATACCATGGAAACAACAGCTAACAAAGCAACATAAAATAAAATAAAAGAAAAAATACTGTGTTCTTTGTCCCCTTCTAGGGGATCGCCTAACTCTAGCTTTCCCTTAAGAAAGCTGTTGAACATTTCATCGACACCACCCTGGTCATCCACTAGCTTAGTTTCTGCGGTGTCTTCCCTCAACTCTTTTGTCCCTCCCACCTGATCTTTGCCCGTGTCTTCCTCCTCAGTATTTAGCTCTGTGTTAGCCTCCTCCTCTTCAGTGATAGTCTCTAATGCCTGCTTCCTCACTTCTCGAATCAAGTCTGAAGGCATTAGTGGCATGTAAGCGATCAAAGTAAAAATTACGAATAAGACAAAAACGATAAAGCCACAAGTGTACTGATTCTACTTACCTTGGACAGGAATCTTGAATCGTATGTGCTTCACTCGTGGCTCGTTCACATTCGAGGCTTCCTCGGTTGAGCGTTTGCGCTTTGTTAGCTTCAACTTGGCCTTGCCAATGGTCTCTTTGATGACCCGTTCTGCTCTTTTCGCAGTGTAAGGCACGTCGTCTGACTCCAATCCCAAATTTTCACGTGTGTGGATTGAGGTACCAGATGACCCCCCTGTTGTGATAGATATGGACTCATCAATGCCCTCAGGAGCATCTTGGGACTCAACAATTTTAAATAAGTGGTTAATCCACTGACGGGATAGTTGACCACGATCCCGCAGAACATACTTGTTGTCCGCACAAACCACTAGAAACTCAGCTAAGCGGTGAAGATAACTGGCAAAGAATGCAAAGATAAAGTGAGACTGCGCCTCGACATTCGAGCGCAATCGCACTATCTCTTTGTGAAGGCCCAACAAAAATTGGGCCTAGTTATAACGCATTCTAGTTTCTAGGACAATTCGCATAATATGTACAGCTTCAACCCCAAGACTTCGCAACTAAGAAAGGGATTTAGGGAATACCCATGCCCTAAACAAGGGATATAGTTCCTTCACCTCCTCAACCTTTGATTTCCCCTACATAGGAAATCCCTTGGCACCCTTAGCAATGCCCAACCAGTCCTCTAATTCATGAACTGTATGGAGCCCTTTATGAGCCCTGTCTAGAACCACATTTATACCATCCGCCCGCACACCAAATAGGTTCGAAAAGAATTCAAGTGACAAATGGAAAACTATCTTAACACCCTTAATCCAGGTGCTGTAGTGAGAAACAGACTCATTGAAGGAATCCACGATCCCAATGATTTCTGTTATTGATACGTTAGGGTTCGGGGTCGTAAAGAGTTCCATGAGGCCGACATAGTCTAAACAACGAACGATGGATGGCGGGGCATGAGTGCGCAACCATTTTTGGGCCTTACTGACCTCCCCGAACTTCATAGACAGGGTAGTCTCCGTTCGTTTGCTCGTGACAGGGTCTCCACTAGGAGGGACATTAACTGTAAATACAATTCGAAATCATCATATCAGTATAACCCTCAGCAGTTGAACAAACACGTTAATACATCTAGAAAATACTATCACTTACCTTCAGTAGTGGACTTAGAGGTGCTACCCAAGTCAGAGTCACGAGGAAAGATTGGTCCCTTAGGCAACCAATCCCCATGCAACCATCCACGAGCTTGGCACATTGCGAACACTCTAGAGAACCATTTGTGAAAGTGGACGATATCACCCTTCGTTTGAGCTAATACAGCTCCATGAAGGATGGGACCCACCATAAATGTCTCTAGAGTGATGTGAGCTAGAGCCAGCCCATCATCCTCAACGTATGTTCCATCTGGGTTGACTCGGGGCCTGCAAAAGAACGTTTGTCAAAATAGAAGCAAATGCCAAACAACATAAAAAATAGAAACAACAAGCTTAAACGATCCTACCTATTCACCTGGTACACGGTGCCAAGAGGGTTCTGGAACAGCGTGTGCACACGTGTGGCTAAAAATAGGGTGTTATTGAGATAGTCCTGCCCTCGCGACAATTGGGCACACATGTGTGCTAATGGGCATGTAGACCTGGGCCTGCTAGAAGAACCGTCCTCATTTACAAGCGGCCCCTTATCGATGTCTTCCATGAAGACTGCGACACCCTTCGCGACTCCCAGCAGCATGGCCTCAAGCACACTCCATGCCACCAGTTCACTTAGGTGCGACTAGATAACCACTTTGAACCTATCCAGCATGAAGGCCAGGAATTCACACGCCCCTTCTCTGAACTAGACCCCATTGTTGTCAACAGTTAGATCCGGGGTAGGTTCATTAGCCTCAATGGGGCCAAACCATGTCAGTACCCCAACTAGCTCAACAACCAGAAGAAAAGGTTTAGTGTCCCTGCAAGCAACCAAAATTCCATCGTAAATCAGCCATACATGAAAATGACACGAAAAAAAAAATTTCACATTGTAGGCCGACACTTAGAAAAATTACTAACTGTTTACACTCGACGTATACGCTGGGCGTACATGCTATCAAAACTGTTTACACTCGACGTATACGCTGGGCGTATACGCTATCAAAACTGTTTACGCTCGGTGTATACGCTGGGTGTATACACTATCAAAATTGTTTACGCTGCGAAAATAGTCCTCGTCATGAAAACAGGTCTACGCTATACACCGCTTGAAAAAGAACAAACTATTCACACGTAGCGTATATGCTGTGAAAATTTTCAGCATATATGCCATAAAACCCTTCAGTGTATATGCTGTGTAAATAGTTTACGCTGAACACTGTGTAAACAGTCTACGCTAGACGCCGTAAGCAAATAGTCAGCGTATACGCTGATAAAATCATCTACGCTTCATGCTAGAAATTTGTTTATGTTGTGCATTGATAAAAACTGATTACCCTACAAACCCTCTACACTGTGAACTTACGCTTAGCATTTAGAAATCCTCTACGCTATCTGTCTACGCTGATTATCTACGTTGGCCGTATACACCAAGGAAATTGTCTACACTAACTGTATATGTTGGGCGTATATGTCAAAATCCTCTACGCTGACTGTCTACGCTAAGAAACTTGTACAGAAGAAAATAACCAACAAAGCCAGGATTAGAACCTACATGTGTGACGATCTAGGCCACAATGGAATTCTCGGCCTGGGCAGACACTGTAGCAGGGCCTTACTCTCCTCCACGAAGGTTAGGTCAGGTTCCTTCCTCCCCTGGCCTTCCACTTCCTTGCCTTTTCCCATCTCGATGTCCTCTATGCTGGGATTGACAGGTTTACGCTTTGATCTTTACGCCTACGCTGAGCCTCTACACCGGAGTCTAAGTCTCTATGTCGATGCTTGAACCTCTACGCTCTACGTTTACGCTGAGGTTTAGTCATTTACGTCTACGCTCAGGGTTTGGGTTTTACGCTTACTCTCACGCTTACGCTTACGCCAGGGTTTAGTCACTTATGCTTATGCCTAGTCGTCTACGCTTACGCTCGAGATTATGCTGCAAATTCGATGTAGTAACAAATGACGCCCCCCTCCTTTATATAGCGCTTCGTCGCTGCCGCTGCTGTCGCCTTCTAGTTTGCCTCTTTTTGCCTTTTTTTTACTTATTTTAACCAAAATTTGCTCAAAAAAATAAAAAAATAAATATATATATATATTTAATATAAAACAAAAATTACTACATCCTGGTTCCCCTATGAATCCAACTTCACATGTTCACACCGAACATTCTAGCGCAAACATCACCCATGGCCCGGTATGGCCTTAAACTGCCATGACGACCCGATATGGACTTAAACTACCATGAAGGCCCGGTAAGGCCTTAAACTACCACCTGCAGATCACATCCGGCCCGGTAAGGCGCTAAACTGCCACCCACGGCTTGGTAAGGCCTTAAACTGCCATGCGTCCCGGTGTGATGATAAACCACCATCATGCACGTGCACACAATTTAAGTTGCCTGAAAACATAGAACAATACTTATCACCTCATTCTGCTCTTTGTTTATTGGCAGGAGAAAGCCTGATGGATTATCAGCATCTATCCACACCATTAATCATCAATGGGCTGTACAGAAAGATCACAAGGGACATTGACATAAATCTCATCCACTTAAGCTTATCAACGGATGATGCAGTCATAGCCTCAACATAGCAAACGCTAGATAACTATAAAGGTATGACAAAGCCCCTTGACATAGAAGCTGAAAACATCACCGAAGATCTGTTGACCGAAACCCCCATCGCCATGCCTGATGGAGAAATTAAAATATTAAAACTAAGTACATTACTGCAACCTCAACTGGCCAAAGACATAGAGGATGTGCTTAGGGACAACATAAAAGCATTCTCTTGGTCTTATACCGACATGCCCAGGTTAGATCCTCGAATCATCCAGCACAACATTATCCTTGATCCGAAATTGAGGCCAGTAAAATAAAAGGCACGAAAGGTTAAACCCAAGGTGGCATTGGCAGTTCGTAATGAGATCACCAAGCTTTATCAGGCTGGTTTCATTCAAGCTGTCTATTACGCCGATTGGATATCCAACATGGTCATTGTCTAGAAGAAGAATGGAAGCATTCGCTTATGCATGGACTTCTGAGATCTAAATGTTGCAACCATAAAAGATGATTTTCCCCTACCCAGCATCGATCAACTTGTTGACTCGATCGCTGGGCATGCCCTATTATCTTTAATGGATGGCTTCTCAGGATACAACCAGATACGCATTAACTTAGAGCATCATCTCTGGAGTACCTTTATGACACCATGGAAAACCTTTTGTTATACAATGATGCCCTTCGGCCTCAAGAACGCTGGGGCCACATATCAAAGGGCGATGACATTCATCTTTAGCGATTACAAGTTACACTCGCTCAACGACTACGTGGACGATATTGTGGTTAAATCAAAGACATCAGAACAACATGTACAGGATCTTGACTTAGTACTAAAACGTTGTTTAAAATATGAGCTGAGACTTAACCCAAAGAAATGTGTCTTCAACGTCAGAACAGGAAAAATGCTTGGATTCCTAGCCTCAGAAGCAGGGATACGAGTAGACCCCGATAAAGTTAAGACCATAACAAACTTAAAACCACCTGGCAACCTTACCGAACTTCGAGGTTTACAAGGTAGATTACAGTTTATCAGGAATTTCATAGAAAAACTAACAAACAAATTAAAACCTATGGATCACTTACTACACAAGAATGTCCATTTTGAATGGACTCCACAATGCCAAGAAGCATTCAATAATATTAAAACGGCACTTGCCCGACTACCCACAGTTTATCCACCTCAAAATGATAAACCGTTTTACATCTACCTCACCACTTTGGAGTTGTCAATCGCGTCTATGCTTTGCCAGAAACAAGATGACGGAACCGAAGTCCTTGTCTATTACTTAAGCCATGCATTAGTTGCCCACAAGAAAAAGTATAACGAGGTGGAGAAGTCATGTTTAGCTTTGGTCTTTTCTTTAAAGAAATGGCGACATTACCTCTTCCAAAACCAAGTTAACATAATTTGCAAGGATAATGTGCTCAGAGCCATCATAGGAAACATTTACGAAACAAGTCGGATAGCCCATTGGAAAGCCATGATAGCTGAGTTTGACCTGCACTACATAGCACAATCATTAGTTAAGGGCCAAGCCATAGGAAATCAAATGACTACATCACCAATGCACGATCGAGTGACAATAGAGCCAGAATTCGTGGATGAGAATATAAGCACAATAGACATAGTGCTCAATGACTACGACGCCATTCTAAACTTTAATGGAGCCTCCACCTCTCGAGGAGGAAGCGCTGCCATTGTCATTACCTATCCCTTTGGGGAGATCCGATCCTTTGCTTATCGTTTCAATTTTCACTGTACCAATAACATAGCAGAGTACAAAGGTCTTCTTAGAGGTCTTACGATAGCACTGGCTTTAGACATCACATGGCTTGTGGTCAGAGGGGACTCACAACTTGTCTTAAACCAAGTGACAGATATTTATACATGCAAAGCGCAACATTTACAACCATACTGTGACTTGGCAAAACACTTAATGAGGCAATTCGAAAACATCGATGTGCAACACATCTCTAGAAATGATAATACCATCGCAGACGCACTAGCCACCTTAGCATTAAATGTATCACTTGACATGTTCCATACATTACCAAACTCCATAATCAGTTGTGTTGAACCAATAACCGATACTCTTGACATGTTGCCAATTGCATCTATTAGTATAACACATGCGATAGAATGGTATGATGACATAAAAGAGTACCCTCTATGTGGTGAAACACCGCAACATTTAACAAATGCACAAAAAGATGTGGTACGAAAATGTTCTAAGCAATATGCACTGGTCGGGGACACATTGTGTCGCCGATCCTACGAAGGCATATTGTTGACATGCGTTAGTAGTACTGATGCCCAAACCATCGTTGAACAAGTACATGACGAACTATGCGGAGGACATATAGCACCAAAAGCAATGGCAACAAAGATTAGATGCTTAGGTTATTATTGGCCACACATGGAGTATGACTGCCTTTCCAAGGCTAAGACATGTAGTACCTGCCAAAGATACAGTAACCTAATCCATGTTCCACCAAATGAGTTGCATACGGCGCAAATCACGTGGCCCTTTCAAAAGTGGGGTTTGGACCTTATCGAACCAATAACACCCTCATCTTCTGCAGGGCATAGTTTCATCATAACCGCAATAGAATATTTCACGAAGTGGGTAGAAGCTGTTCCCCTTCGAAAGACTACATCTAAACACGTGTGCAATTTCATTCTTGAAAACATTGTAACCCGTTTTGGCATTCCCATGACAATCATCACTGACAATGGGCCATAATTTAGCAGTGTCGAGACTAAAACTTTTTGTGAAAGTCTGGGGATCAAAAACTCATTCTCATCCCCTTACTACCCTCAGAGCAATGGGCAAGTAGAGGCCACCAACAAAACCATCATTACTATACTTAAAAGGATGCTTACCCAAAGCAAGCGAAGATGGCACGGGCAATTGGTATACGCATTGTGGGCATATCGTACTACACATCAGACTTCAACAGGTAACACACCATATAGTCTTGTTTATGGTTCAGAAGCTATTTTACCTTTGGAATTGCAGGTACCATCTTTAAGGATCACACTTTCCAGACTCCTCGACGAAGGACAAAACAATGACCTGCGCATCATTGACCTGGACTCGGTGGAAGAGGAGTGCATACGTGCACTCGATCAGATTGAATGGTACCAAAAACAGCAACGGCAACGCCATCGACATGACATTCATAAGCACCCTATCAAAGAAGGAGACCTTGTACTTAAGGCCATTCGGGAACACCCAGACAAATTCTTAGCCAATTGGGAAGGGCCTTACTTGGTCACTAAAGCATATGATAACAAAGCATTCAAGTTAGCTGATATGGAAGGGCATGAGCTTGCAAATCCAACCAATCATTGGTTCCTGAAATCATTCCACGTCTGAACACAGCTAGGTACATGGGAGTCCTAGATCATGACTTAAAACTGATACCACAGCTCGTCCTGGAATCATGATGATAAACTAATATCACAGCTCGTCCTGGAATCATGATGGTAAACTGATACCATCGAATAGTTATGGATCATGACTTAAAACTGATACCACAACTCGTCCTGGCATCATGATGATAAACTGATACCACATAGTGTCCACAATGACGATAAACTAGCATCCATTCGGCACGACAGTAAATTGCCATTGTTGCATCCACCAGAGTCCGCTAAGACTATAAACTAGTTTGCCTCTCCACGGTCTGCTAAGACTAGAAACTGGCAATGCACCGTCCTCCACGACGTTAAACGGGAAATGTCCAATGGGTCATGACATAAAACTAACCCATGACAGTTCGCTAAGACTATAAACTAGCAAGTTCATCTCTGGTTCTTCAATCTGTAGCTGCATTCAAACTTCATCAGAATCATTGCATCACTCACCATCGCCGATCCTAACAACATTGCTGCCAGCCATATACCTTGCTTGACATCTCACTTGGTGCCATTATTTCATCAGTCGCTATTTAAGTCTAAGCCCGCATATTCACTCATGATTTTCTTGTCTTCTTGGAGTTGTGTTTGCAGGATGATGCTCAGAGGTGTTCGTACAAGAATGCACTTCGTCATAAGTAGCAAGGTGAGACGTTGTTCACAGCCCATGTGGCAAGATTAAATCAAGCCATTCATTAGTACATCCCCATTTCCCGCTACATTTCCTACCTATTCATCAACATACTCTACTCAGCCACACCTCTGATACACCCAGTACACTCAAAACCTTGAATATGCTGTTGCGCACTGTAACACTTTAAAGCAGTTGCAACACACAACATAGCACTTGAGCACGAGTACAACATCAAAACAAAGCTTCTTCCAAAAAAAATGAGAGACCCTTGGCACTTCCCATACAAGCCCCACACGGGAAGGCAGTCATCTTGGAACCAAGTGCTCATGTCTAAAACAATCAAAAAACATCTCGTTGCATAGCTTTGGCTCTCCGCCAACAGGCTCCCCCTAAACACCAAATAAGGGGCCTGTTCCTCCAAAGAATGCAACACATCATCACATGGCTTTGGTCTCACCAACAAGTCCTCTTGGACATTAACCAAGAGTCTTGTTCCGCCAAAGGATGCACATCGCATGTCTTGATTCCGAGTCTGCTAAACAATGGCTATTGACAAGGATCAACATGATACACACCAGAGCATCCCCTTTACCAAGCACAATCCCTTGGGTAGTCACCAATCCTCACAATCTCCATTTTCCTACCAGCTACAGGGTTCACTTTCCTAATCCTATGTACTATGGAACACAGTGCGATGATGTCTAGTCAGGTGGCAAAGGACAATGTCTTTATTGAGTTGCTTGTGGTGTTTTGCACTTCTTTGTCGACGCTTCTTGGGTCAATTCCTCCAAGCCTCAACAAAGAGGGGCCAATGAAACACCACAAAATCTCGAGCTTAGTACTTTTCCAACAAGAAGCAGGTTCCTGCGACCCACAGACGATCACAGCTACATCTGGTATCAAACATGGCAACTTCGGAGATCAAGATACTTAATTTTCACTAAGTATGAATTCTCAGCATATACGCCCAAGTTTACATTCTCAGCATATACACTCAAGTTCATATCCACAACGTATACACCCAGCATACACGACCAGCGTACACACCTCACAAGCACGTTCAGCTTGTACGACTGATGTATACGCCTGGCATGCAATCCCCGAAGACGACATGAAAACAGCACTGCAGAGAAAAATTGGGTACAAGGTAGCGACTTGCATGAATAGAGCAACCATCAGCGTATATGCCCAGCATATACACCAGGTAGATACAACGTATATGCTCAGCACATCCAGTGTATACGCCCAGCACGTCCAGCGTATATGCTCAGCATCCACAGCGTGGGCGTATACGCTCAGCATATCCAGCGTATACGCCCAATGTATACACCTAGAGTCTACGCCCACCAGATACAACGTATATGCCCAGCAGATGTAACATACTATACACTTATAAATTTCATTCTTTCACACCTGGTCAACGCGCAACGTGTCACCCAACCCGAGTCTAACGTCAAAACCTATATAAAAGCCCCAATTTTTCACTAGATCCAAGTCGGTTAAAAAAAACTTAGAGCAAACTAGAGAACAGAGATGCTGAGAACCAGAGAAGAGAACCTTGTATGCTAGACAACCCTGTACACTAAGCATACAGCCTCTACGATGTGCCTACAGTGTGAACCAACCCATAATCATCCCTGCATTCACTGGGGCTTTTAGTCCGCCTTGTGTCAAAGCCACAACTACGTTAGACCGGTGCATTATAACTCTCATTTTGAAATGCCATTGTTACATTTTCTTCCNGTGAATGCAGGGATGATTATGGGTTGGTTCACACTGTAGGCACAGCGTAGAGGCTGTATGCTTAGCGTACAGGNATCGCTCGCATCAATTACGTTGTTTACGCTCTTTTTTATGTCTGTTATGCCATTCACATATAACCTAGCATATAGCACCTCGATGTACATTTAGAGAAATCCTTGCCTGATCCGCATGCAGACCACTCAAGGTACTCTACCTTCGTTCATTCCAGCTCACCCTTAGGCCAAGGTAGGGTCTTCTGTGCATGTCTGGTGATCCCCCGGTTTTTGTTTCCTTCTAGCCGGAGATCGATGATTTCGGACCGCACAGAAATTGGTCCATGGTAGCATCCAAGGGTTCATATCCTCCTTTTTTCTAGCCTTGGATTTGCTTTCGCAAGTTAGACACTTGGGAGTATGTTTGGTACTTGTCATTAAATAGTTCTAACATAGTACTCCACCTACGAATGGATTCTGATTCTAAGGATCCGTACTAGCTTTCTGCTTCTTTAACTAATGTCCATGGGAATAACTTAAGTTTTTGTCATTCATTCTCTATGTTTTGTAAGGCACATGCATCATGGAATGCTTGTAAGTGATTCTAAGGATCAGCGTCGTATCCCCCTTCAAATCGTGGGATATTGTTCATATCTAATCTTTTGATCCTACTATCTTTCTGGTGCCTTGTTGAAATTCTTATAGCCTCAATACTTCAAGTAGCAAATAGGGGTTCATTGTGATTTTCTTGTTCATGGTGTCTATGATGCCTACATTGTTTCCTACTCTCCCTTCTTCCATGTCATGACTCTCTAGAGTGCCCTTGTCCCCTTTTCTAATTTTTTCGTCTATGACTTCCACTTTGCCTACCTCTATCTCCATGGTCTTTTTCTATATGACTACATTTGGACACTGAAGGAGAGGGTGAAGGAGATGATGAAAGTAAAAAAGAAGGAGAACCGTCACCATGATGATGTTTACTACCTTATCTTTTGCGGTCTTGGCCCTAATCGTGATTGTGATTAGAATGTCCATCTTTATCATGAGTTCGTGTCCCTTTTTCAAACCCTTTGTGCCCATTGGTATCAGAACCTGGGTTATGAATAGTGGAATGAAAGTTCTGATACACAACCCCTTAGCCAAATTCAAGGGAAGGAACATCATTATGTGGGCGACTGCCTAAGGTAGGTTCACAACCCTCATTTTCACTTAAGACGTGTGGGACATCTTGGAACCACTTACCCTTCAAAGACTTATGATGTCTCTCCTATTGTAAGTCCCTTTGACATTGTGCCTCTGTGGTATGGTATTCTCTTAAGTCATGGTCTTGCACAACGTATTCTATGTGTAAGTGCAACATGCGAATTCATGTGAGAGCATGAAGAAGCATGCTTGGGACTAAACGATTAGGAGGTAACACTATGTTACCTTCTAAGTCTCACCAACGTAGTTGTTCATCTTGATAGAGGATAAAGGTGAAGTCTAGTATATGCTCATTGGGATGAATATATACCACTCAAACTTGTTGAGGGACTAGCAGATCAATGTCATGTGTATTACGCTGCCGACTGTTTTCTATTTCAAACCTAGGTGGTGAGGTACTTTCATACAAAGAAGGAGACATACTTGTCTGTTCAGTGTGCAATGTATTCTTGTTTATTATTTTCTAAACCAAACCTAAGGATTCGTTCCAATGATGTGAATGATTTCCTAGGTTCTAATTAGTGCATAAACAACTAAGTCCCCGGCAACGACACCAATGATGAGCAGCAAGGTACCCCTATGCTCAACCATATGAATACGAGCATTTCAAGCATGATCCGATCAAATTCCAAAGACTAAGTGCTTATGTGCCGTTGTGGAACAAGGACGGGTTGATTGATCGTTATCTTTCCAAACTTACTTGTATGTCATGATTGTATGGTTAAGTAAGCTTGAGGCATATGATTTTTATATCTTTTATGTTGTTATGTCCTGTGCTAATAGGGAAAGAGAGAGATAACTAGGTGACTAATTTAACTTAACTACTCATTAACTAAGTTCTAAGTAATCCTAACACCAACATCTGTTCCCACTTGCCATACACATATTGAACCAGTGTAACATTGCTAGGATTACCAAATGCTAATCATTACTGGGTTACCAAGCATTACAGGCATGCTTGAAGTGGTCGTGCATGTGTAATTTAACAATTTTCC
>MNCI01000127.1:6143-38156 GCA_015680685.1 Gnetum montanum
TTGCGGATCCTCCATTCTAGCAATCATTACCCCATCATGCTGATAGCACTCACAGGATTGGACAAATTGGTGGGCATCACAAAATAATGTTGGCCAGTAATATCCTACAAGCAGGATCTTAATAGTGATTTGTCTCCCTACATAGTGACCCCCACAAGGGCCCTCATGAGCATCTTGGAGGACTCTTAGTTGGTCCACATTGGGTACACACCATCAAACTAAGCCATCAGGACAGACTTTGTAAAGTTATCCGTTGATCTCCATGAAGTACTTTGCCCTATGAAGAAACTGTTATTTCTTCCTAAAGTCCAGCTCCTGTGGTGTTTGATGGGAAAGGAGATAGGTGAGAATGCTACTATACCAATTTGTTTCCATGGGTTGGTTATTCACTACACCAGGAAAGAGGGTTTCATCAGGAAAATGATCGGATATGGCATATTCCTCCTCTTTGTTGTCCCAGTGCAACCAAAATAAATGATCTGTAACTACGTTCTCGGTGCCCTTTCGATCAATCATTGTTAGATCGAACTCCTGTAGGATTACCAGCCATCGTATAATATGAGGGCTAATCATTGGCTTGTTCATAAGGAACCTGATTACACTATGATCCATATGAATGTACACTTTGTAGCCTAACACATAGTGCCTGAACTTATCTAGTGTAAACACTACAGCCATTAATTCTTTTTCTGTAGTTGTGTAGTTAAGTTGTGCATCGGTGATACTCTTACTTGCACAGTGGATGTAATAAGGATGTTTTTGGTCATCTAAATGTGTAAGTATAGCTCCTAAGGCATAATTGGATGTGTCAGTCATTATATGGAATGGTTTAGACCAGTCAAGGGCTTTTAGAATGGGAGTTTTCACAAGCCTTTGTTTTAGTGTTTGGAATGCTTGTTCACATTCCCTGGTCCATTTGAATGGTGCATCCTTCTTCGTTATTTCTACCAATAGTTTGGAAATCTTGGAGAAGTTCTCAATGAATCTCCTATAGTAGCTAGTGTGTCCAAGGAATGACTGAATGTCTTTGATAGTTTCTGACTGTCGGCTGATTCCTTGGATGACCCTAACTTTTTTTGTGTCTACCTTGATTCCTGAATGTGAAATCTTATGTCCAAGTACTACGCCTTCTTGGACCATCAGATGGCTTTTCTGCCAGTTGAGCCTTAAGTTGGATTCTATGCATATTTTTAGCACTTGCTCTAATTGATCCAAAGCTTGATCAAAACTTGTTCCATAAGTGGAGAAGTTGTCCATAAAGACTTCCACTCTGTTTCCTATCTGCTGTTGGAATATACTTAGAACTAGGCTTTGAAACGTGGCAGGAGCATTGCACAAGTCAAATGGCATTTTTTTATATGTAAACGTTCCCCAAGGACTGGTGAACGATGTCTTGGCTTAATCTTCTAGGGCTCTCTGTATTTGGTTATACCCACTATAGCCATTTAGAAAACTATAATAGCAATGCCCTACTATGGTGTCTAAGACTTGGTCAATGAATGGCAATGGAAAGTGATCCTTAAATGTTGCCATGTTCAACAGCTTAAAATCTATACACCCCCTCCATTTGCCTCATTTTTTAGGCATGATCACTATAGGGCTAACCCATTCACTATCAGCAATGGGATATATGAACCCAGCCTTAAGAAGCTGTTCTATTTCTTCCTTTACTATTTGCTTCAATTTTGGGTTCAATCGCCTCTGTAGTTATTTTTGAGGTTTCATATAGGGGTCCATGTAAATCCTATGCTAGCATATCCTAGTATCTATTCCGGTTAACTCGGGGTATGACCAGGTAGAGGCTTTTGACCACTTATTTATCACTTTCAGTAGTCTTTCTTTTTTCTTGGGAACAAGTCTTCTGTTGATGATCACCAGTTTTCCATTTTCAAGGGTCATATATTCTAGACTAGTGGGCAATGGTTTCAAGTCTAGGGGCTCTTGTGTAAATCTTTCAAGAATTTCCAACTTCCCCCAATTAATGTTTTCAAGGTTAAGGTTTGGAAGTTGGCAACGAACATGCTCAAGTGTGTCTATGCTTCCAATGTAAGCACTAGTTATTCCCTCAGTTAGTTTCATGCATGTTATCAAGTTGCTCTCTTGATCAGCAATCAGCCACTGGGTGTCTTCTTGTTGTGTGGCTGCTACATACAGGCACTTTTGTATATTAATTTCTTGTGCACACCGATTGCATGCAGGCAATGCTAAACTTCGCATAACCCATGATTTCTGCAAGCAATGGCACCCTGTGTCACTGTATGCGATGCATGGAACTTTCTTCTTCTCGATCTTTCCAAAAGTATTCTTCTTGGATATTTCTAGGGAAAGATCATGGATTTCTAGATGTGCATCTATAGTACTTATCCATGCTCTTCCAATTATTATTGGGAAGTCCCCCTTACCATTGTTTACTTGTATCACTAGGAAATCAGCTGGATATGACCACCCACATACAGTGGTAACGATGTCCTCCACCAGTCCCAAGGGGATAGTGATGGACTATTCGGCCAGCTCTAGTCGAATGTTACTCTTTCTTAATGGAGGTAGGTTTCAAGCTTTGTACATCTCCTGTGATATTAGGTTGACTCCGGAACTTGAGTCCAGAAGAGCTTTACATGGTTCATTCCCGGCGACTTGAAGATAGATTTAAGGACTTCTAGGATTAGAGAATTTCTTGGGAAGGTGACCCACCTTAATCCAATCAGTAACGGCATGTATTAACATAACCATGTAAGTTAAGCTCAATTTTTGGGTTGAAGGAGGTTCCAAAACCTTATTTGGTATGGAGGTGTTTAGATGTTCAACTGCTTGTGATGGTGAGGGCTTAGTTGAATTGTTGGTTCTGAGGAAAGGTCTTTTCAGCATAAGATTATCAGAAATAACTACGGGTTGAGGATTCACAACCCTCGTGACATTAGGTTGCTGCGGTTGAGTGGGGAATACTCCTTTCATTGCTGGAGCGAGTGGTAGTGGAGCTATTGGTGTAAGAGTAGTGGATGGATTCGGAGGATGGTATGCATGTTGTGTGTCTCCCTTAGGAGAAGGAGTCCTATGATACTCCTCACCTTGGTAGTGATGTTGTGGGGTTACGTGACCGATGGAGTTACTTGGAGAGACTAGTTGCTGCACGTAATAGCCATATGGATTTGCTTGCAGGTAAGGATATTGTTGCCTTGGTGTTGGCATCCCCCATGATTGTGGGTATTGCCGCTGCTGGTGTTGCTCAATAGGTTATGGCAAAGTTCCACTTGGATAATATGTTAAGGGTTGGTGGAACTACCTTGGGTTACCTTGGGGATAAGGTAACCTTGAGGGTGCTTGCCGTTTGTTAAGTCGTGGGTTAAGTGCATACACCCCAGACTCTTGCAGGTGTGAGATTATTGGGCAACATCCCTTAGGATGGTCATATTGGCATATCTCACATATGCCATCATTATCAGTATCTGAATCCACAACCTCTTCGGTGATGGCCATTTTACCCTTACCTTTGTTACGTGCATGGTCCAAATCCCTCTTCTTCTTTCTATCATAGTTACTACTTCACTTCTTAACCTCCTCTACGATTTTGGGAACAGTTTCAAATCTACTATCCAAGGAGTCCCACATTTGGTCTACCTTTGCTGACACTTTGGTTGTTAATTTTTGGAGTGGCAAGGTTTTCCTATTCACCATCTCCTAGAGTGGTGACTCTTCCTCCTCCTCACAGAATCTCACTTCCCTTTTTCAAAGGGAAGGATTTTGGTTGTACTCTTCCGCACTTTCTCTCTTACGTAGTTCTCCTTATTCCTTAGATACTTGCTCCAGTAATTTATGGATCTAATGAGACCTAAGCTCTGATAATCTCTCTTGGGCATACGTTCCAAGGGTTCTCCTAGTTTCATGCCTAAGTCCATCTATGAGA
This sequence comes from Gnetum montanum, assembly GCA_015680685.1. Taxonomy (NCBI): domain Eukaryota; kingdom Viridiplantae; phylum Streptophyta; class Gnetopsida; order Gnetales; family Gnetaceae; genus Gnetum; species Gnetum montanum. Next base: position 10,045 of record MNCI01000127.1, read on the forward strand.
TGGTGTAGTTGATCCTTCTACGAGTAACCATGGCTCGGGCAACGATGTAACAGTGCATAGTATCGGTCCATGGCAGCATCCAAGGGTTCATGAGTTCCCTGCTTCCATCCTTGGATTTGCTTTCACATGTTGCACACTTGGAAGTATGTTTGATACTTATCGTTAAACAGTTCTAGCATTGTGCTCCACCTTCGAATGGATTCTGATTTTAAGGATCGGTACTAGCTTACCACTTCTTTTACTAATGTCTTTGGGAATAACTTTAGCTTTTGCCATTCATTCTCAATGTTCTGCAAGGCACATGCATCATGAAATGCTTGTAAGTGGTTTTGAAGATCAGCATTGTATCCCCCCTCAAATTGTGGGATATTATTCATGTCTAGTCTCTTGATCCTGCTATCTTTTTGGTGCCTTGTAGGAATTCTAACAGCCTCTGTGATGTCTAACATGCTTCAGGTTGCAAATAGGGGTTCTTCGTGATCATTTCTTTCATAGTGTCTATGATGTCTACGTGGTTCCCTACTCACCCTTCTTCCATGCCATGATTCTCTAGAATGCCCTCATCCTCATTCTTGACTCTCTCATCCAGGTTTCTTAATTTGCTTACCTTTATCCTCATAGTTAGGTTCCTTATGACTGCATCTTGATATTGAAGGAGAGGGTGAATGTGATGATGAAGGTGAAGAAGAAGGAGAACCATTGTCATGACGATGTTTCCTACCTCCTCTTCGGTGGTCCTAGCCCCAATCATGATGATGATCAGACTGCCCACCCTTATCTTTTGTTTGTGTTCCCTCGTTGAACACTTGGTGTTCGGGGGGATTAGAACCAAGGTTGTGAATCGTGGAGTGAAGATTCTAATACATGACCTCCTCACTATTGTTAGGAGGGGGAACATCATTTCATGGAGAACTTATTGAAATAGGTTCACCACCTTCAATTTCACTTAAGACGAGTGAAGTGTTATGGGGTCCTTTGCCCTTCAACGATGTATGGTAACTCTCTTGTTGCAAATCCTATTCACACTGCGCTTCCATGGGATGGTAGTCCCTTCTTTCATAATCACATGCAATGTACTTTGCATACAATTGTGACATGCCTATTCGTGCAAGAGCATTAAGGAGCATGTTGGGGGCTGCTCAGTTTGGAGGCAACACTATGTTACCCTCCAAGTCTCTCCAATGCAGTTGTTCATCTTGATGGAGAATAAAGGTAAATTTGGGTATATACTCATCATGATGAATATATACCACATGGAATTATTGAGGAACTGGCGAATCTTGGTTACATGTGTTGTGCCGCCAACTGTCTCTTGTGTGAGTCATAGGCGATGAAGTGCTTTTGTGCGAAGAAGAAGACATTTTTGTCTTGTTCGGTGTGCTATTTACTATTTTCTTATTTTTCTTTTGATCAACCCTAAGGGTTTGTTCTAGCTCCCAACGATATGAATGATCTCCTATGTTCTATGGAACGCACAAACAACTAAGTCCCTGGCAACAGCACCAATGATGAGTGGCAAGGTACCCCTACACTCAACCATACAAATACGAGCATCTCACGCACAATCCGGTCGAACTCCAAGGACTAAGTGCTTATGTGCCCAAATCGAACACTTAAGGTTAATCAATTGTTGTCTTCCCAAACTTACATGTATTATCATGATTGTATGGTTAAGTAAGTTTGAGGTATATAATTTTTATATCTTTTATCTTTTTAACGCGTTATGCTAAGAGGGAAGGGTGAAGAGAACTAAGCAACTAACTTTCATTAACTATTTGCTAACTAAGTTCTAAGTGTCCTAACACTAGTATCTATTCCCACTTGCCGCACACACCTTGAACCAGTCCAACGCTACTGGGATTACCAAACGCTATTCGTTACTGGGTTACCAAGCGTTGCCCACGCTCGAAGTGGTCGTACTGAGTGCACTTAACTAGGAGAGTTAAGGGTTGAGAGAGATTAACTATCTAGGAAAGCATTTAAACATTTAACAATAATTAAATCCTATTTAGCTTAGTCGATATGCTGCAAGGTTTATCAGAAAGTTCGTCCTTATTGCGATACACAAATGTGTGCTCAGGTACAAATTGCTCGAATAAAGATCTATTCACTTTGAGACTACTACTATGTGCACATGGAAATTATTCTAACTCTAGAATGGTAAAATAGCTATAGTTTGGCTAAGGGACTAACTCTAGATGAGGGAACAAGGGAAACCCACCTCTTATTTATAGACATGGTGGCAGGCTGCAATATCGCATACACGATATCGTAGGGGCCGACACGATATCGTGGATGCGATATCGCGGCTCATCAGGGATCATCTACAATCATTAAGGATTAAAATTACTATTGTATTCATATTTATTCTTAATGGTTCCATACCTTACCCTTACCCTTAGTCACATTAAATTCTTAGTTTATGATTAGAAAGTTAGATAAAATTCAAAAAGTTACCTTATAAGTGCTAATCCTTTTATGACTCCTCAAAGTTATCTATTTTGGTTTTATGTATAGCTCATTATGATTGGTTATGGTTCCTTAAGAGCATTATTTGAGTGTTCTGGCTTTAATATGATTGATTCTTATTAGCAATTTTCAAATTTGACTTCTAACTTACCCTTAAAATACCTTCTAGGCATTATAATTTTTCAAAAAATTGCCTCAAATTTTCCTTACTAGCTCCTTGGCCCATACACACACACAACTAAGATGAGCACTTGATGATCAAATAGATTCAAAAATCATGAAAATTGGAGTCATAACAATCAAGTTATGGCTTAGGGAAGCTATGAGGTCAGAGCTTAGATCCAAAAAGATAATTTGAAAGATCTCCCTTGTGTGAAAATGAAAAATGATGAGGAAAGTGGCTAAGTCTTCATGTATATACAAGTTTTGTATGACCCAATATCAAGGACTCAATGTCAGGGATTCGATATTGAGGACTCGATATTGAAGCCTAATAAATTTCACTTTTCATAAAGGTCTGATGGAAAATTTTGATTCTTTTGCATGTTTGGAAGGTTTTAAGGTTTCTCAAAGGGTTTGGATGATGGAGACATACATATTTTGGTCAAAAGTTTATCATTCAAGGTTCATAGAAAAAGAATCTCGAGCTACAAAAGTTCATAAGATGGGTAAGAAGGGTAATGGGTTCATGTTGTGAGGATGAATAATTTAAATGATATGGAAAGTGTTTATTGACATCTATTGATGTTGGGAGGTTCAAGATGATGTGGAATTACTTAGTAGGTATAAGATATAGTAGTTATACAAGTGGGTCCTCCCCAAAGCAAGCTCTAGCCCTTAATGTCGTTGTATAACCACACTTAAAGTGTCCTTAGGTACTTAAGAAGTTGAATGTAATGCATACTTATTTAGAAAAATACATATGTTAGTACTACCAAATTGGAAAAATAACACTATGTTATACAAAATGACAAGTTATGACTATTCTGACAATGAGATGAAATGGACTTAGAATGGATTGTAGAAATTGGANACTGACAATGAGATGAAATGGACTTAGAATGGATTGTAGAAATTGGAACATGAGGTATCTTACCATAGGCATAATGAATTCTTGTGTTTTATTAATGGTTAAAGTAATCATCAGCCTTTCTATCCAAGATTCAAACCAAGCCCAAACCACATTCTAGTGACATTGCATCATTTCCTCTCTTGGAAGTACAATTATAAGACTATGAATGTTGCAAAGAGTATCATCACTTGGTGTATTGTCCAAGGGAAGAGTTTATTTATAGCACTTTGTTTATTTTCTAGATTTTTAACAAGATGCCTACATTTAGGCATAGGTAACATGTCTTTCCAGTGAGACCCCCATAAATTTATTATGTGCCCTTTTATGTTATATTTGTGTCAACCTTTCAAGGCAGCACTTATTTTATTCTTAGTCCCATTTTTCGTTAGATCTACAAGAATATAATACAACCATAGCAACATGAGAGAACTCACAATAGTAATCCAAAAGAATCCACAAATCCCCTTGATGTCACATCCATTACATTCCCTCTTAGTTCTTTACTTTTTAGTCTAGGCACAATGATCTCAAGTTTCTTCTTAGTTTAATGAAGGAAAAGAATATGATTATGTCCATGGTAAGAACCTCTTATTAATGGAATGGATGGATGGATGATGTGGGCTCACTATTCAAATAATCAGTCCCTTATGACTTGATATCATAGAGGATTCTTCACCTTATTGGACTACATGTTGCCTTTATTCAATGTGTCTTATTATTAATCAAAATTATTTAGAAAATGTTTGAAAACAAAGTATGAAAGAAATGAAAAATGTGAAAAGAATGAAAAATGTGAAAAGTATGGAAAATGTCAAAGAATTAAAAGATATATGAAATAATGTCAAAAATTTCATAAATGAAGAGTAGAAAAGAATAAGAAAACATTAAAGAATATAAAAAATGAAAAGAAAATGAAAAATTTAGTAATGTACCTATGGCTCTAAATTGACTCCCCCATGACTATTATTAAGATCAGGTAAATGGAAGATAGAACAAGTAGAAGACTGATGGTTAGGTTGGGTATATTTCTTGGAGTATTTGTAATATGGTTTGACTTGTTGAATATTGACAAGGATAAGCTTATGTGAACTGGATGGGTGGTGGATATGTAAGGCACAAGATGGATGAGTAACGTGCATAATGCATGGTCCCTTCCAAACTATCTAAAATTTAGCTTTTTGGGATAAATGACTAGGACTATAATAAAGGAACTTGTCACCTAGTTGTATGGTTATATTCCTTATTCATGAATCATGCCTCAGTTTGTAGTAATGCTTATGGACTTCACTACCCATAAGTGCTACTAACTAATTCTCATCTAGAAGATTCAAGTTCATAGACGTTCCTTCTAAGATAAACTCAAAGTAAGGTTGGGTTTACTAGTAGTAGCTAAAGTATGAAGCTCTACCTGCATTGGAAGTTTTGGTAACTTGTCATAAACCAACTCATATGGCGTATATCCTATAGGTAGTTTCCAAGATGTCCTATAGGGCCCATAGAGCATCATTTCATTTAGCATTCCAATCCCATCTAAACCTCCTATTTGTCCTAATGAGCATTCTAGTAATTTCATGATTAGTGACTTCATCTTGATCATTTCCTTGGGATGATATGGTGTTGTTAGCTTATGATTAACCCCAAGTTTTTGCATAAGGTTCTTAAAGGTAGTACCAGTGAAGAATTCTTGGTACTCCAAATCTATTCATCATGTATTGTTGGAAATATTTGGCAGTTTTCTTTACTGTACAGTCTTCAACTATTGCTACCTTTGCACACTTTTTGTAGTAATCCACAGTCAAAATAATATAAGCTTTTCTATTTGACATTGGTTGAATCGGCCTCATAAAATCAATTTCCCAGATATCAAAAGGCTCCAATGGATGTATCTAGTGTTGTGGCCCTTCATATCTGGCCCTAATTCCTCCATCCCTTTAGCAACATTCATAAGATTGTGCAAAATTGTAGATGTCTTTGGATAAAGGAGGACAAGAGTAGCTTGCCAACAATAGTTTGAGTGTCATTCTATGTCTTTCATAGTGGCCACCACATGGACCTTTACAAACAACATGTAAAACTCTTTATTAGTTACAATCTCGCACACACCATCTAATAAGCTCATCTACATAGATCTTGTACAAATTACCATTGGTTTCCATGTACCATTTGGCTTTGTGAAGAATTTTCTCATGTTGTTTCCTATTCCATTTAGCAAGAATCTCTTGTGTTGTGAGATAAGTTAGGTACTCTACAGGCCATGGCTTTCTTGTTAAATCTATAGCCTTTACTATTCTAGTATATAGAACCTCTTTGGGAAATTGGTCTAATAAAGGTTCTACTCGATTATCTAAATCCCATTTCAACCTTGATAAATGGTCAACTACTATATTTTTTGTTTCTTTCTTATTAGTCATTATGATGCCAAAGTCTTGAAGAATCACAAGCCATCTTATCACTCTGGGACTAACTATTGGCTTATTCATAAGAAATCAAATGGCACTATGATCAATGTCAACATAGATTTGGNGTTCATAAGAAATCAAATGGCACTATGATCAATGTCAACATAGATTTGGTAATTGAATACATAATATATAAATTATTCAAGTGTATACACCATAGTCATTAACTCCTTTTCAGTTATGGTGTAATTTAATTATGCTTTGGTGATGCTCCTATTGGCACAGTCTATGTAGTATGATCTCTTCTAATCATCAAGTTGTGTCAATACTACACAAAGCACATAGTTGAAAGCATCTATCATGATATGAAAAGGTCTTGACCAATATGAAGCTTGGAGGATTGGTGTTTCTACTAATTTCTACTTCAAAGCTTCAAATGTCTTTTCACATGACTTAGTCCACTTGAAGGGTGAATCCTTCTTCGTGAGTTCTACAAGCAATTTGGCTATCTTTGAAAAGTTTTCAATAAATCTCCTATAGTATCTCTCATGGCCTAAAAAAGATCTTACATCTTTCACTATCTGTGGCCATTGAGTGATATTTTGGATGAATCTGATCTTTCAAGATCTACCTCTATATCCTTCTAGGGGATTTTATGTCCCAACACTATGCCTTCCTGAACCATGGGATGGCTCTTCTACCAATTAAGCTTTAGATTAGTTTCAACACATCTCTTAAGTACTTGCTCCAACTGGTCTAGTGCTTGTTTGAAATCTAGCCTGTACATGGAAAATCATCCGTAAAAACTTTAACAAAATTACCTATATACTTCTGAAAGATACTTAAAACCAATTTTTTGAAGGTTGCTAGTGCGTTGTAAAGACCAAAAGACATCTATTTATAAGCAAACATTCCCCATGGACTAGTGAATGTGGTTTTCTCTTGGTCTTTAGGTGCAATGCAAAATTGATTTTATCCACTATACCCATCCAAAAAAATATAACACTCATGTCCTAAAATTTTGTCTAGGACTTGATCAAAAAATGATAGTGTGAAGTGATCCTTGAATGTGGCTGAGTTCAACATTCAAAAGTTAATGCAGATGCACCATTTGCCTTCCCTCTTTGGAACTATCACTAGAGAACTGACCCATTCAATATCCATAATAGGATAGATAAATCTTACCTTTAGCAACTTTTCCAGTTCTTTCTTGACTACTTCCTTGAGTTTAGGATTGAGGCTTTGTTGAGGTTGGAATTTTGGTTTGACTATAGGATCAGTATAGATTCATTGTTGACAAATTCGTGGATCAATTCCTATGATCTCATCAGAAGACCACACAAATGTTGTAGGCCATCTGTTAAGCACTTCATGTAGTTTCCTTTTTTTCTCTTTGTCTAGGTTGGCATTGATAATTACCAACTTCTTGTTGTTTAGAAATGCATATTCTAATGTTGCTAGTAGGGCTTTCAATTCTAGTGGTTCTAGTTCCATTATGTTTGGGTTCTCCAAGTATCCCCAGTTTGTTTCTTCTTCCAGATTATTTTGAGGGTAGGAATGTACTTTTCTTAGCCATTCTAACTTATTAGTTTTTGTAACATAGGTACTGATGATTTGTTCTTCAAATTCCATGTACTTGTCAGATTAAGTTTCTTCACTTGTAATTAGCGACTAGGTGCCCTCTTATTGGGTGGTTGCTACATATAGATAATTTTGCAAACATTTTTTTCAACACATCTATTACATGCCCTTGTCTACTCTCATTTAATTGCCCAAATTCTTTACATGCAATTGCACCCATTATCACTATATGCAATACATGAAACTCTTCACCTTTGTATGATTTTGGCTTTATCTTCCTTGGAAATTTCCAACGACAAATCACAAATTCCAAGCTTAGCTCCATGGTGCTAAGCCAAGCTCTTCCGATGATAATTAAGAATACTCCACTATTTTTCCCCATGTGTATAACTAGAAAATCAACAAGATATGACTAGCCACTAATGGTAGTAATCACATCATCTACTTATCTAAGTGAAACTGTGATTGGTTGGTCTGCAAGCTCTAAGCAAATGTTACTTTTCTTTAGTGGTGGTCGGTTATAGGCCTGGTACATATCTTGAGATATTAGGTTTACTCCAAACCTAGAATCCAGTATCACTTTACATGATTTTTGTCTTGCTACCTGGAGATAAACCAAGGAACTTCCTGGATCAGTTTTCTTTTGTGGGAGAGCCCCTACCTTGATCCAATGAGTTATGGTTTGAATGAGCATGAGAGTTGTCACATTCAGAATTAGTGAAGTCAAAAGATTTCTATGTTGAGAAGGACTTGGTGTAGATGGGGTGGAATTAGCCATGGTCCCAATCCTCTGAGTCTTTTCTAAACTCATTCTAAACAATGATCTTTTTTGGGGTTGAGACTTGTTGATGTCCATCCCCTCATGCATATTAACTATCGTAGTAGCACTCTTTTACTATGGTTGTGATGGTAGTTCCCCCTGCATAATAGGAGGTGGCATTGGTGGTAGAGGATTTAGATGCTAGGTAGGATGATCAGTTATTGGTGGATGCACATATGAGTTTGGATTAGTCCTTGGTGGAATCGATCTATGGTATTCTACTAGATAGTACTATGGGGTTTGAACAACTGTATGACTAGGTGATAATTGACATTGGATGAAATATCCATACAGATCTAGTTGTCTATATGGATATTATTAAAAAAGTGGTGGAATGGCCCATGATTGAGGTTGTTTCCACTGCTAATAATAGTGCTCTTGTAGCTGTAGCAAAGCTCCACTAGGATAATACATTGGTTTGAGGTTTTGTTGGTAGTTACCTTAAGGATACAGTAACCATTTGGGCATTTTTCTCTTAACAAAATTGGGACTAAGTGCATATGTCCCCATCTCTTATAGATGTGCCATGATTGGAAAACATCCCTTGGGATGTTCATACTAACACACAGTTCAACCTTTCTCATCTTTGAAGCTAGTATCTAAGCACTTAGCCACTGATGCAACTTTTCCTTTCAATCCAAACTTTTTCTTTTTCCTCTTTTCCTTGCTTTTTTCAAAGGCTTGCTCAATTCTTTCCTCCATAATCTTTAATGCAGTTGTGAATTTTTTATCAAAAGAATTCCACATTTTCTCTACTTTGATTGCAATGTCACTTATAGATTTTTGGATTGGTAAAGTCTTTTTTTATATAACCTGATCCAAGGTTTCCTCCTCCTGTGTATCATAGACTTGTGCATCTTTCTTTCTAATTGATGGATCTCTCCTATACTCTTTAGTTGATTCATTTTTTCTTAGCTCACCTTCCTCCTTTGCTACTTGGTCAATTAGCCTTTGAATGTAATGGACGGTCATTTTTGATAACCTACCTTGGGCATAAGCCCCAAGAGTCTCTCTAGTTTTACTCCATAGCCCATCTACCATGTGCCTGAGCTATTACCTTGGCAAAAACCCATGGCTTAGGTACCTATGTAATAGTGAATAGTATATATCCATTACCACATCAAGGATCTCATGAGTTCCTTGCTTCCATCCAAATAATTTTTTTCATAAGTTAGACACTTGTGAATAAGTCTAATATTTATTATTAAAATGTTTAAGCATGGTACTCCAATCTTTGATTGATTCAAGTTCGAATGACCAGTACTAGCTCTTCGCATCCTTCAAAAGTGTTTGGGAAAATAGCCTCAACTTTTGCCAATCACTTTTGATGTTTTGTAGGATACAAGCATCATGGAAAGCTTGAAGGTGATGTTGTGGGTTAGCATTGTACTCACCTTCAAATCTTTACATGTTGTTCATGTCTACTTATCTAATTTGGCTATCCCTCACATGCTTGGTTGGTATGTGGATAGCGTTTTGGATGTTTATCATACTCTAGGTTGCCATAGCAGGTTCATCATCATAGTTAGGTTTGTATGCTCTATTGTAGTGGTGAACCCTTCTGTGCTCATGCATTTCTTGATCCTCGCTTCAATCCCTTCATCTCCTTTGTTCATATTCTTAATCTTTTGTATTAGAGTTTCTTAAATAATGGTCATGGTGATCATGAATCCTCTTTTCTTCCCTATCATAGTTCTAGTACTTATGTTGTCTTCTATCAGAGTCCTTTGATGATTGTGATGAGGTAGCAAGAGAATGATGTCAACTTGTTCTCCTTTCATGAATCTTATATGCTTCTTTGTAGGATTTTGTAGGAACCCTTGGCCTTGAGTCCTACTTATGCCTCTAGTTAGTAGCCTCCTTCTTAGGTGTCTTTACTAGAGTGGAATGAAATTGGGGTTTGATAGGTTCCTCAAGTCTGATGATAGGTGTTTTTCAAGGATCCTTATGGTTTTGGTGGAGTTGCTCTAAAATAAATGCATCAACATCAAGTTCTTCTAAGAAAAAAGAAGTGTTGACATGCCTCTATTTGTTATGTACATGTTTGATTTTCATTACAGCATCTCTCCTTATCTCCTCCTTTATGGGTTCATAGGGTTCCTGGATTTGGTTCAGATTGATTTCCCTTAAGGTAGTTTGGAGCAGGGGAGCTGCACATTCTAGAGGTAGGACTATGTTTCCTTGCATGTTCATGCACCTCATTTGATTGTCCTGATGAAAGATGAAATTGAAATTTGGATTATAAGGATCAGTGTGAGCATAAGTGATTCTTGTTTCTATTGGCATTCCCCATTCTTCTTCATCAATGATTCTATCATTTCTTCTTCTTGTCTCCTTAGCAAGTGATGATTGATCTTTGTTTGACGTCATATTATATATTTTTTAGACATTATGTTTGAAGTGTACTTTTCTTATGGTTATAAGGTTTAACTTTGTGTTTCAGATACAACAAACTTTGAGAAATCAATTACTAAGCATACATTGACTTATCCTTGGCAACAACACCAATGATGAGCAGTGGAGTAATCCAACATACAACCATATGATATACGAGTGTTCACACATAGCCTAGCTGAATTCTATAGACAGGGCAATGTGATGATGCTAGTAATTGGTTGAGTTTGTGATTGTTATCTTCTCACGTGAGTTAGTAAAATCAATGTGTATGGTTTAACTCATAGTGAGATGTATGATAATTGATGTTTTGTGGGCCATTATCCTAGTATCTATTGTAAAGAATAAAATGTAGTTCTAAGTTAAGTTTAACTAAAGAGATAAAGGAATGTAATCTAGCCTATGGTAATGAGCATCCATCTTGACCTTTCATTCACATCTTAGACTTCATGCAACTATTACTGGGATTACCAAGTACTTCACTACTGGGAATACCAAGCGATAGTACTACTTGGTTACCAAGCAATTACACTTAAGTATTTGAGAGTAGTTGTACTCATTCTTCTTAACAACAATAATAGTAAAGTGCATGTGAAAGTAAATTAATAACTAGAGAAATAATAAACATTATACTAAGTCAAAATGATAAACATTAGTCTAAGTAAATAGTAAAGAAATCTAAGTGCTGCTACAATGATGCAAAGTAATCTTGATCTTTATTTTCGGTCATGAAATATGTTCAAGTATATTTCACTCAAATAAAGATTCCATTCAATCACTTAACATCACACTACAGGCATGCACTGATAAGTGCTAAGTACTAAAATCAAGAAAACAAATTAACAAAATTTTGCAAAGATTGGAATGCAATTGTTATTTGACCATGCACTTAAGTGTCATATTTATAGGCTTGCACGTGTTTGTGATATCAAATATCTAATATCGTAGCTTGTGCCCTAATATCAAGGATATAACATTGTAGCCACAATATCGGATCCTCGATATCGTAGCCCATTAAAATTTTATTTATCATACCTCCATGACTAACTAAAAACTCATCCTCAAGTTAAAAACAAAATGAGGATGGATTTCCTTACAAGATTGGGAGGTAGATTCACATGACACTTGACTACTATATACATGACTCTTAACTGTTGCAGTGGTATTTACAAAAAAGATAGGACAACTTTAACAAAAAATGAAATTTGGTGAAGCTTGATGTAGCCTTATGTAGTTCTAGGTGGCAATAGTTCTAGGTGGCAATAGCCTTATGCTAGTAATTGGTTAAGTTCATGATCACTATCTTCCCACCTGAGTTAGAAAAATTGATGTGTATGGTTTAACTCATAGTAAGATTTATGATAATTGATGTTGTATGGGCCATTCTCCTAGTATCCACTGTAAAGAGTAAAAACTAATTCTAATTTTAAGTTTAACTAAAGCAATAAAGGAATCTAATCTAGCCTATGGTGATGAGCATTCATCCTGACCTTTTGTTCACACTTTGGACTTTGTGCAACTACTATTGGGATTACCAAGTGCTTTGCAACTAGGCATACCAAGCGATAGTACTATTGGGTTATCAAGCAATTACACTTATTTTTTTGAGATTAGCCGTACTCATTCCACTTAACAACAACAATAATAAAGTGCATGGGAAAGTAAATCAATAACTAGAGGAATAGTAAACATTATACTAAGTCAAAATAGTAAACATTATTCTAAGTAAATAGTAAATCTAAGTGATGTTGCAATGATACAAAGTAATCTTGATCTTTATTTCGATCATGAAATGTGTCCAAGTACATTCCACTTGAATAAAGACTTTGTTCAATCACTTAACATCACACTGCTGGCATACACTACTAAGTGATAAGTACTAAAATTAAGAAAACAAACTAATAGAATTTATCTAAGGTTGAAATGAAATTGTTGTTGGACCATGTGCGTAAGTGTCGTATTTATAGGCTTGTAGGTGTCCGCGATATTCGATATCTAACATTGTAGCTTGTGCCTTGATATGAACGATCCAATATCATAGGTCTGATATTGGATGCCCAATATCTTTGTCAATAAAAACTTTGATTTATCACTACTCACCTAATTCACCTTGTTCTTCGATCCTCTAGCTATCATAGGTAAGCTTTACGTTGTGGGGGACATAAACCTTTCATTTCTTTTGGAAAATTTATCCATTAAAATAATATCAAACCACTCATCCTAAGTGGATCAAACTTGATAAAGAAACTCTGGTAGCTAATAATTAAAATAATATCCACTACCAAGATCACAAAAAACCCTAACTATAACCTGATCTAATAAGAGAGGTATCAAAAGAACTAAGGGTTATAAAGTAAAAAGCTAAGCCTAGGTAACGTTTTTGATATCAAATCATACCAAAAAGAGTATCACAAATAAGAGGACCTTCCCAGCTTAAGGAAAAGTGACCAAGAGGAGGAAGGGGCTGACAAAAACAACTACATCAACCCCAAGAGCAAGAGGCTGAGGCAACACATGCAACAAAACCTCTTTAGGAGAAGCCCAAGGTGGAATCTATTCGATAGTTTTCCATCACAGAGACCAACCAATCCAAGTAGGATGAAGCTTCTAGGCCAAGGCCTAACCTCAAAGTTACCCTAATAGAGGCCTACCTAGAGAGAATAAAAACCAAGGAGGTTCAAAGTTTTGTTCTCCAAGAATTGTACTTTGGATTCTTCTTAGAGCTAACACCTAAAGATGTCCACACTTAGTTACAGGTGTCTCCCATGTGGTCCATTTTCTCCTTCACTAGAAAATGATACATGGGGAAGACCTACTTGTTTTGGAATAATTAGTAAGGAGATGCATCCATCAAGATTAAAGATATCATAGTCTCCTACTAAATTGAACTAATCATAAAGATCCTTCATTTTCCTAACATTAGGGGAAAATTGGCAGATATTTTAATCTAATCAAATCTTAAAGCCAAGAAGAAATGGGTATAGTGTTGCTTTGGGATGGATTGTAAGGATTATGGTACACTCACCAAGGTGCAATTTAAAATTATGGTCTATCACCAAAATCCCACAGTGATGCCAAGTAAGGTTATAGGCTTCTTCACCCATATGTGCATCACTCTAAGTAGAAGATTCCTTGTTAACCTTTCCCAGCTTATCTATCTAGAGATAGAAAAGTGCTTTAAGGAGAATGATAAGGGAAGGAAGACTGTCCCCTTTTTGTGCCTTATCAGAAAAAATTGCAAGAGGGGACGCATAACATGCTATGTCAATGGCATGGTTTGTCATGCTCCTACTACATCTTAGTAGGAGATGATAAAGGATATAGCACCAACCAAGTTGTGAGAGAAGGAAAGGACCCCACCATCATCACTTCTAATGCCAAAGACAATACTTGAAGCAATTGTAGATATTGAATGACTCCAAAAACCCCATCAACAATAGATACAACAACAAGAAGATTTAGTAGGTGGTGGAGAACTATGGATTTATCATCTAGTCCTAAGCCATCTCAATGAGGTCACTAGGATCATCAATTGGCTAGACCATGAAACCATCCCACTCTTTTCCACATAAAGAAATCAAGCACTTGCAAAAATGAATCCTAGTGCTCAACAAGTTATAGTATCTAATTCTTGACAAGAATTCCCTAAAATTTAAGAAAATATTGCAACCTTCTACATCTACTTGGAAGAAGATGAAGGGAAAATTATTTTGGTGATGCAACACTAAGGATAGGAAATAGTGGCAAAGGTGGTGTCGATAGGGTAGCTGAGGCTATGAATGCTCCTACGATATCCATGCTAGACATTTCTATAGTGGTGGACATCCAAATATCTGCAAGAGTAGGGAGTGATTGATTGAGCGTTGCTGAACATAAAGAAGTGTCGAAATGACTAGTGGAATCTAGGCAACTGCTTCCAAAGATCTTCAATCTTCTAAATGAGATTACAAAAACCTATTCATAGTTGTTAGACACCAAAGATAAATTACTTATTGCCAGTTTCCAACTAAAGGCATCCATCATTGAAAACCAATGGTTGACTATTGAGGTTATAAAGTTGTGGGCTTGTCTCTTCGATCCCACAATTCTTAGCCTAGAACTCATACTAGATGAAGCTTTCCAATAGCTTTAGCATAAAATAAGGGAGGTTGAGAATGTAGAGGAGTTAGCAGTCTTTGATGCATCCTTGTCAAAGCCCAATGGCCTTCCACATTGACAAGGATTTGTCACAAGTTCGCAAGAAACCTTGGTCCTAACTAAAGACATTCATCGTCAACGGAACATAGAATAATAAAAGGATCAAATGGTTGAATTTGTTCATCAATAGAATGAGTAGCTAGCCAAAGTGAGCCTTGACTTGAGGAGGCTGACAGTATAAAATAGAAATCTCTTAATGGAAAACGTTTGTGCTCTTCACTAAAAGACAGCCATTAAGGTAACTTCCTAGAAAAACGAAGCCCCTAAATTGGACCAAGTAAAGAACCATTACAGAAACTAGGTTGGGCTCCTCAAAGAAGTTAATGACAAAGAAATCTAATTAGCTAAGGCAAAGATGAACAAGACCCTCCAACAACTCTAACAAAGAGATGACATGTGGCAGTCCATCTTTAATGGACTAAACACTTATAATAAAGTAGAAATTTTCATAAAAACGTTACAGATCAAAGAGATGACTAAATATATGAAGCATGCCAACCTTTGATATGCAAACCTAGCTATGTTGATAATAAGGTGACTAAGAACATATTTGAAGAAACAAGTGGCCAGTTCCTATCTCTTATATGAGACAAAATTCAAGCATCATAAGAAGATCAAGTAGCAACTGGAGACAAGCAATGATGAGCTTGAAGTTCCCAGGAATAGATTCATTGACCAATGGTTTATTACTAAGAACCTAACGAGAGGGATGAATAATTACCATGAGTTGTAGAACCTGGTAAATTAAATGTAAATAAGTTTCAGCATGATTTTTCAACATGAAGGAGTTTTTTCCTTCAATGTCGTGCTTGTGGGATGTTCCCTCTTCGACCAACATCAATGAAGCTATGTGGATTGCCTATGATCCATGTGACAAAGAAGAAAAGATGAAAGCATTACTAGATGCTTTCAAGCTTCCACTAGTAGCAATAGTTTAGCCCTAGTCACCTCCATTGCCACCAATGCTAGAACTAGGCAAAGGACCTTCAACATCACAAGAGCCTCCACCTCTATGCACTGATTGAAAATTTTGCCCATTTTTGGTAACATAGGAATACTTGCTAGAATTTTTGTAAAGTGTCTAATTTTGTTATAATGGATGTTAATTTTTAATCCTATATAATCTTGCACTCAAAATTGGTAAAGTCAGTCAGTCAATCAGTCACTCTTTTAGTTAATAAATTCCATACTTTCCCAATTTTTGTAAGAAACTCGATCCTACTTTTATTCACTTAAGGATGAGTTTTCAGTTAGTTGTGGAAGTATGATCAGTCATCATAATATAGGCTATGTCAACAGGCATGCATTGATGTAGCTCATCAACGTATCTTATATGCATCGACATTGATGCAGGAGAAGCCTATATAAATGCATGCACCAACCACATTTATGATATCTTAGGTTCATATCATAGCAAAGCCCTTGCAAGTTAGTTTCTCCAAAGTTAGAATATTTTCTCTCTCTAAGTTCCTGCAATGTGAATTAAAGTGATTGTACAAAGCTTTATTCGAATGCCATGTACTTGAATGTGTTAGCATGAATGGAAATAAAGTTGAGATTTCTAATATTCATTATAGCACTTGGAATAGTTTAATCTTTATTATTTGCACTTTACTTTCAATGCAATTACACTTATGGCTTAGTTAATTAATGCATGTAATCTTAAAAATGTAAGTATGACCACTTTGAACATAACATATTGCACTTGGTAATCCTAGTAGTGGCCATTTTGTATGCCTAGTAATCACTACTTCATAACCCAGTAGCATTGATACTAGTTTGGGATGTGTATGGTAAGTGGGAACAACTACTTATGTTAAAATAGTTAGTCACTAGAATAGCTAACTAGTTAAATAGTTAATTATTAAATAGTTTTTTACTCACCTAGCCTTAGGAGAAAATATCTATATATATATATATATACACACACACTTATAAAAATAGACATCATGTGCCTTAACTCACATTTAACCATAAAAATTGATAGCACAAGTGTGAGTTAGGAAGACAATGATCATTCAACCCTTTGCCTCATAGTTTAAGACTATAGGTAACTTAGGAACCAAAGTCCATGGAATTTGACCAGATCATTAGTGCATGCTTGTGATTTGTATGGTTGGGCGTAGAGGATACCCATTACCCATCAACAATTTTGCTAATAGTGTGGTAATTACTACACTAGAAGAACAATAAAGAGATCCTTAGTAGGAGCCTGTAGGAGAAGGAGATGATGATGATATCATATCATCCCACAGGAGCTAAAGACCTACAAAGTGGAATGGGCTAGCATTATATTGAAGATTCCAAGTCCAACTTTTGACAAACTAGATATGACAAACTTAAGCTTGCAAGAGATAGAAGAAAGAATTTTAGAAATGCATAGAGAAATGAAGGGTAAGGATAAAGATTTGAGGAGTTGGTTTATATTATTTTATAAAATGATAAAATATAACTAAATACCTATGTTATCTTAATTTTTTATACAGATCCTAGGAAAAATAGCCAAGAATTAACAATAGAACCAACTCTTATGCAGATTGATGAGAAGAAGGAGGAAGCTACTAGGGATGACAAGTAAGGCTATTGAAGCTGTGTGAACAATGGTTTTGCATGTCACTTATGCTTGATACAAAGAGATATTCTTTGCAAAATGTCAAATGTAAATGGTGTTTAGAAAAATATGCAGTGTCAACTATTATGATGTGCATGAATTGTAAAAGTTTTTTAAAAGATAATAAAGTTTGTTACTTTCAATTAACTAATCATTGTGTATCATGATGGTCATGAAAACTACATGATATATTAATTTTAAGTAATCAATTATCACTTAACAATGTATGCTAATAATGATAAGTGATAACAAAAGAAAAATGAAAAAATTTCAATGCGAAGTTTTAATGTCAATCCTAATAGGCACTAGTAGATGTCCATCACCTAGAAGAAATGACAAACAAGATAAACCATTTAACATAGAAAGCAAGTGTAACTGACTTTTGTAAGTGACATGCAATATCAAATGTCATTATGCGTGCTAGTCATAATAATTTCATAACCACTTATAATGTCATTATCTAATAATAGTAAATGATAAGGATGAAAATATAAAAAGATATCTAATAAGTATTAGTTAATTTCTACCACCTAAGAAAAGCAACAAATGAAACTAATGAAATTTATCGAAGCTCATGAATCTAATGTTACTATGTTAGCGATGAACTTTCAAGCATTCTTATAAGAAGAATTAGAGGAAGATTTTTCCTTAGGAGAAAATATATCAAGTTCTCCAAAGCCTAAGTCATTAAATTTGATATTAAAGATGGACTCATCATTTAGGTCTACTAAGTCTTTGGTATCGATAGAGTCCTTAGAAGCAGAGACAACTGTAGATTTACCTACAAGTTTAATTTTAATATTAACTAGTTTGACACTAAGTTGATAAGGTCAAGCTTCATAATCTATGTGAGAAACACTCAAAATCTATGTACCAGTTGAGATGATTATCTCACAATTTTATAAAGGGAAGTGAAGCTCTTGATATATAGGAGATGATACTAAATGATGTTGAGCTAGCCAACAATGTCCTAATATTCCATTCATACTAGGACATTTGTGTATGATCATAAAGTTAGCTTTAGACTATACAAAATCACCTACTATGAATGGAAACCTAACAAAACCTATAACTTCTACTTATGTATCATTAAAGAAAATGATATTAGTATAATTTTTATTTAGAATTAACTTATTGTAAAGACTCAGACACTTGATAATAATCCAAATGATCACATTAGATTTTGTGACATCATTAACATATATCATCACAATTGAGGCATCAAGTGATACTTTGACAATGATGTAGAGTGATAGCTAACAAATATCTCTTGTCTTTAAATCAATCTTGATGTTATCTAATGCATAATATGAGACTTGAAGAAAGAATGATATATACTCTCTTTGATCCAGAATATTGCTTAAAACCATAATTCTCTTAAGAATATAATATAAAGCTACATGTTATTCTTTAGAGGTTTCTCTGATGCCATACAAGGACAAGTTAATACCTTTCGAATGAATAATAGTGATAATCTACTGTAGGACCTTATTATCTATTGACTGTGATGATCATGGAACAAGTGCCACTATGATTGGTTGTATAGGATTAGATGAAGAGAGGAGGCTATTTGAAGGAATATACTCCTAAGGCTATTGGAAAGAAATATTCTTTGATGTTTTGGACGGTTTTTTCAATGCATTAGTAACTTGATCCTTCTATTTGACTATCTACAACTTATTAGTCTACAAGCTACGGGTATGGATTTTTACTTAAGATGATGGAAATAGATGGTTAGATGTTTGGGATATAACAAGTGAATGGATATGTTGGGATTCAACATGGTATGAAATGAGATGGGAGTAGGAAGAACAAATAGGTTGAGTAACAAAAGTAAAGTGATGGGAATGGATAATAGTATGAGATGTAGCTAATATTTTTTTAGTCAAAATAACATGAATAGGTTAAGAAGGTAAGGAGGGATGATTTAACTTCAATGAAGTGGTGGTGTAGTCAAACTAGTGAATGACATAAGGTTTTTAAGGTCATGGTGGAGACTGTTAATGATGCTTATAGTCAAACTAGTGAATTATGTTTAAGGCTCCTTCTGTGAGCAATTACGAGCTTTATATTTTGGCTTGAAAGCTGAAATAGTGCTTTGAGATTCTAAGGGATTTTGAAATACCTCTAGGTAGTGATTATTAAGATACATAGTGGATGGCTCACTTTCCACTACTATCTTACTCTTATCTATGAAATATTGAATGTCATCCTTCAAATTCTTATCATTATCTATGTCATGATCATTAGTCTCAAGATAATAGTAGTATTTCTAGTAATCATACTACCTAGGTATCTCAAAGTCACTTTCTTATCTTTGAGAAGGATCCATTACTGTGAGATGAATGTAATAGTAACACACTCTTGTCTAATAAAAAACTTGCTTCCTCTTAAGGTGGTCATTTTTAAGAAGATTATTAAAAAGAAAAAAATACCTCATGGATATTTTAGTATACTAATGTCTATTTCTTTGACATCTATGTTTTTGAGTTGAAGAATAAATAGTTGAGGGAATGTTTCTTTGTTCCTTAGAAAAAGAAGAAATACCTTAAGATGTTGGTTGTTCCTTCTCTTATTTCACAATCTTGTTAGCGTTTTTTATAGATTAACATAAATTCTTGGTCATCATGCTAAATGACACCCTCTTTAATGCATCTGGTTGTCAAGAAAGCATCATTTAGAGAATCAGGCTTAGAATAAGTCATCCTCTTCTGAATGTAGTCGATGATTGTAGCTTTGAAAATGTCTTATAAATGACATTCCTCTAAATGATATAGTAATTTAGTTAATGTCATTGTCCATCAAGAAATAAACTTGTTGATGGACTCATTTAAAGCATATTTGATGATTATAAAGAACATAACAATTGTGCTTTGAGGAATATTGAACTTAAAACATTCAATCAAAGCTATAAATAGTTATTTAAGAGAGGTGATAGAACCATAAGATAAGGATCTATACCATTCCAAAGCTCTTTCAGAAAAAGAACTAGATAAATATCTTAGCACAATGTAAGGGTAAGGGATAAGAAGCATGCAATCATTCCTAAACATCACTACATGGTTCATAGGATCCTCTATTTTGTCATCTTACTTTGTAAAAGGTGGCAATGAAACTTCCTTGGGTAGAACCGACAAGGAAATAGCATAGATTATAAGATGAATTTGGACTTGATCTAAGGAAATGGGAGAATTTTCTTACATAACCAATGCCTTAGCTACTTTATCTTCAATGATTTGGAGATGAAACATAACATCATTAAGCAATGCTAATAGCTACGAATATATTCTAAGAAAGTGAGGGTAGGTTGAGTTGCAATGGTAGGTAATTTATTCCAAAAGGGGACATATTTATAAAATAGGTTTGACTGTAGTAGGAGCATATATGCCTATTGAAATACAAGTAGTTAAGTATAGAGAAAAAGATGATGCACTAGTATATTGGAAAATGCTAAATAGTGGTGGAATAGTAGAAATAGGGAGTGGAATGGATTGAAAAAGATGTATGATAGGTTAGGGTTAAGGAATAGAGGATGTGGATCCAAAAAATGGATTGGAGTATTGGAAAAGGAAATGATGGTTTCTAACATTATTAGAAGGAAAAAAATGATAGGGTGGAGGAACAAATCTCATAGGAAGACTAAGTGGTCCTATGCTAGGAGGAAGAAATTCAACTGAAGAACTATGAGTAGTTGTGAGGCTAATGTTGTGAATATGATGTGCTAGAGGGTTAGTTTTATCAAGATCTTCAACTAATTTTTCATCATCTTCATTTATTAGATGGATGTCCAATTCAAAGGCTATGCTTTTCCTTTTTCCTCTAATAGTAATGTGAGGCCCAAGAGGTTGGTTCAAGATGGTCTTCATCCTAGCCTATTCAATCTACAATTGTATCTTTTCCTATATCTTCTCTTACTCCATGATGAATTCTATAATCTCCTTGGCTTCCCTATGACCTACTTCAATTGGATGATCTAGATTAAAGAGAAAAGGAGAAAGATCATTAGTTTTCTCATATTTAACCATGAGCTTAAATATGTTTGGTGTGAGCAAGTATCCTAGCTCTCATTTCACATAGGCTATCTTGTAGTCCCTTAGGCTTAATCCTTTTAAGAATCCTTGATTTCTCCTTAGATCAATGAGCCTCTAAAGTTTAAAGAGACTTGAATTAGAAGATGATGTCATAATTGAAAATATATTTTAGGAGTAACTATGACCTCACAAGGCTATTACTAGAGCTTTAATTTTCCCTACAGTCAAGTTTGAACTCAAAATAAAAAGTGAGAATATTTGTCCATGACAAACATAAAAGTCATAGGAAAAAAGGCATGACATCAATGTTTCAACATGGTACATTTTTGAGACATAGAAAAAGTTTCATAAAGAGAAAATCTTAGAAATAACGTTAATTTCTTAGAAGTCCTCTCTCTAGCATCAAAAAGATGTTGTGGTAAGAACTATCATAAATTTGAGATTTGACACAACCCTACATGAAATTAAGCTAATCATTCCATGGCCACCAAGTGGTATTATTTTTTCCAAACATAAGTGAATAATAAAAGACAAAGTATACATGGAATAGTTGATTAAAACAAAAGTAGATATACTAAGAAAGAAATGTATGCAAGATACAATGCAGAAAGAAAAATATTATGTAGAATTAGATCTATGAAATATAGATCATATGTGATTCAAAGAGATAAACAAATGGAACAAATCAAAAGGAAAATCTTTTAAAAATTATGGTCTTAGATTTAAAAATATAAAAAGTGGATTTTCCAAAGGAACTTGGGAGAATGTAATGGCAATTTTATGAGATGGAATTAGGAATCAAGGATGACTAATGAGGAGTTTTGTTACCCCATTCTCTCTCTTTGATGTGTTTGCTTGATGAAGATTTGGTAAAACTACCATAGGTTAGGAACTAGTGATATGTGATAACAAAGGATTGAATCAAATCTATGTGTTAATCTAAATTCAGTGAGGCTCTTAATGTGTTAGGAGGACAACACAAATGAGATATAATGTGTTAGCAAAAAAGAGGAAAACTATATAAACTCTAAGGAACTAAGAATAACGTAAAGTTTTCTAATAGTTGGTAGAAAAGTAACTATTTTGTAGAGAGGCTAAGTTTTTGAAAAGTTTTCCAAATCACCAATGTCACAACTACTAACTGATCAACCAACCTCTTTTTATTGAGGGATATCCTCCTATCTATAGGTCATTAATGCCTTGTAGATTATGAAGAAATCATGCATTCGGGTCCACAAAATCTTATAGAAAATTCTAGATTGAAGAAAGAATGTGCATAGATGAAATAGAATTTGAATCTATAACTGATGTAGAAAATGATGTTGGGCATCAAAAGTAAGATTGAAACGGGATGTTGCAAAAAATTATTTAAAAAGATGAAGTTAGAATCAATGTGGGAGACAACACCAAACATCAAAACTGAAGATTGAAGGTAGACATCCACAATGATCTCACAAATGATGTGAGAAGTCATTTTTACGAACGCTAAAGGAGAAAATTAGAAAAATGGTATTGATAATGCAAGATGTTGAATCTAGACTATTGAAGATGGCTTGAGCTAAAAAAAAAGTCATAGAATATATCGAGAACTCTAACTCATGTAAGAAAAAAAAAAGACAAAGTGGATACAACACTATGGTCCTTAGGAACAATAGTAAAGAAATCAAGGTTTTTGAAAACCTAAACTACTTGGTTATGTTAATGTCTTGATCGCAAATTCAAGCTCTTTTGATTTTAAAAATTTCGCCATTCATGATCAGTATTTGTTCCATATTATCTCTTTGATTGCTAGAAGAGGCTTTTGAGTCAAAAAAAAAAAACTATTGCATTTTAATTACTATATTTATTATTTTATTACATAATTATGAACAATTTTTATGTCTAGGATAAAATT
The DNA here is from genome assembly GCA_015680685.1 of Gnetum montanum. NCBI lineage: Eukaryota > Viridiplantae > Streptophyta > Gnetopsida > Gnetales > Gnetaceae > Gnetum > Gnetum montanum. Next base: position 33,513 of record MNCI01000127.1, read on the forward strand.
TTTGAAGATTATTTGACCTTGATGATAGTCCAAATTAAGGGTTCACAGAGTAATGAAACCAATATGGGAGTAGCTTTTCTAGGCTCTTATTTTGGAATAAAAAGTAACTTCAACTATTCTTCAATTACAAAATATTGGTCTAAATATTGTCATTACTTATTTTTTTTATTCTTGAAAGATTATTTCAATTGAAAGCTTGTTGAAAGTAAGAACTATATTAGTTCATTTCACTCTTATGGAAGGGGGTGATTTTCATAACTTGATTGATTCCTCCCACTTTACTAAGGTATTTTTTTATGTTTGTTTTTTACCAATTACTTCTTACTTAACATTTAAAAAATTTTATCAGTATAGGAGGATGAAGACATGGATAGCTCTAATGAAAATGGATCCACTAGAGGATCACTAAATGAAAGAAACACAAGTCTAGTCATCTTCCACAAGCTTTCATTAGTCATAGGTATTCTTTCTTTATTCATAAATTAGTCACTATTCCTTATTCAATAATGGGTCTCTTACCTACACTTTTTTGTTCTTATTAAAAAGACATAAGGAAAAAGAAAAATAGTCTTCATCTTGTCAATTAAGACCTTAAGTACCTGCTCTATTGAAGATCAATCTAATCGATACTACAGTAAGTTGGTTACCATCTAACCTTAACATTTGTGATTTATTTTTCTTACTTTTGAAAATTAATTTATTAGTGGAAGATATTTGTTGTAATATTAAAGTTAATGATTTCTATCAAGAAGCATTCTCCACTAGATTAGAGATGTGCCAAATAGGTTCAATTTATGGAAAGTGAAGGGTTCTAGATGATGATGAAGTGGATTATTTTTCTAGGCCTTCTTCCTTACCTTTTGGAAATACCTTTAAGATCCTTGTTAATATTCCACCTCATCAATCATAGTCTTCAACTAGTACACTCTCTAATGATTATAATCTTTGTACTTATTTGATTCAAGTCTTGGACAAGGTGTAGCCAATCCAATAAGATTGGAAGACTTTTTATCATCTTGAGTCTACCATTATAGGATATCTCAATCTTGCATGGAGGGATCATGTTTACACCTAGCAATATTACTATCATAAAGTCATCATTGATGATTTTTAATAAACTTGGACATGGAAGTTTTATTCACTTCATCCACCACCTACAAATGCTCCCTATTAGAGTTTGGTTTTACATCTCCTGGATAACTCTAATTATATAAGAATCATTTAGGTTATGAAAAAACTTAACATATGGTTCATTGATTAAACACACTCATCATTATATATCTTGCATAATTATATTATTCATATTTTGTAGTCACTCTTGGTATCTAACAAACTTATTGCAAATTACTTCTTCATAACATCTTCTTCTTAGCCTTATTCTTTATTTCTTTCTTTCTTTGGCTACATTATTATGATGCCTACCTTTGTTTGTTACTCATCATAGGTCTTTTGGGAATTTTCCTAGTTGATTAGTCTTAAGTGGGCTAGGCCTTCTTGGACACCATCAACGATTCAGAGCTTTGCCTAGTATGGACTACTACTTCAATCATAGCCTATCCCTCTTCATAGTCATTTTATTTACTCCATCATAACCTTTTGAATGATCTTCTTTTCCTATTTATGAACCTAGACTAGATTACAAATGATTCACCTTGGATTTTCTCTTTCTATTTAAGAAATTAGATTCTTCTTCACTTCTTTCATTTAAGTTACTTCTTTAATCTTTTGACTCTTGGATTATCATTATGAATTCTATTAATCATAATGACTACTGCATTTCATTATTTTTCTTAATGTTGATTACTTCCTTGATTTTGGACATGTACCTTTAGTTCCTTATGGTTCTGATTCTTATTGTCCTCTGTACGATGCTACATCTAGTAACATCTCTTATGATTCATCATTGCTTACACATACTGTCTTCCTAATTATTTTAATGTTCCTCACCATATCTCTTCACTTCATACTTCTTAATGGGTTGCATGATAAGTCACATCTTTTTGTTATGAATTATTTATAAGTGACTATGAACAACCATGGATAGTTGCAAAACTAATGATTGTACATCATGTTATGATCATATTCAAAAACTCCCCTTCCAACTTTAGTTTCATAACTTGGTTTGTTGTTTCTTACAAAGTTGATGTGTATAAATGATATTTTAAAAATCATATAATAATTCATGGTGGACAATCAAAAAGCATTATATATTTATCATATAATGCTTTTTGATACATATTGTAGCACATATTAGACACAAAGAACATATCTTAAAAGAGAATATTTATCATGGAATGTCAATTTGAGGAATGGATAGTGTGGACTCCATTTCAATTTCATGTGGATATTCAAGAATAGGAATGGAAATAAGAATAAGAACAAGTGATGTTCAATAGTAGAGGAATGAGGTAGTTATGCTCTTACACATCTTGTAATGATTCTAAGTATAGTTTTTTTTATTGTTACATCTTCATGAATGCCTTGAGTGTTTTCATTTCCCTTTGTAGCTCTTCCAATTTTTCTCAACAAGCCTTCATTTCTTCTTCTTTGGAGATGAGCTATTCCTTATATTCTTCTACTGATGAGTTTGTAGCAAACATCATCTCCTTGGCTTTCTAAATGTTAACCTATATTGTTTGATGCTTTATCACTAGTTTTTGATTAGTCTTATGATGATCTTCACCTTCTTGTTTCAACTATTGAGCCTTATCCTATAGTTCTTCCTTCTATCGTAAGTGTTGCTCCTCAATCTTTGTAATTCTCTCTTCCTTTTCTTGTATAGATAAAGTTACGTGATTGGGTCCTTGATCTAGTAGCTGTAATTTAGGCCTAATATATGCTTTGTATTGTTCCACTATATTTGTAAATTTCTAAAACTCTAATATCATTTTATCATATTTTCTAATATGAAGTTGCAAGATAGTTTCCCATTCTTTTTTCACCTTCTCAATCAATGATAATTTCTTAACTACACCCAAGATATCATCCTCTTTATTTCCCTTTACCTACTTAAATGTTGCATAATGGATCATTGATTCAATATAGAGATATATTCTAGCTCTTACAAGCTCATGATCATTGAATATATTCTACTACCTCATGTCTAACCAATACTATACTTCTCTTTTAATTATTATATCTACATCCTTACTCTTGTCTTCAACCAATTCTTCCCAAAATTTCTTATTGTTGTTCCACTCAGATGAATATGGATTTCTTCTATGGGAAATTTAATTTTGGGATCCTAATTATTTATAGATGCTGGTAGATGTTAAGTTAACACAGGTGCTTAGACTATGTGATGCTTTAGTCATGCTTATTAATTATGATGACCAACTAAACCAAGAGCATTTGAGGCTGGAAAGCCTATATATGAGTTAATATCTATAGTATTAGAATAATTGGTAGGAGATATAGAAAGGAACTCATCACCTATGATCTTCTCCTTACTTGATGTAGACTTCTGTACAATTGATAGGATCTTCAACTTCTTTTTAACATCGTCTTCTTTAGAAGTAAGTGTCAGGGCACATCTTGATGATCTTTGGGNACATCATCTTCTTTAGAAGTAAGTGTCAGGGCACATCTTGATGATCTTTGGGCTGATACTCTGACCTTGGTTGATTCCTAACTAGTTTGTTCCTTCAAGGTTATGCTTAATATGTCTTTAAATATTATTTGATTCTTGTTATTCAAATCCGTAACCTCTCTTTCTCCTATAAGACCAAGGATTACTACACATGCTAGTAATTGAGCAACAACCCCCTTGGAAAATCCCTAAACCCTAAACCAAATTTACTACTTGTGCCTTCTTTCATCTTCATAAATGCATGATAAAAATTATGTACTATAATTCTTACCTAGGTGTACTTCAAGTCCCAAGCTTGAATATAGTATAGGGTCTTAATGATACTCCAATGGATTGTAGTGCAATGATTAGTGCAATCCATTCCTACATTATAAATTTTACATATATAATGTACAGGTTCTAGTAGAGGGTTTGTATTTATCTAGGGATGTGACCTACAATCTTCTAGGGATTACTTGGAAAGAAATGTAGGCACAAGGGCTTCATGATGAATCAAGTATCCACAAATGATAGATAAACATTTCTATCATCAACAATAAAATAAATGACTTCTTTAGAGATTAGCATGTGAGAAAACTTACCTCGATAAAATATTTTCATTACTCTATTGAAATACATTTTCAATGTCTAGTTCATTTCTCCATTAGTCATCAATTTTGAAGCAAGAAACTCAAATTATGTGTAGCCTTCGACACTAATAGTCCTCAATTTTTCAAATACTTTTGCTTCTATTCTTTATTTTAGGAAATTTAAATTGTAAGTGATGAGTGGCGAGGTACCCCTACACTCAACCATACGAAACAAGCGTAGCACACGTGATCCGGTCGAACTCCGCAAAGTAAATGCCGAAGCGCCCCATGGAACACTTGGGGTTAATCATTCGTTGTCTTCCCAGACTCACTTGTTGTTGTCACGGTGTATGGTTAAGTAAGTCTGAGGTATATGATTTTTATAGTCTTTTCTGGTTTTTCTCCTATGTTATGAGGTGAAGGGTGTTGAGAACTAACTAACTTTAACAAAGGACCTAAGTCTAAATTACCTAGTGTCAGCATCCG
>MNCI01000127.1:48677-65096 GCA_015680685.1 Gnetum montanum
ATGGATGTTGAGATATATATCCTATTATGGGTGAAAAATTAGGTGGAAAATTAGCAACAAATAGCGTTGATGGTGAAATTGATGTGACAGTTAAGGTAGTAAGCTAGGTAATAGATGGAGGAGAAAGATAATATGGAGTTAAATCAATTGCATATGAAGCTGTAAAGATTGAGGAATAGGCTACTAAAAATGATTTGGTGATAGCAAATTCATCACAAAAGAAGAATGCATATTAGTTGGTTGCTAAGTAGTGTGTTTTGTTTACTGATGAGGATGGATGTTTATAAAAGAAGATTTTTGGGTGTTGGTGATGCAACAAAGATAGACGGTTGATCACCAATAGATATGAGTGAAGAGTGTTAACTTCAAGATCAAGAATAATAGCAATCTCTTCATCCTGAGGAAGGGAAGTGACTTCTCGAAAAGTAGTTAAAGAAATTATAAGCTGATGAGAATCATGATAAATGATTAAGATGGTCTTTGTTTAAGGGATAGGATTAGTAAAGTAGAGATATCCTTCAAAGTTTGATCTAATGCCTAATGATTTTATGTTGATGTAAAAGTGATATTGAAAAGGAGTTGATCTACTCCCATTGAGCTGATAGCAAAAGAAGCTTGAGTAAATTATACAAAAACAAAAGAAGAAGAAACATGTACCTTCATCTTCTTTGAATGTCATTTTTGCTTAAAAAAATAATTAAATTCTACTCATTGCCTACGAAACCACTCCACTAGCTTAGATATATCTCTATCAATTGGCCGAGATGATTTTAAACAAGCCTAACTACTAGACAAGGTAACAAGATAACTAAAAATGGAATCACTCATCCCTCCTCAGTTTCTCTACCACTTACCCAATTTAGTTTTACCTTCTCAGTTAAGTTTGTTCTGTCTTTTTTTGTTTATGACATTTTTTTAGCATTATTTATGCAAGAGATTTATTTCTCAAAAATGCCATGACCAAACAAAGATAGAACAAACTTGACTGAGAGGGTAAAACTAAATTGGGTAAGTGGTAGAGAAATAAAGGAGGGATGAGTGAGTCTATTTTTAGTTATCTTATTATCTCGTCCAGTAGTCAAGCTTAGTTAAAATAATCTCAACCAAATGAGATATATATATATATATATATATAAAAGCTAGTCATTAGGAGTAGCTTAGGGCCAAACAACATGAATCATCATATGCCTCACTTTGGACTAAACCATACATGACAAAGCTACCACTAGTCCAAGTGAGAAAATAGTGAACTGTGATCAAGGCATGATGATTTAGATGCACAACTAGTCCCATCCACGGAATTTGATCGGATCATGCGTGAATGCTTGTGATTCATATGGTTGGACGTAAGGGTACCTCGTTGCTCATCATTGGCATCGTTACTAGGGATGGTGCTAGTTATCTAAATTAGTTATATTATACATGATCATTGTAACTGCATTAATGATATATCTTTCAAAAAATATTAAATCACACACATCATTAACCAACAACAATGTCTTTTTCACAAGGAGGTGATAATGCATTGTATAGTGAAAGCATTAATTGGAGAACTAATGAGATATATGATGAAGAAAATTGGAGTGACCAATCTCATGTAGGGGTTTCATATGTTCATGACCACCTTGACGACACTGAAAGACTACATTCACCTAAGGTAGACAACCCTAGAGGAGATGAACAAGTCCTAGACCAGGGAAGGCCTCAACACCTAGGACCTTCTCAAAACCTAGAAAAGATAAATCAAGGGATCATGGGGAACACCATAGAAGCCACGATAATTCCCCCAGTCCCTCATCTTCCTCTTCCTCTTCAACGTCTAGTTCTAATGAAGATGAATGTAGGTATAGAGACTAAGCTCATCATTGGCATCGAAATAAACATAGGAATCGAAACCACAAGAAAAATCAAAGACATCAAAATGAACATAGGCAAAATCATCACAATCAAACAAATAGAAACTATAAATTTTCATCATGACATGTTTGATGATGATGAACCCTTGTTGGCTACTAAGAGCTTGATGCAAATCATAGAGGTAGTTAAGATACCCCACAGGCATCGTAGGGAAAGTCGCCTAACAAGGCTTGATATGAATAATTTTCCTAAATTTGTAGGAGGCTATGATTTGGATCCACAGCATCATTTACAAGTCTTCCATGATGTCTATGCCTTATACAACATTGAAAGTGGGTTGGAAAAGCTTAAGCTCTTTTCTAGGATACTAATTGATAAAGCCGAAGTGTGGTATAGATTGTTGAAATCAAATTCAATCCAACGGTGGTCCACCATGCTGGAACTCTTCAACAAGAAATACCAACCCTATGCAAGGGTGTCCAACCTAAGGAAATGGATCCAAGGATGAAGATAAGAACAATGTGAACCCTTGGATATGGCCTTAGATAGATATTATTCTTTACTGAATAGATGCCTAGGCCATGGTTTCTCTGAGTAATAGAAACTTTTCCACATCATAGATGGGCTTTGTAATGAAACAAGGGAGATCCTTGGGATGTATGCTCAAGGTCAATTATACATGCTACAAACCTATCAAATCCAAGAGCTAATTGGGCATGTGGCAAAAGAAGAAGGAGAGATATGTAAATGGGAGAATGTTGAGAAATCACACTGGGATCCAACTCTTCAAAAGAAGAAGGTCCACATCTATGGTAAGGAGAAAGAGGAAACTCTCGATAAGGTGATTCTACAATAAACCTTGTTGATATAGAAGTCTATCAACGAATTTGAAGTAAAGTTTGATGGGATGTTGGACTGGATAAATGAGAAAGTTACAACTTTTATAGAAATCGTAAGGGAGAAGGTAACGAAAAAACAAATTCAGTAATCACAATAAATGAAGGAAGAAGAACCAAGAAATAGCTAGGAACACTTATCAGTAAACAAGAAAAATGGCTAAAGAAAAAGAGGCTATAGACTCAACCATAGATGAAGATAACGGATGTGACATTTGAAAATATGATCATCCAAAGGGTTATCGTCCAATCATGTTGCATCTACATGAGTATTGGACTTTTGCATTAAATCCCAAGTTTGTATAAAAGCACATGCCCAGAAACTTACCTTTTCCACAAGGTAATTATAGACAGTCCTACAACCAACCCTACTATCCTAGGGGGACTTACACTGCCATCAACCACAGTGGCAAAACCCACAGTCATGGGGAAGGCCATCACAAAACTAGCCTTACCCTTATTGTCAGCCCAACCCATATGGATATTATGTTCAACAACCTATTTCCCCAACTAGCTCTACTTCCTCTACTTCAAATCACTACTATTACTCTCCCAAGTATAATCAACCCATGACATCTCCTGAAGGATTTCCATCTTACACCTCTTACCCTCCATCCTATCCTCAATATTCTCATACTCTATTCCATCACATGTTACCACTAACAACACAAGGAGGTTTAGCACCATAACATCAACAAAAGAATGCCACTTGTGCTACGAACATGCATAGCCATGATAATGCCATTTGGTTCCCACCACAACCTTGGTAACATTCCTTCTTTAGGATAGCTCGGATGCATAAGTGCAACACTCATGGACCTACCACATCATTCAAACTAGCATAATGCCAATCAAGTGTAATGCCTTCCCTTTCACAACCAATGTCCTCTGATCCTACATAAGGGCCACATTCCATCATTACTCCAACACCTACTAGAAGCAATGAATCTAGCATTGTGGAGAGACAAACGAATCCATGCATGCCTAACTGTGATCAAGGATGCAATTGTGGAATAGACATTTGCAATATTGACACAACTCATACTCTAATCCACCATATATTTAACAACCAAGTGTGTGAACAACAACTTGTCTACATAGCTACCATTGAACTAAGAGACACCCAGTGGCTTGAAAATGAAAGGTTAACACTGTTTTACACATGCATGGAGCTTGCCTATCTGCTTATTAATTATTGCCATAGTCAAATGCTTAGTTGTGGGGTAGACATCCCAACCTAACATTCAGAATTAATAGGTGTTTTTCCTCTTTTTGTTTTACAATTTTTTATCCTTTTCTTATTTCTTGATACAAAATTTTCCTATTATTTTCAACCTTTTCCACATTTTTTTTCATTCGCTTTGTTAGTAATCTCGCTTGTGAATAAAACAATCATGTAGCCCATTGAGATGAGGTTTTTTCTATGTTATTAAGTCATGAGGGATTGATTATTTGGATAATGAGGCCCACGTCATCCATCCATCCATTCCATTAATAAGAGGTTCTTACCATGGTTATAATGATATGTTTTTACATCATCAAACTAAGAATAAATTTGTAATCATTGTGTCGGGATAGAAAAGTGTAGAACCAAGGGGGAATGTGAAGGGTGTGACATTAAGGGGATTTGTGAATTCTCTTTGACCACTTCTCTATGTTTTATCATATTGCTAAGGTTGCAATTATATCCTTGTAGATCTAACCAAAAATGGGAGTAAGAGTAATATAAAAGGACATCGAATAAATTTTTGAGGGTCCCACTGGAAAGACATGTTACCCATGCCTAAAGGTTGATGACTTTTTAGAATCCTTGAAAAAAAAAATAGAGAGAGACAGAAGTGTGATGAATAAACTCCTCCGTTGGACAAAATTCCAAGTGATGCTAGTCCTTACAACGGTGATAGTCTTATGGTTGTCAATCCAAGAGATGAAACAATGTGATGTCACTGGAATGTGGTATGGACTTGGTTTGAATCTTGGAAAGAAGGGCTAATGATTACTTAATCATTAATAACACACATAGATTCATTATGCCTATGGTAAGGCATCTCATGTCCCAATTCTCGCAATACCTTCACAAATTCATCTCATCTCACTGTCCGTATGATCCTAACTTTTGATTTTGTGTAACATAGAGATATTTTCTCAAATTAGTGATTTTAACATGTGTGTTTTGTTTTACAGGTATGCATTGCATTCAACTCCTTTTGTGCCTATGGACATTTTTAGGTGTGGTTATACAAGGGCATCAAGGCTGAAGCCTGCTTTGGGGAGGACCCACTTGTATAATTGTTGTGACTTGTACATATTTGATGCAATCACATTATCTTAAACCTTCCAAGTGCATAAATTGTAAATTTAATACTTTCCCTTATTATATAACCGATCTGTTCTATGCCATGGAACTAATATCCCTTTTCTTGCATCTTCCAAAGCTTTTAATGCTAGCGACTCCATCTTCTAACACTTTTAGTGCCTCAATATGATTTTTCACTTATCCCAGAATTGTTCATTTTACATGAAACCTTCTAACCAATCACAAAGCTTCACTTTCCATGTTGAGTACCCTCATTAAATGCATTTTCAAGCACCTCAATATCGACTACCCAATTGGGTTGACCTCAACTTTGGATACCCAATATCATATTCATAAAAACTATAAATAGGACCCCTCTGATGCTTCAAAATCCATTATCATCATTTGTAGCTAGGGGAGTTTTTGAATTTCTCTCTCAACTTAGAGCTCTACATAACCACCAAAGCTTTTAATGCTAGCAACTCCATCTTCTAACACTTTTAGTGCCTCAATATGATTTTTCACTTATCCCAGAATTATTGATTTTACATGAAACCTTCCAACCAATCACAAAGCTTCACTTTCCATGTTGAGTACCCTCATTAAATGCATTTTCAAGCAGCTCAATATCGACTACCCAATTGGGTTGACCTCAACTTTGGATACCCAATAACGGATTCATAAAAACTATAAATAGGACCCCTCTGATGCTTCAAAATCCATTATCATCATCTGTAGCTAGGGGAGTTTTTGAATTTCTCTCTCTCAACTTAGAGATCTACAGAACCACCAAAGCTTTTAATGCTAGTGACTCCATCTTCTAACACTTTTAGTGCCTAAATATGATTTTTCACTTATCCCAGAATTGTTGATTTTACATGAAACCTTCCAACCAATCACAAAGCTTCACTTTCCATGTTGAGTACCCTCATTAAATGCATTTTCAAGCAGCTCAATATCGACTACCCAATTGGGTTGACCTCAACTTTGGATACCCAATATCGGATTCATAAAAACTATAAATAGGACCCCTCTGATGCTTCAAAATCCATTATCATCATTTGTAGCTAGGGGAGTTTTTGAATTTCTCTCTCTCAACTTAGAGCTCTACATAACCAACTTTTACATGCGATATCTTGCTCCATACCACTCCGATTTTCATGGTTTTTGAATCTAGTTGAACCCGAAGTGTTCAATTTAGTTGGGGGAGGATGCTTACATAGAAAACTTGCACCAATTTTTTGAAATTTGCTATCACCTGGAAGGTATTATAAGGGTAAGAATATTAAAAACCTTAAGTGTTTTAATGAACAATCACTCATACGAATGCTAGACCCTTTAATTTTCTCACCCAAGGAACCATAACCATGATGATAAGCCATACATAAGAGAAAAGAAGCCAATTACAAAGGGTCATAAAAGAAGTCAACACTTTTTGGGCATTTTTTTTGAAATGATTCTAACTCTGCAATCATACACATTAAAGAACTTAATAGAATAAAGGTCATGGATAAGGTATGAACCTATTAATGGTAAATGATAGCACCTTAGTAACACGAAATCCTTAAATGATTATAGATGTCCCCAAAAAGAGGAGAACAAGAAGGACCTTTGCAAGAAGTAAGCAAACGTCTGAGAGGTGGCAAAGGCCAACTAGGAGAACAAGATCCACTAGTTGAACATGAAGAATAGGAGGCCTAGTCATTTAGTATTCATCAAGAGGCTCTTGCTATAGGGTAGTTGGTCTAGGAAGAGGCTACATAACCACAAGCTCTAGTGCAAGGACAATGCCTCACGTTGTCCCAAGAATGCCTTGAAGCCATCAAGGAGAAATCCATGTTGACCACAATCATCATGGAAATGAACTTTGGCCCATTTATGGCATTTGTCCCTGAGGTTGTTCGAACTCAACTCCAAGCATCATCATTATGACACATCCTTTTAGAAAGTGGGGAATGGTACCTCGATGAGATATACCAATTTTGGCATAACAAGAAACAAGGCACCACTGTCAACATCGATGGAGTCTTTGTCTCTTTTTCAGTCAAGGCAATCGGAGAGGCTTTGAATCTACCAAATGTGGGGCCAAGTTGGCGCATCTATCCATTAGGTCCAATGCAAAAACCAAAAAGTTATGGCTGAAGCACGCATACAACAAAGACAATAAGACATATAGCAACTTGACTCTGAAAGAGAGAACCTATTTTAAGATAGACACATACCATCTATTCCCAACTAAATGGTTGAATCGAATATCAACTTATGTGGTTAGGGGAAGTGCAGTATTAATGGAAAAATATAATGTCAATCTTCCCCAAATGTATTTCATGGAAATTCAAAGATGGTTTGAATAAGGGAAGGTAGGCAAGCCAACACTTCTGTTTCCTTGCTTGATCAAGAAGTTGTGCAAGCACGCTAGAATTGTGGGATACACCAATAATGTTCCTAGGAGGGCTCAAAATGCTTCTTTTGCTAAGTTGCTTAAACCTGTAGCACTAAGGAAAGACCTTGATGATGAACAAGAATAAGAACCAGAATAGGAGCTAGAACCAAAGAAGGAAACAAAGCAAGAGGCCAAGCAGTGATGTGAGCCACAAGTTCCACCTCCATCGTCACAAGATTACTAGCTTGCAATGAGCCACCTACAACAAATAGTTAAAACTCTCAATTGGGGAAATAGGGATGAATCAAACCTCTTCTGAGTTATCAATGATGCTGTGCGGCCCATTGTTTCTACCAATCCATCAAGGGGGTAGATTTCCTTACAATTAGGAGGAAAAGCCCAATGGTCACAACAAATCTTTAGGAATGCCACATTTTTTCAAGTGCTACTAGAGATAGGAGAAGGTGCCATAGTCATGTTCATGTAGCACCAAGATGCAGTAGGTGTAGCAGAGGTAATAATAGATCACATCAAAGAATTCTTCAATGTGCCTATTGCGTCCTTACTGGACTTACCTGGGACTAGAGATGCCCAAATGCTTGCTGGGATTTTAGTAACCCCTTGCAGCCCATGAGGATGTACTTAATAAACTACTACAAACTAGACAAGTGATGACAACTCTTTTTGACATCCCCAGTGATGTCACTGCAATGCAGTCAGACCTCATTGCCACAAAAGAGAAGCTGGTCATGGCATAGACTAGGGCGGAACATGCAAAAGTAGAACTGCATTGATCACAACAAGAGCTATTTGCCTTGAGAGCTAAAAGAAGGGACCTTGCCCAATTTGTCAAGCCTAACCACCTAGACTAATTCTGAATAGAGCAACTGAACCAATTGATTGAACAGAACAAAGCTGTTGAGCAAGAGAAGGAGAAGGCAGTTTGGAATGTCTCAGCTGTTGAAGCTCAAGCATATGCCCATTCAAAGGCATTGACCACCACACAAGAAGAGAATAAATAGCTTGCTACAGATAATGCAAGGTTGACCATTGTAGAAAAATAGAAATATATCTTGGAAGAAAGTGTTCACCAGCTGAGAGAACAGCTAGTGAGGATTAACCAAGACATCAATAGATTGGCCAGAGAAAATTGAACCTTCTCAATGGAGGAGATGTGCGTGATACATCAAAAATCTGAAATCCAGATAAGAACATGCCAAAACGAGACCAAGAAACATGAAAAGCTGAAGGAGCACTTCCGAGACCAAATTGACATATACAAATAGATCAATGAAAAAGAAATCTAGATGACAAAGGCCTTCCTCAGTTCCATGTCAGCATAGAATCCTAACTAGCGGCCAATCTTGGATAGTTATGCCTTGATCCATTAAGTGGAAGTAAGAATAAGGATCTACAGACTGAAGATTTGAAAAAGTACATGGCATTAGCTAACCTTCACTATGCTAACCTTGCCATGTTAATAACAGGTCAACCTAGAAATGAGTTAGAGTAGCAAGTAGTGGTCACTTATGTGCTATATGAAAAAGAGTTTGTCAATAGGAAAGATGCTTTACAGAAGCTTCATGTGGCAAATTTAGAATTGGAAACAATAAAGGTTCACTACCACAGGCAGAGAGATGTAGTCTTGAAACCTGGCTAAAAGGTTAACAAATCATCAGGAACTAAAAGAAAAGGCTAGGACCTTTGAGGAGGAATGATAGTAGTTTGTAGAATGCATGTAAAAACAAATAAAATGTTTTCGCAGTTGCCATGCCCATGGGATGTACTTGTTTTGGCACACATCGACTCATCAACTTGGACATTATATGATCAAAGAACAGAGGAGGAAAAGTTGCAAGGGTTCTTGAACAACTAGAAATTCCAGAAGCCTAGTGACAAAAGAAAGTAATCGATGGAAGAGCCACTACCCTTGGGAACTACATGAGCTTCCCCAATTTTGTTTCTTGTCATGCTATATTCATATTTTTCGTAAAACCTGATTGTAACATGAAAAAGTCAATTTGTGTGTTTATTTAAGTTAGTTAATAATCCCATACCGTTCTAATTTTTTTGTCAAAAACTTATTCCTCATTTTGTTTAATTTGAGAATTAGTTTTCATTTAGTTGTGGGGGTATGATGAGCCATGTTTTGTAGGGTTGCGATATTGGGTATCCGATATTGAGGCACAACCTACAATGTCAGACATTTGATATCTTCCCTTTTGTGTGAGCTTATAAATACCACACTTGGGCGCATGATTGAGAAGTAGGAGATAGCATAGAAAGATAAAATAGATTCATAGATTTTTGATTTCAAGTTTTGTTAGTGCTTAGTGCATGCCCATAGTGTGATGTTAAGTGATTGTATGACATCCATATTCAAGTGTGACGTACTTGGACACATTACATGACCAAATCGAGATTGCTTTCATCATTGTAGTATCCACTTAGATTTAGTATTGATTTTAATTGCTTAAATGTTTACTATTTTCCTAGTTAATGTTATCGTTTATTATTCTTTATTATTCCTATCATTAAGCAAAATGATTATGACTAATTACTTGGTAACCCAGTAGTGTGTTGTTTGGTACACCCAGTGACATATGCTTGGTAATCCCAATGGTAGCTACGCAAAGTCCAAGGCATGTATGGATGGTTAGGAATAAATACTCATCGCATGTAGGCTAGTTAGACTTTACTTTTCATTTTTAATTAGATTAAATGATCAATTTCTTTATTATCATTAGGAGTAGCTTAGGGCTAAACAACATCAATCATCATATGCCTCACTTTAGACTAAACCATATGTGATAAAGCTACCACTAGTCCAAGTGAAAAGATAGTGAACTACAATCAAGGCATGATGATTTAAATGCAGAACTAGTCCCATCCACAGAATTTGACCAGATTGTGTGTGAACACTTGTGATTCATATGGTTGGGCATAGGGGTACCTCGTTGGTCATCATTGGGTGATGATCCTTCTTTGTCCAATTATCCTATTAAAAATGCAAGCTAAAACATGATTCCAAAATTGATTTGTAAGTGATGCATATTCAAGTAGACATCTTAACATCTCTCATAGAATTCAATTTTTTTAGTAACTTCATTACTTTGCTTAGAGTAGCCACATGTGGTTTATTTCTTGTCATATTATTGACAAAAATTTTCAAATTATTGATTCATAAATTTTCCTACTTTATTAGATGTTATAGTTTTATCTTAAGGTATAGTCTATTCTCAATCAATTTTTTAATGTTCTAAAAAATACCAAAGATCTTATCCTTGGAATGCAAGGTGTAGATTTACACATATCAACTAAAATTATCAATAATGAAAAAAAAAAAAAATATTTGTACCCTCCCTAAGCAAGAGTAGGCATTGGACCTATCAAATCTATGTGGATAAGTTGAAATGTCTTTGGCAATAGGCACAAATTTTCATTTTATGAATTCATGATCTAATGATGTTTGACATCATTTGACCTAAATTTTGAAGTTATTTTGCTTGTAGTAAAATAAAGAACATAAATCTAGCATTCTTTAAGTGAAAAGAAAAATGAATCTTAGACAAAATGATTAGAACTTGGATGAAACTATGAATCTAGGGTTTTAAGATGAAATAAACTTGATATGAAAGAGTGAATTTCACCTAAATCTAAACAGAAAATGATGTAAATATTATAAAATACTTGTAATCTAATAGAGCTTAAGTAATAATGATCAAAATGTGTAAGATATATGTTATATTGATATGTAAATGAATGTGAGTTAAATGCAAAATGAGATAATAAATATGAAATATGAAATAGGGGTTGTTAGAACCTAAAATAATTAAAACATAGGTACACTCCAAGATATGGAATGAGATTATAAGCAAATGAGAGAGAAATTCAAGAAGATGGAAAGAGATTTTGAGAAAAGCTTGAGAAGTTACTGAAAATCCTTCAAATTAAAAGGGCTTGAATCTAATACTTTCTACAACTTGATGCTTGAAATTTTTTTAAAAAATAGTAAATACCATCACTTTATACAAGGGAGGATAACTCTATTTATAGGTTTGGATGGCCCCTTCATTATTTATGCCATCATATACAAAAATGCTGAGGAAAAGAAAAAAATGTGTTGAAGTTGAAGATAGAAGAAAGTAATCTAAAGTTGAGGATATAAAAATTATGTTAATGTTAATGATAAAAATGGTCTAGTGATAGTAAAGAAACTAGAAAAGATAGAAGCTTTTGTAAACATGCTTATTGGTACTACAAAAAGTATTGATTAGTTTGGATAGATAGCTCATAAGACAAAATTTTCCTTATCTAATAAGAATACTATTAACTCAAAGACTAGAACTTATAAGTGGGCTATAACTAATTGATTAAGATTCTCAATGTGAGATCAATCATGATTTTTAATATTGATGAGCAGCAAGGTACCCCTACGCCCAACCATACGAATATGAGCGTTCATGCACGATTTGGTCAAACTCCGAGGATTAAGTGCTTATGCACCTACGCAGAACAAAGATGAGTTATGTAGTTGTTGTCTTTCCAAAATTACTTGTAAGGCACATTTGTATGGTTAAGTAAACTCGAGGTATATGATTTTTTTTATGTTTTTTATATTTTCTATCTTGGTCTCCTAAGTGTGTGAAATGAGAAAATTTAGTTAACTAATGGGTTTTTGTAACTCTAATGTTGATTGAATCCTAACACCACCATCCATTCCCACTCTCCGGACACATCTTGAACCAATGTAATACTACTGAGATTACCAAGCGCTAGTTGTTACTGGGTTACCAAGTGTTCCACGTATGCTTGAAGTGGTCGTGCTAAGTTTGCTAATTCGTTGATAATTAATATTTCTATAGAAATAACATTGATTAACTAATGAGAGCATCAAATAATAGTAAATAACATTAAATGCAATAGTTAAGCTATTCTGAATGTTGCAAGGTTTATTACAAAGTTCATCTTTATTTCTGGACACAAGGTGTGCTCAGGTGCACAATGCTCGAATAAAGATCCGTTCACTCTATGACTCCTATTGTAGGCATTCAGAAATAATTCTAAGTCTAGAAGAGAAAAACTACAAGAGTTCGGCTAAGGAACTAAACAGATCCTATGCAAAACCAAGCACCCCTGTCCCTTATTTATATACAATGAGACAGGCTTCGACATCGCATGTTCGATGTCGCTTGGTTGATCCGATATTGGGGGTTCAATATTGGATTGCTTATTTGGTGACTCATCATATCCCCATGATGGAATGAAAACTTGTCCTCAAGTTCCTTACAAAATATTGGGAAGATATGAGATTATTGATTGAATAATAACTGACGGTGACATGGAATGACAGATTCAAAGTGCTCAGTGAACGGATCGACAAACGTATTATAGCATTGGTATTCATAACCATTGTGGTGAACACTATACATAGATGATATTTAGATCCTTATTTGATAGCTTGAAGAGAGAGAGAGAAAAGAAAATGAGGCACGTTGCTGCCGATGTCAAAAATGTGCACACCGTTGTTCGTCCATGGCCACATGACTAAGCTTGTTCCTTGTGTAAATGTTCGTGCTTCAGTGCATCCTGAGTGCTCCCTCCTATCTCAATCCATTGTTCATGTGATTGCCATATGCACACACAACACAATCACAAATTAGCAAGGATAGATAAGATATAATGTAGTTGATACCTTGCCTCGATATGAAGCACATTGGCTAGGTCGTGGGTATGGTAGATACTGGGTTAGAGGTTTATAATTGATAACTACCCAAGATCTAGGGGTGAGGTAAGTAATGAAATGAAAAAATTTGCGATAGGCCTTGATGACTAAGAGTGAACCTCCGGTAGCAATAGGATGAAAAACAAAAGGAAAAGGAAGATAAGAGAAATAACAACAATGAAGCCAATAAAAGTGCATAGAAGGGAAGAGAAAAAAATGAATATCATGGATGGGATAAAACGTGAAATAGTTGATTGTGAGATATGTTTAAAGGAAAGAACTTAACAATTGCACCAAAAATGAATGTCAGTGGGTCCTCCCCAAAGTAGGCTCATGCCCTTTATGCCCTGACAAATTCACAAATCAAACAGTCCGTAGGCTCTAGGAATGACATATGAAAACAATAGGTAAGAATTCACCCACAAGAATTTACCAAAGAATAACAATGTGTTGACCAAGATATAGACTAATCATAAAATCAGTAATGAGGTAGAATACAGGAAGCAATATGGAAAGAGAAGAGAGAATGGAATGGAATCCTAAAATTAGGGTTGTGTAAAGTCCCTTGTCTATTATGTGGTTAAGGTGACTTAATAAAATTTAGTCCAAATCCAAATTAAAATTAACCACATCCAATGACCTCGCATTAACACACTTGACCAACCCATCCTTCTAAAGCAACAAGAATGCTTTGACAAAGCAACTGCCATCCCAAAAAGAGAAGAATAGAGAAGTAAGAAGTGAGAAAGGGCCTTAGTTAGAGGGAATCTTCAAGCATGGGTAACATGTCTTTCTACTGCCATAACTAGTGCTTGTAGCCCATGTTCCTTTATTATGTCTAAGGGGTGTGCTTTGAATTCCCACCAGTTTTTTTTTTTTTTTTTTGAGTGAGAACCACACCATGCAAAGACTTATTTGATTCATTCAACTTCTTGATATTAGTTGATAGTGGAATGGCGGAAATCCTATGAAAAACATCCAAGTACCCAAGAGAATAGCCAGCACAAATGCATCGAATCCTCTTGAAGTCACACCCTTTTCAATCTATTTGAATCCTTCCTTGGTTTGAAGAATACCAAGTCACAAATTCATTAATAGGTTTGATTAGAGAAAGGGATGGTACATTTCCAAACAAATGGAGATCATAAAGTTGAATGGATGCGTGGATGATGTGGACTCATTGCCCGTTTTATCAAAAGAAATCATATCTTAGCATCAACATTAAAAGTCAAAGGTAAAAACCAAACATTAGCAATCAACACCATTATAGTACAACCCACCATCATGAGCACTTATTATGTGATGGGTGAGAATAAATCAAATAAAATGTAATAGAAAAAGAAATAGTAAAAATGTTAATGATTGTGTAAAAAAAAAACAACTAAAGATGAAAAATGTGTTAAACAAAAATGTGTAAAACAAAAAAAAAAAAAACTAAGGGCTTAGAATAATTAGCATTGGTGGCCATCTTCCCCATGACTGAGTTGGAAGGAGGAGATTCAAAATAATGAGAAGGGATGTCTATTAACAGAGGTAGTGTTAGTATTGGCCGTTTTGGGCTCATGAAAAGGTTTGGTTTGCTAGATGTTGACCATTAATTTCTTATCGAGGCTTCCAGGTTTATAGATTATCATGGCCCCTAAAGGAAAAGTTTCATGAATGATATAAGGTCCTTCCCACAACATTTGAGATTTAGTTTATTGTGGCACAGGTGCAGGATTCCAATAAAGAACCCTATCTCTTGGTTGGTATTTGACTTTTCTAATTCTTAGGTCACGACATTATTTGTTGAAGGCCTTGTACAATTCATTGGATGATAGGGTGGCTAATTGATTTTCATCTAGTAAGTTAAGATTCATTAATCACTCTTTCTATGCTAGATTGAGGTCAAGGTTAAGGTCACATGTTGTAGATAGTGTACAGAGCTCAACTTGGATGGGAAGTGTTGGAAGTTTACCATACACTAACTCATAGGGAGAATAGCCTATAGGGAGTTTCTATATTAAGCGGTAGGCCCAAAGAGCATCATTTAGTTTGGTGCTCTAGTCTCGCCTATATTTGCTAATGGTTCATGTCAAAATTTTTGTGGTTTCCCTATTGGTGACTTTAGATTGACCATTCGCTTGGGGATGATATGGTGTAGTCAGTTTATGCTCAACTCCTAAGCATTGCATCAACTTTTGAAAAGTCGCACTTGTAAAATGTGTACGATTATCAGAAATAAGTGCACAAGGCATGCCAAACCTATTTATGATTTGTTGTTGAACAAATCGTGCAACGGTAGATGATGTACAGTTGGTAATGGCAGCTGCTTCTGCCCATTTTGTAAAATAATCAACAACAACAATAATGTATGCTTTTCCATTAGACATTGGTGTAATAGGCCTCATAAAATCAATACCCCATATGTCGAAGGGTTCTAATAGTTAAATCCATTGTTGTGGATCCTCCATTTTAGCAGTCATTCCCCCATCATGTTGGCAGTGCTCACAAGATTGGACAAAATGATGGACATCCCAAAATAATGTAGGCCAATAATATTCTACAAGTAAGATTTTAATAGCTATTCATCTCCTAGCGTAATGACCCCCACAAGGGCCCTCATGAGCATCTTGGAGAACTTGAAATTGATCTGTGTCGGGAACATACCATTAGACCAAGCCATTGGAACACACCTTGTAAAGGTGTCCAATGATTTTCATGAAATGTTTGACTCAGCGGAGAAATTTTTTATCTCTTTCTAATGTCTAGCCCTTGTGGTGTGTCTTGTGTGAGAAGATAAGTAAGAATGCTACTATACCAATTTGTATATGTGAGTGATTGATTGTTTATTACAGTTGCAAAGAGGAGTTCATCAAGAAGCGATCAAAAATTGGGTATTCATCCTCTTTGTTGTTGTATCGCAACCGAGATAAATGATTGACAACAACATTCATGATGCCCTTATGATCTACTATCATGAGATCGAACTCTTGCAAGATCATAAGCCATCATATGATGCGAGGGCTCATTGTTGGTTTATTCATGAGGAATCGAATCACACTATGATCTGTGTGTACAAATATCTTATAGCCTAATACATAGTGCCTAAATTTCTCTAGTGCAAACACCATAGCCATTAAATCTTTTTCTGTTGTGGTATAGTTGAGTTGTGCACCAGCAATGCTTCAACTTGCACAGTGGATGTAATAGGGACATTTTTGGTCATCTAATTATATAAGTACGGCTCCTAAAGCAAAATTGGATGCGTTAGTCATTATAT
>MNCI01000130.1:3565-37764 GCA_015680685.1 Gnetum montanum
AATAAAATATAAACTTAAGGCTTATTTTCTTGTGTTTTTATTTTTAGGTGGCTCGCAGTTGACGTGGAAAAGGTGGCTAGCAATTTAGGGTTAGGTTTTCTCCTTTCTCCTGCAGGGCTGCTGCTATAAATAGGGATTTCTGATGTTTCACCAGCGGGGATGGTTTTCCAGCTTTTTTTTGGGGTCTCCCATTAGTTGCCGATCCTCCAATCGCGGCTATAGCCCACGCCTCCATTTGCAGCCCATCGCCTCCTTCTGTTCGCCTTCAACTTACGCCTCCCACGGCCAGATTTGGCCACGATCGAGGCCGTAACCAAGCGCACATCCAGCAGGCAGATTTTTTTTCCTTGCTCCGGCGCTCCTGCTTCTGGCAGTTTGGGCCCTGCTCTCGCCAGTTTTGGTCCTCCACAGGGCAAATCTCGCCCTGCGCCGATCTTCTGCCTCCGATCTGACCTCAGCTGCCCCTCAGTTCCTGCGCTCCACAGCTCGGGCCCTTCTCCTCCACCTGTGTCTGCACCTGCGCCGACTCCGCGCAGATCCTGCGCCCACAGCAAAGTGAGCAAAGACAGCAAAGGCGACGTGCGTTTCTCTGTCGGCGATGTGCGATCTGGTCCTGCTCTAGCCAGATCCGGCCCTCCCCAGGGCAGATCTGGCTCTGCTCAGGGTAACCAAGTGCGCAATAGAGGCCTCACGCTGTCTTCATTTGCAGCTGCACCACCACCCGTTGCTGCCCATCCGTCCACAGTCCTCTGCCGCAGGTTCTACATCTGGTGCAGGAGCTATTGACACGACGGCCAACACTCAGATTGCGAGAGCACAGCAGACAGCAGCGAGCAGTCCTCTTATCTCCCAAGTAGTTGTTGCAGTAGGCGAATATGTGCCACAAAGGCAGCAACAGCAGGACATATAAAATTTGAATTTTTGAGTTATTTATCATTTTATAAATTGCACAAATTATTTTAAGTTTCCAATATTAAATTAAACTTAAGTATTTAAATATTAAATCAAATTTAAGTTTTTAATATTTTGTTTAAAATATTGTTATTATTGTTTTGTCACATAGCCCTTTCCAGCTGAGACTATTCCCAGGTTTCCGTACCCATACGGGAGGCGCCTTAGGCGATAGTCTCCTCAAACGAGTTTTCACAAGTGTTGGCGGCGTGTCCAAAATTTATGCATCAACAACTACATGGCCCTGATTCTACGGCGGTCATAGATATGTAGGCAGCCAAGACTAGATAGTTTTGGTGCAGTGCTAAGCCACACCTTGTCCTAGATCGTGAGGGATCTGGGGGTGAGGCAACTTCCCTTGTAGGTGCATCGTCTCCCCTCCCACCTATGTGGTCTACAAGGTTGTGTGTGTGTTTGTTTGCTTGGTCCTCGTTTTGGAGTTTTGTTGCCCTCAATGAGGTGTGTGGTCATGTATGTTAAGAAGCTGTGCTTCTGCTTACACTCACTCGTGAGATGCTTGCTTGTTGGAGGCATATTCTCCAAGTCTTCCACCCCAGATCCATTGAATCTTTGTGAATTCCTTGGGGTGCCAGGCAACGTCAGGGCAACGTTGTTACAAATATTGTTAGATCTTTAACATATTGTAATTGGGATCTAAGATTTGGTTGATATGTTGTAGCTCTCATTTAATTTAATAAAGGTCTTCCAAATATGCTGACATGCAGCAGGCCCTTTTGGTGCTAACTTTATCATCAGATTGTGTTGTAATTCTGTTGTACTGCGCCACTAGATCATTAATATCACTGTTAGAGATTTATCGATCAAACAAGGATGGTTCATTAGCTGAAGCAAATTATGTAATATAACTTGTTCTTGTTATAAGATTATATATTAGTACCTACTTTGGCATCCTAACATTAGTGAAGCTTTCTTCTTAAGTAATTTTGTGACTTTGGGCTTCTAATTTGACGTTACTTCCATCAAGAGATTGTTTATCCTGATATCACATATAAACATCACTCTGCACTTGTCAAGCATCTTTTTGGATAAATCATCTCGGGATTGAATCCCAGACTTGCAGTTATTAGAATCATTTTCCATTAAGATCGGAGTTCCTTTTTCTACCCTCTGCTACTGTCCAAGGGTGCCTTTAGGATCCCCCTGTTGTTTTTGCTTGTTCTGGAGGAGCCATCTCTCCTTGCCATTATGCTGTCCCAATGCTGAGAATTGCAATTGCATCAGGAGTTGTCGTCACAGCTTTTCTTTTCAAAAATGGGCAAAACATCATGGGTTTTTCATTTGGAAAATTTGGTACAAGCACCAAACCTTAAAAAATCTTAATTCAACTCATGATTTTCAAGTCACCTCTTGATATTGCTTATGATATGCTTGCTTTGTGATTTTGGGATAATGGTATTTTCTTGTTCCTGAATTTTCATTGAAAAAGTTCTGAATAAAATTATTGTAAAATATGGTTCAAGAAATCTAGTTTTTTATTTTTATTTTTAAACTGACCTTTATAAATGTATGAGAAAACATTGAATTTTCTGACATGGCATTTTCTATGCAAATTATTACTTGTTTCTTACATAGGGGAAAATTATTTGGCAATCATAGTATTAAGTTATAACTTGACTATATATCTTGGACGAAGTTTCAGTATCAAGATTTACTTAATGATCAGATGTGTTTTTGCTGTTTTTCCAGAACATACTGTATAATCGGTTTTTTTTTTCTTTAATTTCTTGTCCATGTAGTATTGATGATACTGTCGTCTGATGCAAGTGACACATGGCATAAAAGACAACAATAAAATCTGTAGTGACAAATGATTTGCCATGTCCCTTGTACTTAAAACCACTTCTTGATTTTTTTACAACTTGTGTTTTATGTTTTTCACGTTTCCAGCAAAACTAACAATGGGGAACTAAATGGGATTCAAACTTTATCTCTTGATTATCAATTTTATTCAATTTCCTTCTGAATCTGTCATGCTTTACCATGTAATTTATAGAATAATTAGGATATCTTCTTAGTCCCGACTCTTCTCCATAGCAGCCATCCCTCTAATCCTATTTAACAATTGGTGTTTTTTTTTATAATTTCATAACTTTGTTGACCTTTAATAACTGTTGAACTTTTGAAAATAACATATTGAATGTTTATTATTACCAATTTCTTGTATAGTGGAAAGTTCGTCAGCAACCACGTTATTTAGATTTATCTAACTCGTGTGTGTTTGCTTCTTTCTCAAAAACTATTTATAGTCATCTGCTATCGCATATGAAATTAATAATTTTAAATCATTTCACCGGTAAATATTGATGAACCATGCACTTAATTTTCTTGTTAATTTTTATGTCCTGCTGTTCAAATTTTGCAGGTAGTGACTCTAGCTTCTTTTAGTGGAGGTGATGCATTCAATGTTATCCCAGATTCAGTTACCATCGGTGGCACATTCCGTGCATTTTCAAGTGACAGCATGCACAACCTCAAAAAGAGAATTGAGGAGGTAATCTTGTGCGGTTATCTGGTTTATAGTTGGCCTACGTAACCAAATATCATTTCATTGTTTTAAGGTGGTAGTTATTTTGCAACAGGAAATCTGAAAAAAGCCTTGACATTTCATGATAGTAAATGTTCTTTTCTACTAGTAAAGTAATTTGATTTGTTTGGCATAGTTGGTCTATAGTGTTCTTCTATTTACTTGTTTTGGGTAGGGTAGTTACCCTTACTAAGAAAGTAGTTAGAGCTCTCTCTGTGGCTCTCTCTCTGCAGGTATAAAATGAAATGTTTGTTTTCTTAACTTCTTTGTTACTGTTGCAGGTTATTGTAGGCCAAGCAATTGTACACAGGTGTAGTGCTGCTGTGGATTTTCTTGACAAGGAACATCCACTTCATCCTCCATTAGTCAATGACAGGCATTTGTATGACCATCTTCGTGAAGTCGTCTCTGATATACTAGGCAGTGACAAGTTTGAAATAATGCAATCAATGATGAGTTCAGAGGATTTTGCTTTTTATGCAGAGGTTGTACCGGGTGCAATGTACTTTTTAGGTATAAGAAATGAAACAGCTGGATCAGTCCATGAACCACATTTTCCATTCTTTAGAGTCAATGAAAATGCTCTTCCAATTGGGGCGGCTATTCATGCTGCAATAGCAAAACGCTACCTTTAAAAGGCAAGTGCACGTTTCATGTCTTGGTGGCAGATTATTATTATTAGTATTATTGTTTGTAAACATGAAGGCAGCTATTGATCATGTCACAGCAGCAGAAGAAGAAGGTATGTTTTAAATCAGTCCTTCTTGATGCCATCATGTTCATATGTAACCAAAGAAAATGATGTATTTGGTTTTGGGTTACAATTGTGTATTTCCTATCATGGAGTCCCACACATTATTGTTGGTGGGAAAATATGTTCCCAGTAACAAATCCCCTGGGATGATAGATGATAAAGAGAAATAATAAATACAATGAATAACAATGCATGATATTTCACAATTTTTTGGTGTTTCATAGCACAGAGATTGCAGAAAGGGACCATGTTTTTTTCTTCATGTAATTTTCAGTCTATTGAGTGAACTTCATTGTTTTTATTCAAGCTACCAATGCTACCAATGCTAGTTTTAGAGAATTATACAGAAAACGTGTTCAAATTACATGAATACTAGACACATCTAATCAGGATTTATTGACAAACACTCTGGGTCCAAATAGACAGTATAAAAAATCAGTATCAATATTTTTATTTAACACTTCTACAAGCTCAGTGGAGTGGGGTTACAAGGACATGAAATTTTTTACTGTACATCCATTTCTTTTGAATTATAAAACCCGACCTTTACTGAAAAAAAAAACACTTCTGTGAGCTAGTTATTTTCTTTTTAATGCAAATGAGCATGGAACCATTAAATCAGACTTCCCACATATTCATGATACAGGAATGTTGCAGATATTCATTTTTGAAACCAGCAGATTTTGTTCAGAATTTAATATAACAATTATACATTAGTATTGCAATACGAATTCCTGTGGTGGAAATGTTCACAATATATCCTGGGTACATAGAATCTTTATTATTTTGTAATACTTTAATCCAATTTATTATTGTGCTTTGACCGGCACGGTAATCATTAATAGTATTTTTAGGTAAGCTCTCCTGCAGGGTTATAATGGCTGCAGTGAAAATACAGTTTCAACAATGTTTTAAAAAATGTGTTTAAATATTGGATGAATTTGTGCCGTGGTCATAATAGAACTGGGGTTTCTCCTATATATATATATGAGATTTAAAAAGGCATTAGATAATCAGGAAGACGGCGGTGTTAACCATGCTCTTTTAAAAAGGCATTAGATAATCAGGGAGATATTAGAACATAAACATCTTTTGAAAAAGGACTCCACCATGCTCTTGAATGTTACCAGAACCACACCAAACTGGTTTGGAGTGAACAAAAAGAATTGTGTGTTCTTAAAAGATGGTACCATGCAGGTAAAATAAAATATGTTCCTTGGGGCGAGAATTCATTGCTTGATTACTGCTGAAAAGTGAATCACTAAGTAGTATGAAACCTTGCAATAGCAAAAGAGCAATAAGAAATCAAATTTCATAAATATGAAAAACTTAAACTCCATAAAAGTGCAGGTTCATATTAATAAAAATGAAAGTTTATTATTTTTTCAAACAAGGAACTCTTAATTTTTTTCAAAATTGCATTTTGCTAAGTCCACAATTCACATTACCTAAAGTATTCAAAGCATTCTTTCATGTTGAAATTAGAAAAAAAACAAACATATAATAAATTAAATTTTAAAACCATTTTTGGTTGCCAAAAAGGAAACTTGAAAACTTAAAGTGGTTACCTTTTGGCATCTCATTCTATGATAAGAGAAAACCATGATTCATAATCGTGCGTCATCCATGATCCATAATCCCAAATCATTCAAAAACTTCAAATTTTCATTCTTCATCTTATTTCTTTTGCAATGTTTCATCCTCTGCAGCATCCAAGGTTTGTGTGTAAATAGCTTTGAAATCTAGGTCAATTGTAGGCCCAACTAGCTATTTATAAAGGTTTTGTTAGGAAATATTACTTTCAATATTGGTTGATTTGTGAGCCAAATTGTGTACCACTGGTAACCTTATGATGTAATGTTTAGGGTTATAACTCTCATAATTTATGTAATGTATGGATAGTTAGGATTATGAGTTGTTAAATTTTCATTATTTGTTTCCCTTAATTATGTTATGAAGAGTCATATTTGTAGTTATAATTATGTTATTTCACTTGGTATGTTAAATACTAAGGCATTTCAACTTTTGCATTAACCAATACATCATTTACATCCTTGGAAGATTGCCTTGGGCTTTTAGTCCTTGTTCTATTCAACCATGCTCACCACGAAAAAGAACCTATTTATAGTTGATACTTTTTGTTGTGATTTCTAACATGGTATCAAAGCATATTGGTTGGTGAGTATGAATATCCAACCTAACCCCCAAGACGAAGAAAACTACATCAACTTCTCATATTATTGTTGAACCTATGATTGTTCAGGACAATAAATCAGAACCATCAATAACAAGACCTAAAGCTTGTGTGCCTCTTCTTGAAAGTCAAGCTCTTACAGCAACAATTTTTAACGTTTGGAAGATTTGGATAAAGATGTTGCTAAGAGGAAATAGCCTAGAGGATACCATTCTTTTATATGCTATTGTGGACAAAAATAATCATGTGGCACAAATGCTAATTTGCCTAAACATGTTTGAAGAATATGTTTAGTTAGTCACTGAGGAGGATCTTGCATAGAATATGTGAAAGAAATTATCTTTTGAAGTCAAGAACAAATCAAAGATTCTCTCCCTTAAAAATCAACTCAGTGCCATGCAATTGAAGGAGAAAGAACTAGTCTCCCCTTTAGTAAAGAAAGTCTTAGACTCATGAGCAACATTGCAAGTTGAAAATACCAAGGTATTTGAAGAAACAATTAAATTTTATTTATTAATAGCTTTACCACTATCATTTGAAGTATTTCATCAAATTGTCAAGAATGATGAAAAAACATGTATGGTTGCAAAGTTGTACGTGAAAGTACTCAAGGAAGAAGTTAAAATAAAGGCCTATTTCGAACAATGTGATGAATCTTTGTTGCAAGCATTGGTCTCTAAGGAAATTGTCTACAAGTAAAGACAACCATCACAATATTGCCATATTTATAAGGAGGGAAATCATGATACAAACCATTGTTTTGATAATGGAAAGAATTCAGAAACTAGTATCATGACCAAGCAACATGCTCAAAAGATTGCCATGAATTGTGTTGAGAACATGCAAAAGACAAAAAAGGATAGAGAAATTTCTAATAATAATAATAAAGGTAAATCTTTCTAAAACCAAAAGGCAAGTGTTATTAATGTTGTAAAGAACGATGCAAATTCCCAATTCCTTCTTGTTGACTTGAATGCAACCATAACTAATAATATTAACACCAGTTTAGTCTATATTGATTCTTGCTAGTTTCTCTTGCCATCTCACAAGGAATAAGTCCTTGTCATTTAATTCTAAGAAATTAATGAAACCCCATTTTGTTGAGATTGATGACAAACGATTAATAGAAGTTCTTAATACAAAGGACATTAAATTTAATAATCTCTTGTTAAATGATGTATGCTACTCTCCTAAGTTTGCCATGACACTAATATCTATCTATACATTAGTGTAAGATGATCTAATGGTTGATTTCACCAAAAAACCAGCACATTGAACCATACTATTGTATAAACCAAGATGAGTTAATGCACTCCCACTTAAAACTTGGGTATGAAAATGTAAACGTATTAAAGAAGTTACATCCATTTTATCCCTTTATTTCCTACTTTGATGGCTAAGTGAAGGACTTGAACTACAAAAATTGTAAAATAGGAAAGATGTATTATTTATTATTACCCAAAAAAGTTTTTTGAAGATGACACAACCATTGGAGCTAATTCTTTTTGATGTTTTCTATTCATTTACTCCTCAAGCAAGGGGGAATGAGTGATACTTTGTGTTAGTCATTGATGACTTTACTCATATGACTTGGATCTCTAGGCTAGACAAATAGTCCCAAGTGCTTGAGAAGTTTAAATATTTTAAGAATTTGGTCAAAAATAAAAAGAATCAAAAAATTGCTATTTTAAGATCTAATGGTGAAGGTGAATATGCCTTTTAAGAGTTTCATCGGTTTTATAATAATTCTAAAATGCAAAAACAATACATGGCACCTTATTCTCCTCAACAAAATAGTGTTACAGAAAGAAAAAATCACATTGTTGTAGAGATGACTGGATGCATGATGCATAATGCCCAATTGTCTAAATATCTTTAAATAGAAGTAACTTATTATGTAATTCACATCATCAACCATGTTCCAATTGCAACTTTAAATGGGCACACATTTGACATGCAAATAGATTGACCAAGAGGTAGTGTCAATATCATATCTTTAGCTATTTTGAAAAGTTTGTTATACACATATTCCTTAAGCAAAACATGGAAAGTTAGACCCAAAGCCGCGATTGGGTTGCTACTCAATTATTTATTTATCCATAAATCATATCGAGTGTAGGATATCTAAAACTAAAGCTTTATTATGTTTGAAGACCCATAGGATCTATTGGATAAATATTACATTTTCTTGAAAAAGAAAGACACACTTTACAAATTAACTAGGTGATGAGTAACAGGCACCCCTTAACGCCTAATCATATGAATCACAAGTGTTCACACACGATCTAGTGGAATTCCGTGGATGGGTTTAGTTGTGGCATCTAGATCGTTATGTCTTAATCACAATTCGTTGTCTTCCCACTTGGACTAGTGGTAGCTTTGTCATGTATGGTTTAGTCCAAAGTGAGGCATATGATAATTGATGTTATTGTGGCCTTATGCTACTCCTAATGATAATAAGAAAATTAAATATTTAATCTAATTAACACTGGAAAGTAAAGTCTAAACTAGCCTACGTGCGATGAGTATCCATTCCTAACCTTCCATAAATGCCGGACATCGTGTAACTACTGATGGGATTACCAAGCATACCATTACTAGGCATACCAAATGATAACACTATTGGGTTACCAAGTAATTACCCTTTAGTGCTTGTGATTAGTCGTACTCATTCCACTTGATGACAGAAGCAATAAAGAGCAATAAATGATAAACATTAACTAAGGAAAATAATAAGTATTTAAGTAATTAACAATAATAAAGCTAAGTGGATGTTACAATGATGGAAGTAATCTCAATCTTTATTGTCGAACATGTAATGTGTCCAAGCATGTCACATTCAAATAAGGATGTTATACAATCACTTAACATCACACTATAGGCATGCACTGGAAACAAACTAACACCTATCTATTCTCTCCTCTATGTCTAAAATCTATATCCAAACCATGCACCCAAGTGTTGTATTTATAGGCTAGCATGGATGAGGCAATATCAGACCCCCTTGACATCAGCGGTTGTGCCCCAATATTGAATACTTGATAATGTGGCTCCAATTTTGGAGCCCTACCAAAACGTGACTCATCATACCCCCACGATTAAATGAAAACTCATCCTCAAGTTAAACAAAATGAGGAGCAAGTTCTTTACAAAATATTAGGAAGGTATGAGATTATTAGCTAACTCTACCAGACACACAAACTGACTATTTCATGCCACAGTGGTGATTTACAAAAAGAAAATGGACATGTTTGACAAAATAACAAAATTGGGGAAGCTATGTAGTTCTTGAAGGCGGTGGCTCTTCCATTGGCTACTTCTCTTTGTCATTAGGCTTCTAGAATTTGTAATGATTTAGAAGTGCCTACAACTTCTCCTCCTCCATTCTTCAGTCATGCATTGTTAAGGCTAATGATCTAATGTGTGCTAGAGCTAGTACATCCCATGAACATGACAACTACGAGAACATTTGATTAGCTTTCACATACCACACCACAAACTACCTTCATTCCTCCTTAAAAGCCTTGGCCTTTTCTCTCAATTCATGATAATTTGTTAATCTCTTGGCCAAGTTTGAAGCTACATCTCTTTGCCCATGGTAGCGAGCCTTAATTGTTTCTAGTTCCGAGTTTGCCACATGAAGTTTTTGTAGAACATCTTTTCTATCTGCAAACTTCTTCTAGTATAAAGTATAAGTGGTTGCTACTTGTTGTTCTAATTCATTTCTAGGCTGACCTGCTATTAACATGGCTAGGTTAACATGAAAAAGGTTAGCTAACACCATGTACTCCTTCAAATCCTCAATCTACAAGTCCTTGTTTTTTCACATTTGCTTGGTGGACTAGGATATCCAATATTGGAGCCCTACCAAAACATGACTCATCACTAAGTAACAATAGGAGAAACAAAAAAAGAAAGAGATTATAAATTCTAAAGATGTGGTTTTCAATTATATATTCTTAAATTCAACCAGGTTTGCAATGTTTTTTGTGAAAATGTGAGAACTCCTTCTTTTAATGCAATAAGGATGTCACAATTTGAAAGTTCCTTAAGAGAACACGTAGATATAAAAGTTGTTATGGATCATGATATCATTCAACATCCTAAAATTGTAGATTTTCAATTGTTATGGTTTTAAAATCAATTGAAGGATTTGAGATCAACCAAGTTGAAACACATTCATGAATTACTAATAAACCATCTAAGAAGTGAGAAAGTATTCTTTGTGCAAGATCACTTTGAATTGACTAATTTGGAAGAGATATTTGAAATGAGTGAACTTGTGATGTGCAAGATGTACTTAAGAATAAAGAGTAGATAAAAGCAATGAGAATAGATTTTGACATGATTAAAAAGAACAAAACATGAAAATTTATCACACTTACCAAATCTCATAAAGTGTTACCATGTAGGTGGGTATTCAAGATCAAAAGAAAATTCAATAGTATCATTGATAAGTATAAGGCACAACTAGTTGTAAAAGGTTGTGCATGACATAAAGATAGATTATAAAGGGGCTTTAACCCCAACCATGAAGCTAAGATCCATAAGAATTATGCTTTTATTGCAAGTACTTATGGTTGAAAGCTATATTCATTGGATGTTAAATATGAGTTTTTGAATGGAGATTTGAAAGAAGAGATATTTATGTACTAACATAAAAGTTTTGTGAAAAGTGCTTGTCCAAATTATATTTGTAGACTAAAGAAGTCCTTATACAATTTGAAATAGGCTCCCTGATAACAATACATAAAGTTTGATGATTAGTTATGTAAAGAAAGGTTCAAAAGAGTAGATGCAAATGTCAATCTATATATTTATTCAACTAAAGACTTAGGAAGGGTTGTTATACTTATTTCATATGTTGATGATATTATTATCATTTGGAAGTAACAAGGTCTAATCTAAGAGGTTAAGGGTTAGTAAAAATAAAAACTTGAAATGTTGGATCTTGGCATACTCAATTACTTTTTGGGTTTTGAGATTGATTACTAATCCAATCATATAAGAATTACTCAAAAGAAATGCACAGTTAAGCTTCTTACAAAATATCGTATGTTGGAATGTAAACCAAAGTTGATATCTTTGGATCCAAGTAATTTTCCTAGAAAGAATGATTCAAAATTGATTGATGAACCCATGGAGTTTTGGCTATTGATTTATAAAATAATCTACCTAACTAATATAAAACCAAACATTATGTATGTAGGTAATGTCTTCTCACAATTTAACTAGAAACCTACTAGAAATCAAAGGATAATGGATCTAGGAATTCTAAAGTATTTTTAATGTACCTAAGATTATGGGTTGATTTATGATAGTCCTTCTATAGTTTAGTTGGAAGGATTTATAGATGCTGACTATGGTAGAGATACCACAACAAGACGTTCTACACTTGAATTCCTCATTAACCATAGAGAAAGTTTCATAACCAATAATAGGGAAAATTTTAAGACTATGAGGTTCTATATTCATATAGAAGGATTGGTGAATCCCCATGAAAGTCTTTGAAATACCTTCCAAAAGTTGCTAGAATTGCATGGCAAATTCCATTTCAAAAAAATATATAGTATTCATAACTTGGTGAATAAAAAATCAAAGTGCTACATTTTAATCAAAAAATGACTAAAATAGGAGGCTTACTATTTAATATTTTTGAACCATACTCAAGACAAAAAACTAACATATAAAAATATGATTTTGATGAAATGTTGAATTTATTCAGTAGGTCGGCTCTACAATCATGATTACTATGCATTACAAAATTACATCCCAAAATACATTGAAAACTACAACCACATGGTCTTTACAATCTAATACATCCCAAAATACACCAACATGGTGTTTGGTATCCTACTTACAGTCTAAAATTATATTCCAAAATACCTTGAAAATACAACATGGTGTTTACTATCTTGGTAACCTAAGAATTAAAATTTACACAAATACATAACTTTTTGAATGTCCCTTGACATTTTTATACATGATGGACATGGATTTTATGCCTAATTAAATATATTACAAGAATGGTAACAACCACCATAGTCAAACATATAACTATGTCAAGAGCTTGATGAAATCAATTCCTTATTGCTAGAATTGGTGGCATTGTTGGCTGTCAATGATTTTAGTTGGTACAACTTTTTCCATTATGTGAAAAGTTTGAAAATCATATTTGCAAATTAAATAATGCATATGTAATGAAAAATAAGAAACATCACTTTCAAGAAGTAAACATTTCCCCTAAGAAACAATAGATAACACTCAAGAGATAACACATAACTATTTTTTCAAATAAGAAAGATTCGATAATGCTTTGAAGAAGTTAACACTTCTCCTAGCAACTATTTTTTCAAACATACAAACATAACCATAAATCATTAAAACATAACTAGAAAGTAGAAAGCATTCAAACATAAAAAAAGGTTTTAATGTGCATACTACAAGCCTTTAATGCTTATTGATGAAACAATTTATGTGTAAGTCTACGATATTGTATCTACGATATCCTAGTTACAATATCATAGCTCTGCATATGTCATGGTAGATATGATGTTGTGGGACATGGTCATGCCTATAAAGACCAATCCACCATCATGTCAAAAATAAGTTTTGCCCAACACTTAGTGAAATTCTTATAGCTTGTTTTCTTGAAGTTAGAGTTAGAGTAAATGCCTACAATATGGTGAATTATAGTCATATGTAATCTTTATTCGAGTGGATTATTCCTAGATACAAGTCATGAACAAAAATAAAGATTGAGGTTGTTCTTCATCATTCCAGCATCTCACTTAACGTAGATTTACTTTTCTATAATGTTTACTTTTACTAAGTCATTTACATTTCCTAAGTCACTTACAATTCCAATATTGATTATTAAGGAATAATAAGTACAATTGGTTTTGAACGTAAAGTGTAATTGTTTGATAACCTAGCAGTGACTTCACTTGATTCCCTTAGTAATAAAGTTACTTGGCAATCCCGATAACAATTACATCAACCTAGGATATGTATGAAAAACTAGGAATGATTGCTTATCACCATAGGATAAAGTAGATTTACGTTTTCACTATACTTAGAATTAGGATTTATAATCATTTCCATCATGTTGTCGATTAGCACACTTACAACCCAACAACATTAGTTCATCATATATCTCACTAAGTGTTACACTATACATTTTGTACTTTATTAACTCTAAGTGAGAAGATAATGATCATGAACTTAATATCAACTCACGAGTATACTTACATTATCCATCCATAGATTATGATCTAGTTTCACGTGAATACTTGTGACTTGTATGGTTGAGTGTTAGAATACCCAACTATTCATCGTTGGCACCTTTGCTAGAGATATGTCAATGCTTGCTAGTTAGTTGATTTTACATAGTTCGTAGTATCAAGAAGCACAAAGTACATATTTCATACTTTGAATAATTTTTCAAAACATACACATACTTAAGCATTAAACAAACTAAAATAACTTTTATAACTAAAGTAAAATCTCTACCCATTATTAATCTTAATGAAAATCATGACAAAGATTACAATGAAGAAGATTAGAGTGCACATGCAAACTAGAATTTCACACACTCATACTGATCCTTATTATTTTGAATTTACATTCATTTTTCATTAGGATGAACAACTTATATGGAGAGGCTTATAGGTGTTGGCGACCATTTGGGACAGGATCGCCAACGAGTGCCTCAAACAGAATTTTCTTGTTTGTTGGTCTTTGGCAATACCAAGGCCTAGATACCTCCAAATAGACTCAGTAGTTAAATGCACATATGTGTTTGTTGTTGCAAATGTTGAAATAGTTGAGCCATGTATAAAATTGTAATTAGTTATCATGAAAGGAATTCAGCCAAATTTTGTAAAATACTATGAGTTGTTGTATATTCTTATTTTGTTCAATCACTTAGTCTATACGATCCTTTTAATACCTACTTGTAACAAATAAAATTTTGCAAAAATCATTTAAGCACAACTCTACCAATCTACTCCTATTTCCTCAGAGAGAGAAAGTTCCATAAAAAAACTAGAAATAGAGCAAGATTTAATAGAAAGAGAAAGAAAAGAAAGTAGATTTGTATAAAAATCTCAAATATTTAAGCAAGGTACATTGATGTGAGGAAAAACTTCCCAATAAAGTCATACCTAATTCAATATCTATGAATTATTCAAAACTTTATATGTTCAAACAAGCAATTTTTTAAAGACAATCCTACTACACTACCAAAACTTGCAGCATAAACTATCATGTATGAGTCTCTATTTTGGCTAGATAATAGTTGTCAACGATTATGTACAACAAAACTTTTAAAGATTTGACAATTTCTTATTGAAATACCAAGGGAATATACTTTAAATGTCAAAAAGCTATTTTAGTCCTATCAAAATACGAAAGATTTTTTAAACCCTCTAGACTATTACATTGCTCAACTAGCTTGTCTACAACAAAGGCTCTCTTGTAGCAATCCTACTAATATTCTTAAACATTGCATAATAATAGACTTCTCTATTAAATTGCTCTTAAGGCTTTCCAACATGAGCTCATCTATAACAAATTTTAATAGGAGTTTATTACCATGTAACGAATGAATTATAAAAGCAATCTAAAAATCCCAAATTTTAATGACAAGCATGACACTACCTAAGCTACTAGCTATGCAACTAAAAAAAATTAGGAAAGAATGAACTCACAGGCTTAAACAAAGCAGCTAAAATAATATCTTTAATAAGCCATCTTCCAAGCAATTTTCAAAATGTCTTCTTGATTCTCCATCTAAAAATCCCTCCTTACATTCTACCCTTGAAGCCTTTTTATAGTGGCTTCAAGGTAGTTATAATCATTATCTAGGTTGGTTGTAACCACTAAAAAAAAAGCTATACTTGACATATGTGTGGTAGTTACAACCACTATGAAGACTAGGAAGCTATAGTTGACAAGTGCCTGGTAGTTAATTGTAACTACTATAGGAAAATAGGTATGGTGGCCAAATGCCCCATTTTTTCCCTAAATAATAGTTTCTCTTTTTTTAAAAAACAATGTATAGAGCTAAACTAATTATATTAATGGTTACACTATCAATAGAAAAAAAAATCTCTAGAGCACAAAATTTTATAAGGTCATGTCCCTCCATATGTGAAATGCACCACATTTACAGGAAAATCGCAAACCTAAAGTTTTTTTCTTTTGCCTTGGACTTTAAATCAATTTAAACAAGACGTTTCACCACCAAAACCCTCCTAGTCAAAACTATACATGTCCTCCATTGCCACTACATCATCCATCACATCTGCTACTGCCCAATTGTAGGGAGACACTTCCATACCTTTTGGCAGATCTTGCATCAGCAAAATTAACACCTTGTTCCTACTCAATTTCAGGAAAAAAATGAGTGACCACTACAGCCCCAGGTAACACTCTTGGAACTCTAAATATAACATCCCTTGTGGTCACCTATGATGGTAAAAATTTGGACTGCAATGCTAACAGACATGTTGAGGTCTTTGAAGGATTGTTGACAACTGTTGAGGAGCACCTACAATTGAAGTTGAAGGTAGCCATTAGGGCATCAGCCTATTGGCAACCCTAATGTGCGTGATGTCCTTGAAACCCTTGCCATCACTATTAAATGCTAAGAAATGACTTCAAAACCAACCATGATGGAAGCATGCCAAAATCCAACTGCCATGCCAGCATTGTGGACGCCATGCTGCTACCACAAATGTAAGTGATATTGAACTGAGTAGTGGTTGAACTAAGCAATGGTTGTTATTGATGAGGGTGGAGGTCCTGTTGATGACATGTTCACTACCACCGTGGATTAAAACCCTACTGTTGTGTCTGGTCATGTTGCCCTATGGTACTCTGCATCCAACTGCTATCGTAGATCAAATCCCTACCGCTACCATTTCTCGTAGTTCTAGTATCAAGGGTAAATCCAACACGTCTTGACTTGAATCTAGTAGCCTATTTATTTTCATTCTTAGATTATTTACACTCTTATGTGCTCATTTCCTGATAATTGATATTTGGGTAATCCCCTGTTCTCCAATTTTAGGGCTTTTATTCAACTTGTTTAATCAACTATAAAATATTGTTTGGATTCAAATTTTCAAATCCACATTTGCTATTTTTAGTTATGGATTGCACACACAACAGACCTGTTGTAGGAAACTTGAATAATATGAACAACAATTTTTTATTTTTGCTTCATCTGATTCTTGCTCTTTAACTTGGATTTTTCATTTTAATTCAAGATGGGCATTGCACATTTGTTTCTTGCTTAGTGCCCTCAAGAACAAAACTTAGAACTGATTGTATCTCTTTATTTTTTAAAAAATTTTAAAATAGACCATATAATTAACAAAATCCCTTGTTACACCTATTCCATCAAATGGTCAAATGTGACAACATTTTTTTTTTTTTTTGAGAATATCAACTGAAAAACAACAATTTTATTGAACATTTACATGAAAAACTAGAAATCTTTTTGAGGAAAACTTTCATTAAACTTAAGATTTAATAAAATAAAATCCTCAGCCCTAATAAAAATTTGAAGAACTATACATCAGAACTTTATACAAACTATTCAATGGATAAGAAGTGAATAGTTAAAATAGCTTTCTTGGGAATCCTCTTGTCTTAAACCCTTTCATACACTATTTCAATTGAAACTAATGCATTGTCTTCATCTTTGCTTTCTTCAATTATTCTTGTTTCCTTTACATCCATTTCCTTTGCATTTTTCTCCTTTGCTAATTCTTGTGGCTTATCCAAATTAGATACTTATGTATCTTGGGATACAAATGCCTCTCCCCAGGAATCAACTTGGTTAGAATTTTTTTGATTTTCTACTTGACTATCACATTCATGAAATCTTCCCCAAACATTAGCTTCTATAGAAAGTCCACCAGTAAGAAACATGAACTCATCAGAAAGCTAAAGTAGAAATGGACTTTCTCTTGATGCTCCATTGGCTTGTGCTTTGCAATAAGCTCTTAGGACATGTTCCAGGTAACATCCCATTACATATGGGATAAATAGTCTTTCCATTACTCTCTTACCAAGAACCATCCTTTCTCAAACCTACACTCTTTGCTAGTTTTCTTTACTCATACTTTGAATTGGAAAATGATGTAATCTCAAATAATCTGTGTCTCTTCTTATAGTACTAAATAATTTGAAATTCCCACCAAGTCTTGTTAACTGACTTTGCCACCTTTATCCATATTAATTGCTTTCTAATCATTATACATATACCAATTTAACTTTTATCATTTGGTTGTTGGAATTACTTTCCATTAAATAATTAATTAGCCACCACTTCCACTTACTCATCTCAAGTAATGATTACTTTGGACAATATGGATTTAATAATTCAACTAATATTTTTAATTAAATATCTTTAAACTCACACTTAACATGAACATATGTTAATTTTTATTTTATCTAATTTTAAAATATTAAATAAACTTACTTGACCAAACGAATAGAACATATATGTCGTAATTAAACATAACATTAATCTAATACATGTTTTTACCAAGTGCATACATAATAATTCCTAAAAAATTTATTATTTATTATTATATATATTCAACCACCTTATACTTAAATATACTATGTACATATATTAATTTGTATAGAAATATTTAAGTTATGGGAAACTATTCAAAATAACGTTTTATATGTAAAACATTATATGGAAACTACAATTTCATACCATCTAATGTTGATAATTTATAAGTATCCTCGGATAATTATTTTGTAATATGAGACAAACCAGTCCATGTTGGTGTGAACTTATTCAATTTCTTCATATTCCATAGCAAAACAAGATCTCCTATTCAAAAAATTCTTTTCAAAGCCTTTTTATCAAACCATCTTTTGACTTGAGATGTACTTTTTAACAAAGTATCCTTTGCTCTATCTATCTCAACTTCTCTCTTGATGAGCAAGGTCATAAAACTTCTATCTTTATTAGTTTTCTCACTATACCTTTGTACAAAATCTAAAGTTGAACTTAAAATCTTATTTGTAATTCTTGTGGGCAAACCATAGACTAAATTATAAGGTGATGTTCCAATAACCTTCTTAGACCTAATATGATCTTTCCATAATGCAAATTGTAGATAATCAATCCAATTTCCTAAATTTTCATCCATCGATTTCTTAATGTGGGAAATAAGCTTTTTATTTGTAGATTCAGCTAAGCCATTTCCTTGAGAATAATAATTGGAAGAGGAAAATATAAAAATGGATTTTTCTAATGCCCATGTTATGAATTCTTTAGACTGAAAAGAAAACTCATTATCGGATACCAATACTTCAAGTAGGCCAAAACAACTTAAGATTTGATCTTCCAAAAACTTGATTACATCTAATGTTGAACTTCTTCTTAGTGCTTTCACTTCAAATCATTTAGTAAAGTAATTAGTGTTGGCGACCGTTTGGGACGCGACCGTCAACGAGTGTCCTCGAACAGGATTTAGGTGCCTGCTGGTCTCTCGCTACACCAAGGCTCAGATACCTCCAAATAACTCAGTAGTTAATGTGAGTATGTGTGTGTGCTGTTGCGGCGTGCGGTTGTGAGAAATGTAACGATTGCGTTGTGCGAACTACAAATGACTTACTTTAAAGAGATTCAGCCAACTTTGCCAAGTACTGTGAGTTCTTGAAAATTTCCTATTTTGTTCAACTGCCTAGTCTACGCGGCCCCTATAATACCTGCTTGTAACAAATAA
The DNA here is from genome assembly GCA_015680685.1 of Gnetum montanum. Classification (NCBI taxonomy): domain Eukaryota; kingdom Viridiplantae; phylum Streptophyta; class Gnetopsida; order Gnetales; family Gnetaceae; genus Gnetum; species Gnetum montanum. The sequence continues at coordinate 22,771 of MNCI01000130.1, forward strand.
AATTTTGCAAAAACATTTGAGCACAACTCCACAATCTACTCCTAATTTTCCCCAGAGAAAGAGATAGTTCCACAAGAAAACTAGAAATAGAGCAAGATTCGATGGAAATAAACAGAAAAGAAAAGAAAGCAGATTTGTGTAGACCTCAAATATTTAAACAAGGTAAAATGACACGAGTAAACACTTCACAATAAAGCTATCCCAAATTCAATATCTACGAATTGTTCAAACTTCCAAGGTTCAAACAAGCAATATCTTCAAGACAATCCTACAGTGCCACCAAAAATCGCTGCGTAAACTACCACGTACGAGACTCCACTTTGACTAGACAATAGATGCCAACGATTGCATTCAAACAGAACCTTTAAAAGACTTGACAATTTCTGATTGAAATAACACGAAAAATCACTTTAAAGATAAAGAAGCTATTCTGGTCCCATCAAAATACCAAAGATTTTCTGAACCCTCTTGACTACTAGATTGTCCCACGGTGTGACTAAAAACAGAGGCTCTCTTTCAACAACCCAATAGCAGTTCCCAAACGTTGCACAATAACGAAATTTACTACTAAAATGCTCTTAAGGCTTTTATTCACTAGCGCTTCTATGGCAAAATTTTAATAGAAATTTCTATCGGGCAACAAGAACAATAAGAGCAATCTAAAAATCCCAAAATTACTTGCCAAGGATGATACTATCTAAACCACTAGCTATGCAATTTAAACAAAACAAAAAATGAAATGCATAACTCACAGGACCATGACAAAGAGGCTGAAATCTTTATTCTAGCAAGCCATCTTTCAAGAAATCTTCTTTACAAATCTTCCAAGTATGATGTGAGACTTCCTTCTTGTGTGATGATGATGCTTCCCCCTTTTTTCTTTTCTTGACCCTTGAAGTCTATTTATAGGATTCCAAGGTAGGTAGGGAAGTTACAATTTTAAAAATATCTCACCTAACTTTTCTCCCAAGTAATTGGACTAACCAATTAGGAGATTACTTGGCCAACAAGTTAGGAGGTTACTTGCCCAACAAGTTAGGTAAGTTACAATAATTTTAGGTGGGTTCAACCATAAAAGAGATAAAAATGCTACAATTGACAAGTGTCTTCATGATAAAATATTATAATTGTAACTATCATAGGAAGTTACAACTTCCATAGGAATAATAGCCAAATGCCTCCTTTTATAGGATGTTACAAAAATATTTCATAACTGGCTTTTCATCATTTTTTAAATCATAAAATATTTTATTTATATCATAGTAGTAAAGATAGTAACCATGGAGTAGTTGCTCATTTCATCATCCATCTTCATAAGCTTTGGATAAGTTTATGCTGCCTCCACATTCAGTTGACAATGCAAATATCATATTTGACAAAGCGAACATTCATTCTTTGATCTTCTTTCAGCATTTTCTTCTAATGATAATAAACTCACGCTGATTATCAATATTATCTTTGAGGCTACGTTTTTGTTGTTTTGTTTTTAGAAATATAATAAGTTATAAAATTGAATTCATAGGATAGCGAATACGTTAACTTTATGGGAGGGTGAATATATTGCAAATGTAAATGTTTTGTAACGCGGTTAACCGCGTTGCTTTGCTTGCTCCTTCTGTGCGCGCTCCCTCCCGCGATTTGTGTGCCACCGCTACCGAACTGCTCCGTCCGTTATTTCTCTGCCACCGCTCTGCATCGGATTGGCCCAAGGTCGCGATTACCGCCGTTGGTTTGTTGCTGACGTCGCCCAAACCCTGCCGCTGCTTTGCTGCCGCCTTCTCCACGTCTTCCGCGTCCGCCATGGCTGTGTGTCAACTATTGAACCCCCACAAACGCGATTGCAGTTGGAACAGCTTTTTCGCGGAGCTCGGCATAGTTACTAACTTGCTCATATCAACGGTGCACTGACTTGAATCTGAGAACCTTCAGCAATGGTGTCTTGCCCCTATTCGTGGACAGCGTCCAAGTCCGGCGCATTCGTATTTTTGTTTTGCAGTTTTTGCTCATAACTGTCCGGAGTTGCAGGCAAAGGCGTAGGCGTAGCAATCGGCTGCGTTCTGGCCCTGCTTTATTCATTTTCTATAGTCTTTGGCCAGGAAATTAAGCTTAATATGAAAACAGAACAAAGAAACCCTCCGTGGCAAGTGTTTGACGAAATTGCAAATAGAATATGGAGTGATTTCTGGCGTTTTCTTGGTCAATTTCAGCAGCAAGCATCACTGCGTTTTTGTTACCATTGATACTGCGTTTTTCCTTTTGTGTTTAACCCTGTTTCTGCAAGTATTCAGCAACTGTTTCTGTGCTTTGTTCAGTGCCATTTTGGAGGCCCTCTCTGGTTTCTTGTCATTGCAGATTTTTTTTTTTATTTTCCTATATTTTTCGGTATAGCAATGGTCACAGAGAATGGGGATTCCAGTGGCAAAGTGCTGGGGGAACCTGTTTCTGTCTTTCTACATGAATGTCTATTTCTGCAGAGTACATTACTTGAAACTGTCCTGTGGGATAATGGGTTGCTATACTACCCTGGTCTCTTACAATAATACAGAGCATCTCCTTCATTTTGCAGCATTTCACTTTTTCCTTTCAGAGAAAAACATTTTACTTACAGAGAAATATATTCTTAAATTTTACAAATAACTTCACCCTGCCCAGACTGCTGAACTTGCAATATTCATCTATAAACCTCAGTGAATTATAAAGTGATTCTGTATTTATCAACCAGGGCTATGTAAGCTTTTCTCATATTTTTAAATATGAGAATGTCTTTTGTGCACTTATTCTCTTTCTCACTAGCTGAAAATTACGCTACTTCTTCACAAATTCTCAACTAGTTTAAGTCTGCTTCATGAAATGGCCAAATGTGCCAACAATTAGTAGCTATGAGAATAAACTTATGCCTACCTCTTGAAGGAGTAATTACACTAATGAAATCCAAACCCCATTGCTGAAATGATCTATCTATAATTACTGGTTTTAAGGGGGCTCTAGCCTTTTTGATCCTTGGTCCATGGATTTGACATTTATAACATCTTTATATTTTTAAAGCAATATCTTGATACATACTAGGTCAATAATATTTATATCGAAGTATATGTTGCATAGTTGATTTAGGGGATTTATAAAATAAATTAGAATGATCATGGAATTTTTCTAAGATAAAACCAATTTGATTATTATGAACACATTCCGATAAAACCCCTCTAAAATCCTTTCTGTATAATATACCACCTTTAACTACAAATTTACGTGTTTTCTTAAAGAAAGCTCTTTTCTGACTTGTAGTTAAATTATTCGAGACTTTCCTTATATTAAAAAACTTTAAAATTTCATCATACCAATTTCCCTCATGAGTATCGAGCACACATACTTCATTTTCTCTACCCATTAATTTGGGTAATCTCATTCCCTTAACCATTTTACATATTTCTAACAAAAATCTAAATCATTGTAGCTTTATAAGCCACTTTGTTCTTTTCAATCCAATTTCATTTTATGCCCAGAATTACTTAATTGCAAGTTCAATTAGCATAATATGAACTAATGAACTTTCTAGATAATATTTAAAATACTGAAGTGCTTTAATGACCATGAACACTTGTTTTTTGAAATTTGAATAATTTAATTCAGAACCTTTCATCTAATACCCAAAAAATCCAATTGGCTCATCTTGCCCTTCATTTTTCTGAGTTAAGACGATGGTAATGGAATCATTAGAAGCAAAAGCATATAACCAAAAGTCTTCTTTTAATTTAGGTTTAATCAAATATGGAGCTTCTTGAATAGCCCTTTTAATTTCTACTAAAGCTTTCTCCGATGTTGGTGTTTTCTTTACTTGAACGTCTTTATTTAGCATATGTATCAAAGGCTTAGTAATTTTGGTGAATCCAAGAATAAATCTGTTAATGAATTTTATTTTTCCAAAAAAAGATCTAAGAGATTTTTTACTTGTAGGATGCTCAATATTCTCTACTGCTTGGATTCAAGAATTATCTATAGCATTTCCTTTTTGATAGATTACATGGCCTAATAAACTCCCAAATTTAACTCCAAATATACACTTCTTAGGGCTTAATGAAATACCATACTCATGACATCTATCAAAAACTTGTTCAAGATGACCAATATGATCTTGTTTTCTTTTTGAGAATATGGTAATATCATCCAAATAAACCATAACAAATTTACCGATTAAACCTTTAAAGGCTAAATCCATTGCTCTTTGGAAAGTAGCTCCAATATTTGATAATCCAAAAGGCATTCTTTGGTAAGCGAAAGTCCCCCATTTGGTGATAAATGTTGTCTTATATCTATCATTTTTATCTATCATGACATGATTATAGCCTGAAAACCATTTAAGAAAGAATATACTTGGCAACCTGATACCTTAATCAACATCTCATCAACTCTAGGCTGTGGATATTTATCCTTCTCAGAAGCTTCATTCAAATTCCTAAAGTCTACACAAAGCCTAATGTTACCATTTTTCTTTCTTACTAGAACAAGGTTAGCAAGCCATGTTGAATATTGGATTGGATATATGATTCAATCTTGTAATAACTTCTTGATCTCGACTTCCATAACTGGTTCAAATGATGGATTGAATTTCCTTTGTTTTTGCTCAATGGTTTTACAACCTTCTATTAAAGGAATTTTATGTGTTGTCACATTTGGTCTAAAAGCTTTAAGGTCATCATAAGACCAAGCAAAATTGTCCAAATTATTTTTTATGAGTGATAACAAGTTTTTCTTGAAAACTGAATTCTTTTCCTTTGTGATATTTAACATCTTGGGCATCTCATTAGATCCAAGATTTACTTCTTCAAAACCTTGATCATCAGGATTTTGTATATCTTTTCTAGTAAACAAATTTTTCTCAAACTCATGATCATAATCAATTATCCTTTTAGGAATGAAATTTGTCTTAGATTTCGACATTGTCTTAGGTATGACTTGACCTTCAAATTCTTGTTTGTTTCTCATGAACCTAAGTATTTGATCAACATCTTCAAATACTTACAAATGTATTATGTTATCTGGTACTAATGGTTGATGTTCTTCTTCAATCTTTACACACCCATATCTTTCTATCTTTTGCATATCTAATGTCAAAGCTACTTTTGCTAGGTCATCTACTATATAATTACCTTCTTTACCTATATATTCTATTTGGTAGTACTCAAACTGTTCTAAAAAGTTGTAGACAAGTTGTTTATAAGGTCATAAAAATGAACTTTTCACTATACAATTAACCTTAACTTGTTCACAAACTAATCTTGAATCTTCCTTTATAGTGATTACCTTGATTTCTTTTTCCAAATTTGTTCTAATACCAATACACAAAGCTTCATATTCAGCCTTGTTATTAGTATAAGGAAAAGATAGATGAATTGCCTTTAGAATTTCTGGTGAATTATTTCTTACTATAACTATTCCAGCTCCTACACCTTTAGAATTACATAAGCCATCAAAGTACAATTTCCATTTGTTCTCATCTTTGGATTATTCTTTTTCAGAACTCTAAGTTTCTTGGAGTGTACAAATTTTGTTTTCAAAACTTCCTTTTTCAACCATTTTACTTTTTCCATTTCAAGTAATATTATCAATCATTAAAGGTTCAGTATACACATATATTTGGTTTGGTTCTCCTTTCCAAGGTAACCACATGTGTAAATAATCTGTTAATATGTAACTTGAGAAATTCTTACTGCAACTTCTACTTAATAAGAGACTATATGAGTCCAGTATATCTGCCACTTGAATAGTTACTCTACTTTTGACATGGGGTTCAGAAGCGATTTCTAATAGAACATTTGGTAATTGACCCACAATCTTCACTTTGCTCTTGTCCACTTGAACAGTCTTTTTTATTTGATTTTTCAAGAATCAAACCAAGTTTCTTGCATATAAACAGTGGCATTATAGCAGATGTGGCTCTAGAATCAACTAAACAATTGTGAAAATATTTATCCTTTAACTTCATTGTCAAAAGGACAAGGAGGAGCTTCTTTATCAAGAATACAATCATAACCAGCCTTTGATTTTTCATCATTATTAGACACATCACTTAACTCTGATTCTCTAACTTACCTTTTGCCTTTAATAAACTCTAAAGCCTTTCTTTGTTGATCTCCTATTTGTAGTGATGAGCAATGAGGTATCCCTACATCCAGCCATATGAATGACAGGCGTTCATGTGCAATCTAGTTGAATTTTGTAGACTTTAATTACCAAGTACACTAGAGCTAAACAGTGAGTTCGTGTTATCTTTTTGTTGTCTTCCCAGTCTCACTTGTGAAATGCAAATGTATGATTAAGTGTGATTGAGGCATAAGATTTTTATTATTTTTTGTTTTATCAATTTTCTCACCTAAAACAAGAGTAAAAGTAAGAGTAATTAAGTGCTAAGTAAACTATTGTCTAATCTAGCCTAACATAAGTAGCTGTCCCCACTTCCCAAACACATCCTGAACTTCGAGTAACACTGCTAGGTTGTCAAACGCTAACCATTTCTAAGCTACCAAGTGTCACACGTATGTTTGAAGGGGTCATGCTTGTGTATTTTAATTAGTTGCTTAATTAATCAAAATTAATTACTAAATGAATAACATTAACCATAAACTGCATGAAATCACAATATATAAATGCATAAAAAAGAAAGTCTCAAGTGCTGCAAGGATGAATCAACAAGCTCATCGTTATTGCCAACATAATGGTGTGTTCAGGCACATCAATGGCTGAATGAAGATTTGATGACACTTAGACCTCCTGCTACGGACACTTGGAAAATATTCTAACTTTCAAATAAACAAACTACAAGAATTTTGCTACTTGGCTCTAAAAACTACCCCTGAATTGTGTGCCCAAGGGATGTATTTATAGGCCTAGGAGTACTTTGTAATATCGCATGTCCGATATCGCATCTTAGGCCATGATATTGCATACCTAGTATCATGTACCCAGCCACTCTAATATCAAAGCTTATGAAAAACACAATTCATCATACCCCCACAACTGAATGAAAACTCATCCTAAAGTACAAGAGGAACAAGTCCCTTACAAAATATATTAGAAGGTATGGAATGTTTGACTAATATGCAGAGTGAACGTATGACAGGATTTTGGTGTTCGCTGGTCTTTGGCAACACCAAGGCCTAGATACCTCCAAATAGACTCAATAGTTAAATGCACGTATGTGTTTGCTATTGCGAATGTTGAAATAGTTGAGTCATGTATAAAATTGTAATCAATTATCATGAAAGAGATTTGGCTAAATTTTGTAAAATACTGTGAGTTGTTGGAGATTCTTATTTTGTTTAATCACTTAGTCTATATGATCCTTATAATGCCTACTAGTAACAAATAAAATTTTGCAAAAATCATTTAAGCACAACTCTGCCAATTTACTCCTAATTTCCCTCAAAGAGAGAAAGTTTCTCAAGAAACTAGAAAAAGAGCAAAATTCAATGGAAAGAGAAAGAAAAGAAAGCAAATTTGTGTAAAAATCTCAAATATTTAAGCAAGGTACATTGATATGAGGAAACACTTCCCAATAAAGTCATCCCTAATTCAATATCTATGAATTGTTCAAAACTTTATAGGTTCAAACAAGCAATTTCTTAAAGACAATCCTACTACACTACCAAAAATTATTGCATAAACTATCACATATAAGTCTCTATTTCAGCTAGATAATAGTTGTCAACAATTGTGTACAATAGAACTTTCAAAGATTTGACAATTTCTTGTTGAAATACCAAGGGAATATACTTTAAAAATTAAAAAGCTATTTCAGTCCTATCAAAATACCAAAGATTTTTTAAACCCTCCAAACTATTGAATTGCTCAACTGGCTTGTCTACAGCAGAGTCTCTCTTGTAGCAATCCTACTAATATTCTTAAAAATTGCATAATAATAGACTTCTCTATTAAATTGCTCTTGAGGCTTTCCAACATGAGCTCATTTATAACAAATTTTAATAGGAGTTTATTACCATATAACAAATGAACTATAAAAGCAATCTAAAAATCCAAAATTTTAATGACAAGCATGACACTACCTAAACCGCTAGCTATGCAACTAAAACAAAATAGGAAAGAATGAACTCATAAGACTAAACAAAGTAGCTGAAATAATATCTTTAGTAATCCATCTTCCAAGCATTTTAAAATGTCTTCTTGATCCTCCATCTAAAAAGCCCCCCTTACATTCTACCCTTAAAGCCTTTTTATAGTGGCTTCAAGGTAGTTATAATCATTATCTAGGTTGGTTGTAACCACTAAAAAAAAGCTATACTTGACATATGTGTGGTAGTTACAACCACCATGGAGACTAGGAAGCTAGAGTTGACAAGTGCTTGGTAGTTACAACTACAATGGTAGTTAATTGTAACTACTATAGAAAAAATAAGTATGGTAGCCAAATGCCCCATTTTTTTCCTAAATAATAGCTTCTCTCTTTTTAAAAAAAATGCATAGAGCTGAATTGATTATATTAATGGTTACACTATCAATAGAAAAAAATAATCTCTAGAGCACGAAATTTCGTAAGGTCATGTCCCTCTATATATGAAATGTGTCACATTTATAGGCAAATCATGGACCCAAAGTTTTTTTCTTTTGCCTTGGACTTTAAATTAATTTAAATGAGACATTTGACTACCAAAACCCTCCTAGTCAAAACTATACACATCCTCCACTGCCACTACATTGTCCATCGCATCTACTATTGCCCAACCACAAGGAGACACATCCATACCTTCTGGCATATCATGCGTTAACAAAATTAATGCCTCATTCCTACTCAATTTGGGAGAAAAAAAATGAGTGACCACTATAGCCCAAGGTAATGCTCTTGGAACTCTAAACATAACCTCCCTTATGACCACCTATGATGGTAAAAATTTGGACTGCAATGCTAACAAACACACCGAGGTCTCCAGAGTATAATTGACAGATGTTGAGGAGCACCTACGATCAAAGTTGAAGGTATCCATTAGGGCATTGGCCTATTGGCAACCTTGATGTGCATGATGCCCTTGAAACCCTTGCCATCATTGTTAAATGCTGAGAAATGAGTTCAGAACCAACCATGATGAAAGCATGCCGAAATTTGACCACCATGCCAACATCGTGGATGCCATGCTACTGCCACTAATGTAAGTGTTATTGAATTGAGTAGTGGTTGTTATTGATGAGGGTGAAGGTCCTGTTGATGACACATTTGCCACCACTACAAATTAAAACCCTACCGCTATGTTTGGTCGTGTTGCCCTAGGATGCTCTACGTCTAGTTGCTACCGTGGATCAAAACCTTGCCACTGCCATTTCTCATAGTTATGGTATCAGGGTAAATCTAGCATGTCTTAACTTGAATCTAGTAGCCTATTTATTTTCATTCTTAGATTATTTTCATACTTATGTGCTCTTTTCCTTATAATTAATATTTTGGTAATCCCTTGTTCTCCAAATTTTAGGGCTTTTATTCATCTTGTTTAATCCACTATAAAATATTATCCAGATTCAAATTTCCAAATCCACATTTGTTATTTTTAGTTATGGATTGCACACATAATGGATCTACTATAGGAAACTTGAATAATATGAACAACAATTTTTTATTTTTGCTTCATTTGATTCTTGCTCTTCAACTTGGATTTTTCATTTTAATTAAAGATGGACATTGCACATCCATTTCTTGCTTGGTGCCCTCAACAATGGAACTCAAAACTGATTGTATCTCTTAAATTTTTTTTTAAATTTCAAAATAGATCATATAATTAACAAAATCCCTTATTACGCTTGTTCCATGAAATGGTCAAATGTGAGAACAATAGGGTAATATTATCTTGCCACTTGAACGTTTAGCACCATTAATGCTTTAAGCAACCCTCATAAGGTGAAATCTTGGCCATGTTTAAGAAGGATATCAAGTTACTAAAAACATGACCACACCATATCAGCTAACATAGGCTCAAGCGAGAAGGAATGCTATTATGAAGGCAAGATATGAACAAGATAAAGGAAAGAAAGCATCAGAGACAATTGTCCTTAAAGCAAAAGAAGATGCTCCATTTTAAGCTAAAAAATTCTATTAGACTCATGGATCTCATTCCTAGACATCGATAATATGTATTGAAGATCCTATAAAAATAAAGTTACATTCAACTCTTGTAGAAATCCTTGAAAAAAAAAAGGACTTCAAACTTAGGAGGAATTTAGGACCTACTACCTCCAATGTATCTAGAAGAGATGAATTAAGAAGTCATAAAACAAGAATCATTCAATGTTGTTCTCCAACTCTCTCATCTTTTTCCTTACATTCATCAATAAATTCTGACAAGAGAGAATGAAGACCAAGGAATCACAATAGAGAAAGAAGAAGAGATCATAAGAGATAAGTAAACGTAAGAAGACATCCAAATGAAGAAGAAGACGACCATGAAGAAAGAGAATAAAGGATTAGACATGAAAGAAAAGAGCATCATGGGAATTGGAGGGGTCACTACTATAACAGAGCCTACAAACCTAAACATTATGAAGAACCCTTATTAGCAGCTTGCAATATGTTCAACATCAGAGCAGTAGTGTACATTCCTACTAGGCATTTAAGGGATAGCTGCATCAAGTAACTTTACATAAATAATACTTCAAAATTCAAAAGCATATATAATGCAAATCCACAACATCATCTCCAAGCCTTCCACAATGCTTGTGCTCTACAAAATATAGATAATTATTGACAAAAACTAAAGTTATTTTGATTAACAAAAACTAAAGTTATTTTCTAAAACACTCATTAACGAAGCAAAGATCTGGTACAAATCCTTAGAGCTAGTATCAATCCAAAGATGGAGTAAAATGCTAGAGCTTTTTAATGATGAGTATCAAACTTACTTTAGAGTGTCGAATCTAAGAAAATAGATCCAAGGATGAAAACAAGGAACATATGAATCCATTGATGCAACAATGGGTAGGTATTACTCATTATTATATTAATGCCCAGGGAATGGATTTTCCCAAAAGGAACAACTATGACATATCATCGATGAGCTAAGAAACAAAATAATAGAAATCCTTGGAGTATATGTCTAAGGTAGACTATCTAAGATGATAGCTTATCGAATCCAACAATTGATAAAGCAAGTAACAAAAGACGAAGGGAAGCTACAAAAAAGTGAATTAGTTGAATAATATAATAAAGACCTAAATATCAAAAAAAGAGATGTAAGAATATGCGAAACACAAGAAGAAGATGCAATTTAGCAAAAGACTCTACCTATTTAAAAATTAGTCAATGATATCACAACAAAGTTAAAGAAAATGTGGGATTCTATGGATAAAAATTTTGTTATAGGACTCAAGATAGTGGAGGAGAGAACTAAACAAGCTTTTAACCAAAATAAGGATAGAAAGAAGAAAAAGGACAATGGATGTGAGAACTATAAGAATAAAGGAAAAGTTGCTACAATAGAGAAAGTAACAGACTCAAGCTCAAAAAATGATGTAGGTTGCAAAGTGTGCTAATATGAACATTCTAAGGGATATTGTCCCATCATGGTCCACCTCTAGGAGTCCATGGAATATGTACTCAATCCGAGATTTCTTAAGAAATAAATGCTTAGGTGATTACCTTATCCACAAGGTAATTTAGGGAACCTTACCAACAATCGTACTATCCAAGCGTGGCTTATCTTCAACCTAAAGTATAACACCAGTAGCAATGGCAACAACCACAATTATGGAAAATGCCACCACCAAGGTAGCAGTATCCATATAGACAACTAGGCTCCTATGGATACTATGTACAATGTTCTATCTCTCTTTGAAACACTTTTGTTCATACTTCCTCTTCCTATTACTCATCCAAATACCATAGGCCTACAACCTCACCTATGGATCATCATCCTTACACGTCTCAACCACCAGTGGGTCCCTCTGATCAAACTCCTAATTCATTACCGCTAGTACCACCATCGATCATGCAACGGGAACTACCAACATAGCGAAAGCAGAAAAATGCTACTAAGGTAGTTAGTATACAAAGAGAGGATCATACTGGAAATAGTACATGAAAATCTAGGAAACATCCTTTCTTTAGGACAAGTCTAGAAAAGACTTGAAGGACGGGGACTTTATCTAACTTAGCTCCTTCCACACAAAGTCCTTAAAATAGTACCATGCTTTTGCAACAAATAAACTAGAAGATTACAACTCTCATGCTTGCTAATACAGTATTAGATTGGATAAAAGTAGAAACTCTTTCTAAGAAAAGGATGGATTCTAGAAACCCTCTAATTTCATTGCAAATTATTGAAAATATACTATGTAAAGCTTTACTGGATTCTAGGTTAAGAGTAAATCTTATTTCTCAAGATATGTTTAAGGCTTGGAATTTACCCCCATTAAAGAAGTAACAAATAAGACTAGAGCTTGGAAATCAATCAGTTACAACTCCTTTGGGGCAGATAAAAAATATATGGTAACCACTATCAATGGGTGGTCTTATCCAACAAATTTTCTTTTGACTAATGTAAAGAATGATAACAAGGACTTTTTTATTATTATGGGGAGAGCATGGCTTAGTACAATTGATGCTAAGCTAGGAATCAAAGACTTATCCTTGGAAATTTTCAAGAAAGATAAGCAAGGAACCATAAAAATGCAAAGAACTCCATGCATTACTTACAATGAAGAAGGGTGTAGTTTTGAACTAAAAATTAAAAACTTCAACATGATCCTTACACTAGCCCACAACAAATTTAAAAAATAATTGTGTATACAAAAAAGAATAATGGCCATTAAACCAAAAGACATCTAGTGGTTAAGAAATGAGAACATAAAACTATCCAAGACATGCATGAAAACATCCAACTCACTTATTAACTCTTACCTTAAGAAAATGAATCAAATTGAGAACTCACAGAGGGATATCCTAAACTAGGATCATACACTAACAATAAGTAGTAAACATAGAAACTCAAAACCTAAAATTAAGAATAAACAAGAAAACATATTGGTATTTTCTAAAATGGAAAGACCATATTTTCCAACAAGATATGTGTCTCCAAATGATCAAAATTTGATTTTCATTAATGTTACATGGGATAATAAATGAAAACATAAATCATTAAGGATTATAAGCAAGAAACCTATAATGTATGATCCTAGGGATGTATGGTCCATTTTTCAAATACTTATTCATGAGTTCAATTTTGGGGAAGATGTTCTATTTTGAATTGGGAATTGATAAGTGCATTTTAACTTTTTTGTTTTATAATTTTTTGGTTTACAAGTTTGGATCATACTTTTCTAAATTTTTACCATTTTCTACATTATTTAATATCTTTTATATTCTTTCATATTTTTCACATTTTTTTATCATTTTTCATTCTTTAATATCTTTCAAATTCTTTATATGTTTTCTATTCTTACCCATTTCTCATTCTTCTATGATTTTATCATTTTTCATGCATATAACTTTTGTTGATTTTTCTAATAAAGTGTAAAGAAATAAAAAGGATGTGGTTGAAATGATGAGAATTTCACCCTATGATATCAAGTCATCAAAGGATTGATTGTATATACAATGGTACCACATCATCCATCCACTCATTTCCAATAATAAGAGATTCTTACCATGGACATAATGACATTCTTCCACAATAAAACTAAAATAAACTTAGGATCATTATGCTTGGATGGAAATTTAAAGAACCAAGTGGGAATGAAAAGGGCATGACATCAAAAGGATTCGTGAATTATTTAAAGCTACTACTATAAGTCTTATTATGTAGTTAATATGTATGATTTACTTGAGTACTAACAAAAAATGGAAGTGTGTCCTGAAATAAGTGCTACCTTACCATGTCACTAGAAAGACATGTTACCCATGCCTAAAGGTAGTCCTTTGGTAAGATTGACATAATAATAATCTAAAAATTGCATATAATCAAATTTGTAGGAGTTCCACTAAAAAGACATATTATCCTTGCTTGAAGGTAGGTAACTTCTCAAAAATTTCAATGTTTCTTGGACTCACATTGATTATGGGGCTAGAAAGACATGTTACCCATTCCTGAAGACACTCCTTTGTCCAATGGCCAAGTCTCATTTAAAATAAACTATGTAGTAACAAAATTTCTTTATTGTGGTTCATTGCCAAGTAATAATATTTCTTATAGTTGTGATAGTCTTGTGATTCTCAGTTTTGGGATGATACAATGCAATGTCACTGGTAAGTGGTATGGGCTCAATTTGATCTTGGACAAAAAGCCTACTGATCATTTTAGCCATGCAATACACATAGAATTTATTATGTTTATGGTAAGATACATCATGTCCCATTTTATGAAATCCCTACTACTACCATTCCACCTCACTACTATATATAATTATAATTTGATGCTTTTATATAATATAGCATTATTTTCTTATTGGAGCAATACTAACATGTATGTCTTGAAAAATAGGTATGATTTACATTCAACTCCTTGAGTCCCTACAGATACTTGTAGGTGTGGTTATACAAGAGCATTAAAGATAAGAGCCTACTTTGGGGAGGATCCACTTGTATAACTCTTGTGTTTCATACTTGATGACTAATTCCACATCATCCTATATCTTCTGAATACTTAAACAATCATTATTATTTCCCTACATATGTGTATTCAGTCATAAGTTCAACAATTTTGATCAACCATATTCTAAAAGCTTAATTGACTTACCTTAAACAAAATCATTCTTTCACATACTTTTGATGATCAATTATTACATTATAAGCATCATCTATGATCAAGAACCCTGATGAGTGGCGAGGTACCCCTACACTCAACCATATGAAACGAGCGTCGCACGCGCGATCCGGTCGAACTCCGCAGATGGACTAGTTGTGGCACCTAGATAGTTAGCCTTAGGTCGCAGTTCGCTGTCTTCCCGTCTAGACTAGTTTTGCATATGTCACGTATGGTTTAGTCTAGATGAGGTGTATGATGTGTT
>MNCI01000130.1:38226-50193 GCA_015680685.1 Gnetum montanum
AACTTTCATTGGATTTTTGGTTTTGATAACAATATTTATTCATTGTCAACTTTATTTTTAATTTTAATTTAGATTGCAAAGCTAGGAAAACTTGTTACAATTAATCTTTACAGACTTATCACAATCTTCAATTTTTTATTGAAAACACATTTGAATGATCATTTGAAAAGAAACATTAAGTTTATTAGCTTATGTTAGATTATGATTTGATTATCCTAAGAAAATAAGAATAACTCAAATTAGACATGTAGTGAGGAAGATATGGAGCTTTAAAGGTTTGAAAGTCTGAAAAATAGCATGAACTCCCTAGGTGTGAAATGAGGAAATGAAAAATTTTCCTAACGATTCACACATATATATAGATTTTATAAGGGATGTATTGTAGATATGACATTGTGGATATGATATCGTAGAGGCTCATATATTGTATCTATGATATCATCATTGAACTTTTCAAAAAATTTGCAAGTTTTAGTACAAAAAAAGAACAAAATGAATAGTGTGAAAGGTGTAAAGATGATCCATAGGGTTTGATGAGACGTGGTCTGCGTCGGCTGCGATATCGCGTACGCGATATCGCNTTATGATAGCATAGGTTTTAAATTATTAGAATTCTTTATGACTGCAGATGCTGCCAAAAGACCTGAAGTTGGATGAGCACCATAACCAAGGGAGAAAAGACCCAAGGAAAGAGGTAGAGGATGAGGTAGAGGACAAACTCCTCCTACTAGGCAAAAGGCACAATCATATAGTATTAAGCAACCTACACTTGTGACTAAACAATTTGCATAGGCAAAAGCTAATGCACTACCTGGTCTAGAATAAGGGCAATATCTTACAGTCTCCAATGAGTGTTTACAAGCAATTCAAGAGAAGTCCATCATGTCCATTGTCATAGTGGAACTAAATTTTGGATTCCACATGGAGTTTGCACCTGCGAAGGTCTATGAACAACTACAAGCCTCTCCCATATGGCCAACCATCTTAAGTAATGGTGAATGGTACTTGGAAGAAGTTTATCAATTTTGAAAAAATAAACAAGATGATGGCATCATAAAAGTTGAGGAAGTCACAATGCAATACTTTGTAGAAGTAATTGCAAAGGTACTAAATATACCAAATGTTAGACCCAACATAGCTTAACTATCTACAAGGTCCGACACAAATGTAAGTAATCTATGGCTACATAGGGCATATAGAACCATTGAAAAAAAGTATAGAGGATAATACACTACTAAGAAGATTTATTTCAAGATTGGGACATACAACATATTCTCAATGAATAGGATTAATCAAATTTCTGCCTATGTTGCTAGATGAAGTGTTATCCTAATGGAGAAATTCCAAGCTAACATCATCTATCTACAATTCCTAGAGATACAAAGAAGATTTAAGAAGAAGAAGATAGAGAAATCCACTTTGTCATTCCCTTGTCTTATTAGGTAATTATACTGATAAGTTGGAATTTTAGGCTATACTAATGATGTTCTTCACAAAGCACAAAATGCATCACATGCTGGAATCTCCAAGCCAATGCTAGCCAAGAAGAATCAAGTTGAGAAACCAGCAAGCACTAAGGTTGCAGCAAGATCCGCATTAGTGGCAATTATTCCAATCATAGGAACAAAATAAGTAATGGACCAACTTCAATTGCAAGACAAACAAAACAACGTGATTCACTAGCACAACAAAAATATAGATCCTTTATTAGCCACCTACAATAGATCGCAAAAAAAAATAAGTTGGGATAACAAAGAGGTCTCAAGTATGTATAGAGTCAGGGATAATCTCAATAGACCTGCCATATCAATAGGATTGACAAGTGGTCAAGTCTTTTTGTGGAAAAAAAAGGATAATGACTAGGCATAGCAAATCTCAGGGAATGTTGCATCCTTCCAAGTAATTTTGAAAATAGAAGAAGGAGCCACAGTTATGGTAATGCAACATCAAGATGCAACAGGAGTAGTAGAAGTTATAACTAATCATATCAAGGAATCCTTCAATGTTCATATTGTGCCACCAATTGATATTATTAGAACTAAAGATCTAGAAACCATAGGTAGAACATTAATGACCACTACAAAGCATGAAGATCTGTTAGAAAGATTGTTTTAGACATGACAAGTCATGTAGAAACTTTTTGATATCCCTAATGATATCACCATAGTCTAGTTTGAATAAATGTCCATAAAAGGTAAGCTGGTCATGTCAAAAACTAAGATGCAACACATAGAGAGTGAAGTGCAAAGGTTACAAGAAAAATTAGCTACACTGAGAGCTAAGAGAAGGGACCCTACGTGACACATTATACCTCGCTAGCTTGAACAATTCAAACATGAGCAAATTGGCCAACTGATGGTCAAACACAAACACATGGAGATAGAAAAGAAGAAGGAAGTCAAGAATGTTTTAATAGTAGACACTCAAACATACACACATGCTAATGCTATTGCTGCACTAGAGGAGGAAAACAAAAGAATTGTTGTAAAGAACTTAAGGTTAATAGACATTGAAAAATAGAAAAATATGTTAGAAGAAAACATTCATCAATTAAGAGAGCAATTTGCTAGAGTTAAACTTGATATAAGACAATTGATCCTTGAGAATAGAATATTATCAATGGAAGAAGTATATGCAGTACAACGAAAATCAGTGCATGAAAAAATAAGGCCAAGAAGCATGAAGGTTGAAAGAGCACCTCAATAAGAAAGAAATCCATATGGCCAAAGCTAGAATCACTTCCATCACAAAACAGACATCTAATTGAAAATCCATCCTGGACAGCCTTACCCATGTTCATCAAGCCAAGATTAAAAATAAAGACTTATAGAATGAAGACCTAATAGAATACATGGGGTTAGAAAATCTTTGATATGCTAACTTGGCCATGTTGTCAATAGGTAGGCTAAGAATAGATTTAGAGTAGCAAGTGGCTATAGTATACTTAATGTATGAAAAAAAATTTGTAGATAAGAATGATGCATAATAGAAGCTTCACATGGTAAACTATGAATTACAAGTAGCCAAGACTATCTTCAAGGATCAAGAATATGCAACTGTAAACCTAGCCAGAAGAATGATAGATTATTAGAAATTGGAGAAAGTGGCCAAGACTTTTGAGGTAGAAAGGACGCAGTTTGCAACATGGTATGTTAAGAAAAATAAGCTATTTTCACAACTATCATATCCTTGGACAATGTTGACTCAAGCCAACATTGTTGAATTCACATGAATAGTACATGATCCTAAATCAGAGGAAGAGAAGCTCATAGCATTACTAAATTAATATCAGTTCCAAAAGCCACATAATAAAGGAAAAAAGCTAGTGAAGAAGCCATCACTACCTGAACTTGAAGACAGCTACATCGAGCTTAGTTTCGTTTTACTTTTATTATATGTGTCAATCATGCATTGCATGATAATTCTTTTAACACCACTCGAACCATGATGTGACTTTCATAGGAGAGTCAGTTATGTAAATATGTATAGTATTGAACTCTATATAATCCCACAAGTTTATACAGAACTCTATCCTCTTTTTGTTTGAACTCAAGAATGAGTTTTCAGTCAGTCGTGGGATTATGATGAAACAATTTATGTGTGAGTCTATAATATCATAGTTATGATACGGTAGCTCTGCATATAGCTTTGTAGATACGATGTGGTAGGTCATGGTCATGCTTATAAATACCAATCCACTATCACATTGAAGACAAATTTTCCCATCAATTAGTGAAATTCTTGCAGTTTGTTTTCTTAAAGTTAAAGTTAAAGTGAATGCTTGTAGTGTGGTAAATTATAGTTGTACAAAATCTTTATTCGAGTTTATTATTCCTAGACATAATTCATGAATGGAAATAAAGATCAAAATTGTTCATCATTGCAGCATATAACTCAACATAGATTTACTTTTCCATAATGTTTAACTTTACTAAGTCATTTACGTTTCCTAAGTCACTTAAAATTCCAATGTTCATTATTAAGGTGAAATAAGTACAGCTAGTTTGAAGTGTAAAATATAATTGTTTGGTAATCTAGTAGTAACTTTGCTTGATTCATTCAATAGTAAAGTTGCTTGGTAATCCTAGTAATAGTTACATTAGCTCAAGACATGCATGAAAAAAGAGGACTAGATGCTTATCACCATAGGATAAAATAAATTTACATTTTCACTTTACTTAGTATTAGAATTTATATTTGACAACTTCTTTGAGTTTTTGGTTTAAACTTCATTAAGGTTGGTGATGTGGTTTAATAGCTAGATCAGTGTAGATACGATGTTGATAGATTCGTGGATTAATGTCAATGATTTTATTAGAAGACCATGCAAATGTAGTTGACCATTTTTTTTACCACTTCCAATAATCTTCTCTTCTATTATTTGTCAATATTGGCATTTATAATTATTGACTTTTTGTTATTAAGGAAAGCATATTCAAGTGTATCTAGTAAGGCTTTTAGTTCTAGCAGTTCTTGTTCATACTTACATGGTATCTTAAATTTTCCCTATTCTACATCCTCATATTGTTGAAACTTAGTGTATGGAGGTTTTCTTTGTATCTCTTCCATTTTGTCAATTTCTTCTATGTAGGCACTTGTAACTTTTTCAATTGGTTCCATGTATTTGATTGATTCTGATTCAACTTCATTAATTAGCCACTAGGTGCTGTCTTGCTTTGTCATTGCTGCATATAGACATTGTTGTACACACATATCCTTGACACATCTAATACATGCTAGGATTGTATCTTGTCTTGTTATCTATAATTTCTACATGCAATTCCACCCATTGTCACATTATATGATACCTAAAACTCTTTATTTCTAGATAATTCCAACTTCGTCCTCCTTGGAGATTTCCAAGGATAAAACCTTGATTCTTAATTTGGCATCTAATTTGTTTCATTGTAGTCTCACTCATTACTTTCATTGAGATCAATAGTAGGCCAAGATTTCACTTTGGGTATGAAAGCCATTTTAATTTAGTTTATGCTTAAGTGTGTGTATTTTGAAAAATTATTTTAAGTATGAACGATAGGCTTGGTGATACTTGATGCAACCAATTGTGTAAGATCAACTAACTGGCAAACACTATCAAATCCCTAACAACAACACTGATGATGAGTGATAAAAAATTCCAACACTCAACCATTCAAGTCACAAGTGCTCACTTGTAACTAGATCATAATTCATGGATGGGAAATGTAAGTATACTAGTGAGTTGCTAATGAGTTTGTAATCATTGTCTTCCCACTTAAAGTTAACGAGGTACAAAACATATGGTTTAACTCCTAGTGAGACATATGATAAGATGATGTTGTTTGGCTTTAAGTATGATAAAAGTAAACATAATGAAAATGATGGTAAATTCTATTTTTAAGTACAATGAAAATGTAAGGCTATTCTATCCTATGATGATAAGTATCTATTATTGGTCTTCCGTACACATCCTGGGTTAATGTAATTGTTATTGGGATTACCAAGTAACTTTACTACTAAGTGAATCAAGAAAAGTCACTACTGAGTTATCAAACAATAACACTTTATGCCTGAAACCAATTATACTCATTCTCCCTTACTAATGAAAATTAGAATATTAAATGACTTAGGAAATATAAATGACATAGTAAAAGTAAACAACATGGAAAGTAAATCTATTCCATGTGAGATGCTGTAATGATGAAGAACAATCTCAATATTTATTGTCATTCATGAATTGTGTCTAGGAATAGTCCACTTGAATATCAATGTTGTATCACTATAGTTCATCACATTGTGGGCATTCATAATTAACTCTAACTTCAAGAAAACAAAC
The DNA here is from genome assembly GCA_015680685.1 of Gnetum montanum. Taxonomy (NCBI): domain Eukaryota; kingdom Viridiplantae; phylum Streptophyta; class Gnetopsida; order Gnetales; family Gnetaceae; genus Gnetum; species Gnetum montanum. The sequence goes on from MNCI01000130.1 coordinate 44,042, forward strand.
TGCAAGAATTTTGTTAACTATTAGCAAAAACTTGTTTTCGACTTGACAGCGGGCTCATATTTATAGGCATGACTATAGCCCACTACATTGTATCTATGATATCATATGTTGGGCTACGATATTACATCTATGATATTGTAGTTCTTAACTTCATCAGATTTTATAACTAAACATACAACATCTCTTGATGATTTTCCTTTTCTGCATTTTCTAATAATTTTTTTACAAAAAATTTAGTGAAACTTAGAGAAACAAAATCTTATGAGTTTTCATCCTCCCAAGTTTCTACTAATCCAAAAATATCAAAATAATTAAAGAAACTAATACTATTAAGAGAAATAATTTTATTTGAAATTCCACTATTAATGTTTATGAATCCACAATGCATAAAATTTAATCATTTTCTTGGACTTATTATTTCTTTATGGATGTGTTGTATGGAATCCTATTGTATCAAATAAATATTGGAAATAGATAAAAGAAATTCAAAAGCTTTTTCTACTTGATGAATTTAAAATGAATAGACAAACACAATATGATATTATGCTTCTTGAAGGAGAGATGATGTTGTTATAGATTGAAGCTATTTGTTAGTTTATAGCCTAAACTCATGATCCTTTTGCATTTTCATTGGATAAATATGTTAAAAAGTGACGATGAAAACCTATGATAAAGGATGGCTCTATGATAGAGTTTTATAGCATAATAAATAGAATATTCAACTCTAGATTTGTTATTATGATCCTCACCAAATTCATAAATTCGTAAAACAAGTAGTATTTCAAAAACATTAGAAAAGCATGGAAGAAAGAAAAAAGCATTTCTATTTGAATAGTATCATGAAATGCCTTAATTCAAATGCAAACTATTTATCTATTGTTATTTACTCATCTTTGATGCACAATTAGCATAGCACAAATGACATCTTATCATTTGAATGTTGAAACATGTAGGTGGCTTAAAATTCTTCATGAAGAACTAATATGCCAATTGTGCAATATAAATAGCATTAAAGATGAATACCACATTTTTCTATAATGTCATGGATTAGAGCACAGTAAACATAAATGAAATATTACTTGCAAATTTGGTTTAATTATTTCAAATATTACTAAGAATCCTTAGTAACTTTCTTAATTATGTTTTCAAAACTCATAGCATGTATATTTCTACTCTCTAGTAGATCTAGAGGGTTTACGAACATTATAAAATTTTAGTTTTTGTTTTTGTTTTTATTTAATCAGAATCATATCTACTACATTCAAGTCGAAGGCTTGGGTTGGAGCCTAGGGGTAGCCACCTAAAGAGGTTAGGCTTTCACTCATCTACCAACTCTCTAAGGATCCTACTTAGTAGGATGAGCACTGTGGCTTTGGGTGATGATCCCTTTTCTTTTCTTCCTTTGACCATTCTTCAACTTTTTTTTGTGTGCAATACATGTATTTATTTATACTCTCTTCCTTTTAGGTTGCTTTGATTATTAAGGGTGTTGAAACCTGAAATAACCCAGAATTTATGGAAGTTTATAAGTCTATGCTACCTTGTAGAATCAAACCTATGACCTAAGGTTACTGATGGGACGCAATATCGCATAGGCCACGATATCGCGTACACAATATCACGGTCCATCACCAGTTCTATAAATAAGAGGTGGCTCTCCCTTGTTTCTCCATCTAGATCTAGACCTTAGCCAAAATCTTGCCATTTTTCCATTCCAGAGTTGGAATAATTTCCATGTGCCCGTAGTAGAAGTCCCAAAGTGAACGGATCTTTATTTGAGCAATTTTGTACCTGAGCACACGATTGTGTACGGCAATAAAGAAGAACTTTTGGATAAACCTTGCAGTGCATGGACTAAGCTAAATAGGACTTTAATTATTGTTAATTGTTTAAATGCTTTCTTAAGGGCTTAATCTCTCAACGCTCAATTCTCATAGTTAAGTGCATTCAGTACGACTACTTCGAGCACGTGCGTTACGCTTGGTAATCCCAGTAACGAATAGCATTTGTGATGAGTGGCGAGATACCCCTACACTCAACCATACAAATACGAGTGTTTTCACGCATGATCTGGTCGAACTCAGCAGACGAACTAGTTGTGGCACCTAAATCGTTAACCTTAGGTCACAGTTCATTGTCTTCCCACTTGGACTAGTATTATATGTATCATGTATGATTTAGCCCAGAGTGAGGTGTATGATGTGTTCCTAATCTAATGATACTCTTCAAGGCAATGGAAGGTAAGATTAACTATGCTAAGAGGAAAGGGTAAGAGAATCTAATCTATCCTAAGTGCGATGAGAATCCGTTCCCTAATTATCCGTACACATCTTGGACTTCGTGCACGACTACCACTAGGATTACCAAGCGTAGATCCTAGGTACACTACTGGGTTACCAAGTAGTCACACTTAAATGCTCGTAATCAAGTCGTACTCATTCTACGTTCTAGGAGATAAGGGTAAGAAAGATTAACTATGAAAGCTGGTAAATACCAATTAAATAAATAAATAAACAAAGTGAATGCTGCAATGATGAAGTAATCTCGATCTTTATTGCTGGTCATGTGCATGTCCAAGTACGTCACACTCGAATAAAGGATGCCATACAATTACATTCACCACACTACGGGCATACACTGGAGAATAATCTATCTCTGGAAGGGGAAAATTGCCAAAGCTTCACTAAGGAACTAAAACTAGATGTCAAATGAGGGAGAGTCGTCTCTTATTTATAGACATTGCGACAGGTAGGACACAATATTGTGTATGCGATATTGTGACCCATGAGATATTGCGTGTGTGTTATCATGGGTGCGTTATCGCAACTATTAGCAATTTCATGACTCATCAGTTTGGTAATCCTAGCAGCGTTGCATTGGTTCAGGGTCTGAAACAGCAAGTGGGAATGGATACTGATGCTAGGTTAATTAAGGCTTAGTTAGTTAAAATTAGTTACTTAGTCTCTTCACTCTTTTCTCTCTTAGCATAAGTGATAAAAACAGAAAAGATATAAAAATCACATGCCTCAAGCTTACTTAACCATACAACCGTGACAAATACAAGTAAGCTTGGGAGGACAACGATTGATTAATCTTAGGTGTTCCATAAGGCATGTAGGCACTTAGTCTGTGGAATTCGATCAAATCCCGTGTGTAATGCTCGTATTCGTATAGTTGACTGTAGGGGTACCTTGCCACTCATCAGTTACTAAGCCAAGTCTTGTACCACTAGGTTTCTTTAATTAGGGCACACTTTATTTCTAGTGAAGTGATCTTCAAGTCAAATAAAAATATGACAATGTTTTTGCCTCTTTTAAGCTACTTCAATTATGTCAAACTCTATTGGTGAAGGAGTCTTTAAAATATAAAATATTAAAGTGATATGAATCAATAAGTGGAGGGTGTTATAACCTAAAATAACTGAAACACAGGTACACCCCAAGGTATATAGTCCAATTACAACTTTAAAACCTAGCATTGCCCACTAGAACTAAAACCATGACATGGAGCTTCTAAATCAAGTGTCTTACCATTAGGCTAACACTTTATTGTTACACAAATTAGTAAGGAGGATCATGCAAACCTAAGAGATCATATTACTTAATTAATTTAAACAATAAGGTGTTAGCCTAGTGGTATGGGTCTTAGTGTGGTAAACCGAGGTGATAGTTTTGGTTCTATTAAGTAGCACTAAGTTACAAACTTCTATATATTTTGGGGTGTACCTTTGTTTCCAATACCCCCTCCATCTTTTAATTAATTTAGCCAACTCCTCTGTATTGAGACAAGATAAGATAATGGTGATATCACTTAATTAATTGCTCCTACAAAAAATGAATAGGTTATGTTTAGAAAATCATGAGCTTCATTAATAAGTCAACACAATTTATCCATGGACCTCCCATATCATGTATAAATCAAAACATTTATGCTTTCAACATATAGCTTAAATTCATGAAGAAATACCATATACAATGTGCATATACCAATTAACCTGCTAACCATTTCAATCCGCTACATGCCAGAGCTTCATGCCATTGTCTTGCTGTTCCTGGTTCGACTGAACTGCACACAAAGAACTACCCCTCTTCCATTTCCACTTCCGCAACAGCTACATCGGCAGGAGATGAATGTTCATCTACGCAGCTTCACCTTCGTGAATTGCTCCGACATCGCCATATCAAATCTTTGGTAAGTTTTGAAAATTCAATTTCTTGGCCGGCCGTTGCTATTTGGAATCAGATGCTCTCCTCGCCGCAAAACGGATGGCAAATTCATGCGAATTTTTGCGGAAAACTTTAAAGTTCCGTTCCTTTTCATTGCTGTCGCTGAAATTGCTCTATTTGTGTTCATATGGGAGAGCAAAAGGAGAGGAAGGGGAGCAAAATGTTTTGGGAAACAATGACGGTAGACCGACGACGGCAACGCCAACAGCAGCAGCAGCAACAGCGCGCATGCCAATGGGACCCTGGCATCATGTATATAAGAAGGCATTCGGCGCTGTGCTTCTTTTTCTCATCTCAAACTTTGCTCATGCTTTGCTCTGCTCTACTCTCGCTTACTTGCTTATGTTGTTTCCGTTGTTTCAGTTAAAGAAGACATCAGCGATATTTGATTTGGACCTTCCGTTTAAGGAATCTTTGGTGAGCTTCAGCTCCCTGGAGGACAACCACAGCGACGTCGCTTTGTGCTTGTTTTGATCATTCTTGCTGCAAGAATCTGCTCTGCTCTGCTGCAGTAATCTTGTTCTTTGGTTCTTGTGGTCACCATGTCAATGGCAATGAGGTTTTGGCTGCTTCCGCTGCTGCTCATCAGCATGGCAATTCACGCCAGCGACCTTCTCTGCGTTGATGCCACCGCTGCTAGGTCTGATGGTATGTGTCGGGTTTTTCTTTATTCTGCATGTGTGTTGATTATTTTGAGATTTACATCGGGCCAGCCTAATAAAAAGTCAGCTGCTGCACCATCCAACACAGCAACCAACAAATCTTGTTCAACAAATTTTGTCCTAAATTTATTCACTACCGCAGAATACCACTAATCCCGTAATATTTCTAAGCCCATTCACCTATGGCCGATTTCTAATAGCACAGACTGTAAAATTCTTCCATAAAATCACAAAAATCATCGCGACATCATAATATAAATTAAAAATGGGGTGTCGCCTTTGAACGAATTGAATGGCTGCAAACAGTACAAAGATAATAGTACTATACAGAATTCATATAAGAGATTGGTTTTCATTAACAAGGACGAAAACAAGCCAAAAAAGAAAAAAAAAAAAACAAAAAATGCAGGGACTGCTGAAAACATTCGTGGTGCTCAAAATAGACATGGAGCAGCCTGGAGAGCCTATCTGCAATGCTAGGGCAACTCTGACGCTGCAGACCCCTTAAACATTCTAGTGCAATTATTGCTGTCGTCACAACACCATCAATCTGGTAGGATTTCTGCAACGATGGATCCACCCAATTTCTTAGGTTCTCTTCTCTATCTTCACTCTCACATGCATGTTTTATGTGGGGAATCAGTAACTGTGCCTCCTTGTGCCCGGAGATGAGCTGCACAAGCAGAAAACCAAAAGCAATGATGTCTTGTTGCTTATCAGGCTTAAGCTCCTTGTTGTTTTTGGCAAAATCTGCATTAATGCCAAACCTTGTGATGGCAAAATTTCCCAACTGTGCTTTGATCTTTTCATCCAGAAAAACATTGCTGGGCTTGACATTTATGTGGGCACTGTTGTGCCTGTGGATGTGACCTAATCCATTTGCCACATCCACTGCAACTTGGAGCCTCTGTCTCCATGATAGGCCTTTCAAAAAAACAGCAACAGCAGGAGGAGGCCTATTCCACACATTTTTCCTCTTTGCAAATGAAAATGGTGGCAGGTCTGGGCAGTTCTGCACCAGAGATCCACCATTCACATATTTGTAAACAAGAAATGATTTGCTGGGCTTCTGTTCCTCCTCCTGGTAGTAGCAAACTCCAAGAAGCTCCACCAAGTTTTCATGGCGGAGCTTGTGCAGAGGCTGTAGCCCTCCTGTAGCAAGCTTGTTACTCATTTTCTTCACCACCACATCTCTGCCCTTGATTTTGCATCTGTATGCCAAGCCCCCAAGATGAAGCCTTGAGCTAAAATTGTGGGTTGCTGC
>MNCI01000130.1:51968-99739 GCA_015680685.1 Gnetum montanum
TGTATTCTTTGTGGGTATGCCAGAAAACTCTTTGGATTAGGGCTGAAAGGAACAATGGGCTCCCAACTAGATAGGCTTTCCTCATTAAAAACACTGTAAGACTATTATGTATTTATTTTTCATTTTGTTTGTTATAACTAAATTCTGTATTTTCTAGTCGAGCTGTAATTTTAACTTCTGATTTCAAGTTGAGGTACAGAGACCTGAGTGATAATAACATTCAGATCAACTTCCTCCGCGTGTCAGATATTTGTATGTATTTTCCCTTTGTGTAACTAGTGATTTTTTCTCTTTTATATGCCTTTACATATAAAGGGACATAACTACAACCATAAGATGTACATTCTACGGAAACCTTGGTGAAAATAATCTCAGCGGCAAACTTCCTTACTCAATAGCGGCTATGAAGTCACTGAGCTACTTGTGAGTTTTTGTGCCTCAAAATTACATTATCTCTTGTTATGTATAAAATGCTTGCTCAAATATTTTTGCAACAAATGCAGGAATGTTAGCCACAATTCTCTTTCAGGACAAATTTTTGATTTCTTCAGCAAGCTTTCAAAACTGTCCACTTTGTAAGAATTTTACTTGCTTACAAATAGCAATTGTTTGTTGACCATACAACATTATATCACTCGTATGCAGGCATTGTCAATGTTTAAAAAAGATATTGGTATACTTACCACATTTTGTTCAGACTTTGTTGATCATTTGACAAGCTAAAACCTATGCTATAGTTTTAGATAGTATTTCTCCCTAGAATTATCTATAGCTTCAACATTCACAGTATACTCACATATCATTAATTTTTTTCCGTAGTTGAGTCATTTATCAAAACACATTGTTCATGCTAGAGAAGTTTCTTTTATTCTTTTTGGTTTGAAAATGAATCAAAATTTTTGTTGTAATATTTTAAAAATAGTCAGTCATTAAGAGTTTAAAACATTAGCCACTGAAATTCTAGACAACACATATGTTAATGTGTGAGAATTCTCAACCCAAATGATTGCTTAATAAAACTATCCTTGTGTTATGAAGATATTGCAAGGCCTTTTATAGTGATAAATAATGTTTTCATCACCTAAATGGTTGGAACATTTTATGCACCTCATCATCATCATAAATTGTGTTGTTTTCGGTTGCATCCTTGGGCAGTACCAATTAATCTTTATCTTTGAGCATGTTCTTAAGGTTCAAACTCAAAAAATCTTTAGGAACCCTGCTATCTTCTTGTTGAAGTCCTTTATGGAATGCTTTCTCTCCAATATGGTACAAGTACAAATTACCACAAAAATTGAGCTTAGTTGAACCCAAAGTAAATGTGTTGCTCAATTTGTGCTACCATATTGAATCAGTTATACTGAGTTAATTCTTGGCTGAAAATGTCTCTGATGGCTCTGATGCCAATTGAGATAGATGAGGACTGCCTAGTGTGATTGAACATGTTCAACTTATAACATTTTCAAACAACTGGACTGATTGAAACAGGATACTTAAAAAAAATCTTACTAAAAAGTGAAAACTGGCATGCCTTTTTATAGACTTTTATGATTTTGGTTTTATAAATTAACAGTGTCATCACATCATATGCAAAAATAGGTTAATGAAGAAATGTTGACATATAATTTCCTAATGCAGCTGTCACAAATAGCTTTAGTCCATTCAAGATCTCAAAATACTTTTGAGTACTGCTGTACTTTCAATGTGCATCTAATAAATCTGCTTTTCATTCCGTTCACTTCTACAAGAATTTGCTCTTTTTGTACTGTCATGGAAAATTGTACCAGTTCAGAAATATTGACAAATTTATCATGATTATTGTGCATCTTGGATATTGTTATGAAGATGGAAGGTCCACGGATGCAATAAAAAATCAGTTTCAATTTCAGTTATGAAGTTGTGTTATAGCATGTGAGCAAACTATTGATATAGATATAATGCGTTCTCCTTTTCTATGAATAGCAGTTACCTTTATGCATCTTGTTATTCGATAATGAGAATGAGAAAAAGAGTGTCAAGATCTTATGAAGACAAAATGTAGTCATCCAAGGATTTGCTTTCAATAGACTTAGGACACATTCTCTTGAATCAGTGAGGTCCAATTTGTTTGTAAGAATTAATAAGTTACATTCTTCCCCATTAATGTGGTTTAGCTTGTTGGTAAGATGAGAGTCATGCATGTTGCAAGTATCAGTTTCAACACTAACTGTGTGCACAGGTATAAAGAAATTATGTAAAGAAATGCCCAAACTGAACTGTGTTTAGTAGAACCCTAAGATTACAAAATCTTCACATGGCTGATATAAAATACTCAAGTTTTAGTTTTTGTGTCATTTATCCTGGCCCATATTATTAGTATGAATCTTCTTATAAACATCTCAACAACAGAGTATGCACATTTATTTAGTTTGAGGTTATATTTTCCTTAAGGAAACCATCATTTTTTTTGTTTCTGGATCTAAATGATTAAAACATGATTGCAGGGATCTATCCTTCAATAAACTTTCACAAGGCATTCCCCCTAGTTTCAGGTCTTTGTCCAAGCTGTCTGTGCTGTAAGTAAATGAGGCTTTTGCTGCTCTCTTTTACTTTTACTGTTTTTATTGCATTTAGTGTAAACTATTTTTTGGGGGGTTTAAGTGTTTTTTATTATTTTCTGACAGACATTTGCAGAACAATCAACTGAGTGGGCCACTTAACGTTATCCACTATCTTCCTATCAAAGATCTGTAAGTTTACCCTCTTAAAAATTTTAAGAATGTTGCTTTTTCTCTACTTTCTCTAGAGGTTCAGAGATGATCTCTAACGACCTTTTTAACTACCGTTGTAGTAGTTACATTGCAGCCAACTTATCATGTTTATAATTTTCATTTCAAATATCTTGATTTTTTTTCCTGTATTTTTGCAATTTTATTTCGCTAGGTGTCCTATACATAGTCATGGCAATTACTTCACTAACATTCTGCTATTTTTTCACGTGCTTTTAGGAACATTGAAAACAATAATTTCACTGGGTTGCCACCACCACACTTGTTGTCTGATCCAAGATTCAAGTATGTTTTCAAGGAATATATTTCAAATCACATTAATAATTAAAAATGTGTGGGCTATACTAGTAATGGTGTAATTGTGGTTTTATTATTCCAGGACAGGAGGCAATAATTTAAGCCCTTGCCCTAGTCCTCTACCCCCTTCGTATCAAGCACCCCCCTCTGTATCAAGCACCCCCTCCGTATCAAGCATCCTCTCCATCCTAGAAGGCAATCTGTCGTCTCAATAATACTAGTGTGGCCTTCACGCTAAAGCACCTGCTACAAAGCATTTCTATCCTAATACAAAAAATGAAAGTGGTGGTAAAAAAGGCCTGTTTGATGGTGCAATAGTGGGCATACCACTTGGAAGTATCATACTAGTGCTCTTGGTTGCAATAGTGGGCATACCACTTGGTTGTCACATGTTATGTTTGGAGATCATCCAAAAACTCAAATGAATCGAATGGCAACACTGTTTCCTGTGACAGTCCAACATCAACCGTGCAGATGTTCGAAGAAAGTATAGGTGCTTTTACCAACATTATCTTCATTTCATTTTATGAAGAGTTTGAGCATGCATTGTCTGTATTTGACATCTATTGTTCTTGGGTGTTATTTTATTTATACAGTTGCCTTTGCATTGTTTGAAACTGGTTGTTAGCTTATTGTTTATATTATTAAGCAACGAACATTGAGGTAGTGAGGTAGACAATGCAGATCCTTTTTATTGTTGTTGGTTATAGAATCCAACTTTGCATAGCCAAAATAAGCCAGATTGTAAGTTTTTATGCATGGAATCATCAAGGCCCTACTCTTTTGCTAATTTAAAAACTATAAAAAACGTTTTTAATCTCACCATGCATCATCATCATGATGTATGCATACCTACCATAATGCTAGACAACAATAGGAAGCTAAGACTGTAGCCTCTTCCCAGTGTCACAAACATCATCCAATTTACAATAACTTTTTTTAGTATTCATCTTTTCAAAGAGACATAAATATCAATGGATAAGAAAGATTCAGTGGATTAAAGTATCCAGTAAAAAGAAAATGAAAAGCGAAATATTACAGTAAAGGTTAAAAAAAAGAATAAAACAGGACAACAATATCTGAAGAAAGCAGTAACACCTGCAAGTAGGAATAACTTGTTCCTAAACATCTTTGTTCCAAAGTGACCACTCTATCTGCACAGCTGTGATAGGGTGATAGGATGAACAACGTGGGCTCTCCTAATGGTATCTGCAGATGGTTCTGAAAGCCCATCATACTTAATCTTCCCTTCTTCAAGTAACTTGTTTAATTCCCCATTGGACTTATCAAAACCCACATTGAAAAACAGATCACTTTTTTAAACAAACAAAAACAGAAATCTAAAATCTAACTTTGTTTGCTAAACCAAGCTATTGTAATTATGGTCATTGTAAAATTGTTTGTGCATGCTGCCGTTGTTCGCTCTTGAGTTGAAAGTGAACCGGTAAAGCATTCCTACACATAAGAGGCATGTGGTCATCAAGGATTTGTCATCTTTCTTACCTCCAATATTGTTGCTGAATTGCAAATGCCTCTCTATTGCTGTTGCTATGGCCATTTGCATATCCAAACATAATCTGTTTATCCTTTTTGAGACAATGAAATTCCCATAATTGGTTGGTTGAATGAAGGCTGAGTAGGTTTATTTCATTTTCTTGATTCATTAACTCAGAATATTGTTCATTAATTTGTGCTTTCCTAAGTATGATAGAAATAATGCATACAATTTCCTACTATGAGCAAAGCATGTATGAAGCTTTTTTAATATTACATTATCCTTTTACAACACATCAATATTTTTGTTGAACATGCTCTTTTCGAATTTTGTGTGTAACAGTGGACGTTGAGAGTAGACAACCAAATTCTATGTCACAGAGGCTGCCTCCGAGAAGCAATAGTGGCAATGCGGACAAGAGGGAATCTATTGGTAACATTATCAAAAGTCCCATAGGTGCAAAAGCATTTTCTTTGATAGATTTGCTGGTAGCAACTAATTTTTTTAGTTAAGAAAATCTGATTGGAGAGGGAAAGGTGGGATAAGTTTATAGAGGCGAATTTCCAAACGGAAAGGTAAAACATATTTGGGTTGACACGCTTACCATGAAAATTTATGCACTTTACGTTTGTATAGTTATATCAGGCACTGGTTTGTGCATATTGTTGAGCATTCCTCTTTTCCAACATGTGAAGGCTATGCATCATGTGCATTCCACTTTTTCAAGAATTCATTGGTACAACTCCGAATAACTTTCAATTAAATTTTAACACCCAAATTGTACGAAACTTGGTAAACGTAAAAATTGGCTGATGAGATGGCTTTTGTCCTTGAAATCTTACACTTTATTTTAGTGGTGGGAGGTCAGACCGACATGATTTTAAGCTTTTTGGAGTAGAATCCAACGCTAGCCAGTGCTGCATCCTTAATAATTTAAATATGGTTTATTTGAGCTGCTCCTCTGTTCCAAAAATCCAATCTTGATTGCATTTCAATTCCCTATGCCCTGAACAATTTCATTCTCAACCCAAATCTGAACTCTAGTGGAAATTTGAATAAAATACAGTTGAATCAGTCTTCAGTCCTAGGACCTAGCAATTTGGATTTGATTCTTCCTCAAAAATTTTAAAGTTTGGGAGATTTTGAAATGGGGAATGAGCCTCTTGACAGCTTGAAACCCACAACCAAGCAAACCAACAGATTGATTTGATTTTGTCTTTATTTCTCTATGCTTTCTGTGATTCTGTCTTTATTTTGTTCTTTTGCTTTATTTCTATTAAATATTTTCTTGAGTTCTTGGAAAAGGGAACTGAGAATATCACTTACAGTTTTATACTTAACAGCATACCAGTCTATTAATGACCGTGGTGATGTTAATTTTCAGATTATGGCTGTGAAGAAAATAGAGTGCTGGGCATTATCTGCTAACTTTGATGAAGCTTTCCTGGAAGCAGTTGCCAATATATCACGGTTACAACATAAGAACCTCATTGAGCTTGTTGGCTATTCCATTGAAAATGGCCAACACCTTCTTGTTTATGAATACTATGGCAATGGAAATCTTGAAAACATCTTACATGGTGGTGATGACAGTAGCCAGAAATTGACTTGGAATTGTTGTGTGAAGATTGCTCTCGGCATAGGCAAGGCTCTGCAGTGAGTTTTCCTTTCTTTAAAAGTTGCTGAATATATCATTTATTTATTTTGCACAAGGGATCAACAATACAGGCTATGATGTTTTGGTTTGGGAGACATCTGCACGAGATTTGTATGCCGCCTATTGTGCACAAAAACTTTAAGGCGGCAAACATTTTACTTGATGACAATCTCTACCCACATCTGTCAAACTTTGGAGTAGCCACATGTATTGTTAGAGCAGAGCGTCAGGTGCTGTAGTTTTTGTATTTACAGTATGCCTACAACAAGATTTCGATACAATTAGACGCATTGACATTACATAGTTTATTTGTAGGTCCCTACACATATCTTGAATTCTTTTGGGAACAGCACTCTTGAACATGCCATGGCAGGAATGTACAGTACAAAGGGTGATACATACAGTTTTGGTGTAGTCCTGCTTGAGCTTCTCACTGGCAGAATGCCCTTTGATTGGTATGTATCAATTGCTAGCTGACCCTGCCTCTCAGAAAAATCCTTTCACAGATGTTTTTCTATGGCCAAAGCAAAAACGTAATGTCAAGAACATATCAGCAAAATCAGCAAAATAATCTGTGAATATGTTCAAATTCTTAACATATCTCCATGTACCAAACTGTCTCAAATACTACTTTAGGGAGTGTATTAAGCACCAATCAAATTATCCCTTTGTGCGTTATAAAACACTGCTCTAGTTGTTTCTATGATCTTGGCTTAGCTTTAAAAAATTTGCATTAAAGAAGAATTGATGTTATTGTAATTTGTGTATTAAGCATGAATTAAGTTGAGACAAGGCTAAGATGATTATCAAGCACAAATCAAACTAACCCTTAGTGTGCTGGCTTAACTAAAAGAAACTGGCTTCAACATTTTAATGTTTCAAAATAAGATATAAAATTGTAATTACATCTCTGCTGCATTCAAAGATGATTAACAAAAACAGGGTATTATAATGCATTTATACATAAGAAGACACAGTCAGGACTTCAGACGAACCAGGAGGTTTTACACATTTTTTTTCACAAGTAGCTTTCTCATTCATCCTTAGAGGCAAAGCATCTGTGATGAAAATCCTATTGCAAAAATTCAACATATTTCCCATGTTGATTTTATCAACCAGCAGCGGCAGCACTGGCTTTCATCTGAGTTCCTACCAAAATAGACCACATTACATGCACATCCTCATATGCACAAGGCCTCACATCTTCATACAGAATGTGGATTCCCCTCTTTGTAATCACAACAAAAAAGCAATTACAGATCAGATGACCCACTTTTAATACCAGCTATTTGATTCCTTGTTTGCAATCTTTTCATGTTGTAACATGACTGAGTAGAATAGGCATGAAAATCAAATAACAATGCATGCACTACTACTCATTGTTTTTGTGACCAAAATGGAAACTTGTTTGCAGTTTTCTCCAAATCTTGTTTAAAGGATGCATGATCTTGTGGACCCAAAAGCTGGAGCTGCCCATTCTGGCCACCAGCTTTCCCTGACACTGCAAACACAAAAATTCAAACGCTAAGAATACAAAACCACAAACTATGACTATTGTGAAAAAAAAAAAAACAGAAGAAGATAAGCATGGCTTGGCATTCTATATATAGGCTTAGTTCATTCTAATCTCTTTGCTAGTGCTATTCTGGATCAAGGGTGTGTTCTTGGTTTATTTTATTTCATACTGCTCTACAGATCATTGTGTTTTTCCAGGTTGATTTCACTCTGATCTTTTCACCATTGCAGTTCCAAGTGCTGGTTTGAGCAATCCCTCGTAAGATGGGCAGTTCCCCAACTTCATGATATGGATGTGTTGGCAAAAATGGTTGATCCAACATTGAAAGGAATCGATTCGGCAAAATCTGTGTCTATCTTTGCAGATATAATATCTGTGTCTTCCAGAAAGATAAATGTGTTTTGTTTTTAGCGTAAGAAAATCATAATTATCATTTAGTAAGATAAAACGAATTTGAAATTTTTTTATTTTTCATGGCAGCGGGAGCCAACATTCAGGCCTCTAATGTTAGTAATAGAAGAATGTCAAGTGAACAAGTGCGAGTGAGTTTAGTGTAATTAAGACTATATGTAAATCATTTTGGATTATAGAAAATGAGATTTATGCTAACTTAGTGAATGCAGGACATGTGAAATTAGAGAATGGTTAGCCACAATCACTAGGTGACCTTAGAAAATTCCATTTCCCCCCTCAAGTGTGATGATCCATGGCTGTCCTGTGAGCAACAGGGCAAAGTGAGTTCCTCTCCGCTTGAGAACCCTTAGCCACCCAGGAGACCTGCTATGATGCCATCTACTTTATACATCTATTTTATACTTAAAGGCACATGCACGAGGGTTGAACTGCACCATGGGCAAAGTTTTCGATAGGACCATTTTTTTGGCAGTGTAGCTAATCGGCCAAATTCGTGTTGGAATTCCTACCTTAAAAATGAAGTGCACCATGAGCAAAGTTTCCTTTGGAAAAGAAAAAGAAAATAAAAAAGAAATAACAATGAGGACTATGTTCATTGGTAGTGTAATAAGTTTTTAAGCGTGATGGGGTCCAGCAGCAATCCTCACCTTAATATTTCATTCCCTATAATAAAGGAATCTAAGGAAAAATCCAAAAGTTGTGGCTGGCCATTTTCTAAAGAATCATGTCTTCTTCACGAAGTTTAGTACAAGTCTTGTGAAGTTTAGTATAAGATTGTCTGTAAATCATTTGTAAGGGATATCAATGACCCAGCTGTCCACTATGAATCATGTTGCAAGTCTAGTCCATATGGATTATTAGTGAAGGCCATTTGTGAAGGTTTTTTATTCTTTTCTTTTTGGGGAAAAATTACCGAAAAGATGAGGCACCAAATGTTTAATGGGGTTGCATTTTCATGTGAATTGGAGTGGATAATATTTATGGACAAATGCAGAAATTTTTTATATTTGTTGGCAAATGCTAAAGCTCCATTGGTGTAGCTTATACCATGTAGTACATTATGGAAACTTGTTACCCAAATTGGGTATAGATTGTGATGATATATGGATTGGCTGTGTTTTATTTTGAGAATTATTGTTCTTAGTTCTTATGAGAGTTAGTGTGAGGTACTATCTATGTTAAATATCATCAGTGTGAGCAATTATTAATATTTTCATTAAGCAAAACATAAAATATATTTAGTTCCTGGAACAATGATTTCGGTAGTCCTTTTGGTTGTAGCATGGGAGTAGTGAGTAGCGGTTTGATGCTTCTATATTTGGTAATTTTATGTTACAAATGTCTCTGTTTCAGTTTGTCATATATGATAGCTTAGGAAGAGATCTATTTTCAGTATCAGACATTGTGTCTACCGTATGCAGAATATGTTCTTAGGAATTTCTATAGCTTTTTTTTCGCCTGTACATATGCCTAATTATGCCTAATTATATAGAAGGTTGATTGTCACTTTGGAATGATAGAATGCTTGCCATATTGTTGTTTCCATCATAGTTGTGAATTTTATATGTGACTTGTTAGATTTCCCTTTTGAAGTCTACTTTGCTTTGAATTTTTAATTTTGAATGGTTATATGTATGTTTGCTTGGCATATGTGAAGGTTAACATGGAAAACCTAAGATAGGAGCATAGTATATGAACAGCAGTGTCTGAGGTGGCATGTACATTTTGCCTGTGATTTTTCACTATTAGCATGAGCTACTTGACAGTATATGGGTTTCATATGCAGTTTTAAAGGATCTATTGGTATCTCTGCAGCAATATGTGCATGACTAAAGGCGAAATTGTGATATTTACTTGTTAAATTCCCTGTGATACAGCTTGAAATATTCATATTGCAACAGTAACAAATTTGGGTGAAGCAAAATAAATAGGGAAGATGTATCTCGTAATATATATTAGTGGAATACAATATATGTAAGTGATGCTTGAAACTCTTAATAATGTTTTTGTTTAAACCAGTTTTATGCTTCTTTGTTCTAGGGTATAATGCTTCAAAATCATGTCAAATTTGAGTCTGATGTTACTTTGCTGAATTTGCATGGTCAGCTAGGCTTCTTGATATAGTGATTTTGCCTCTGATGTTATAGGTTTATCATATGTTAGCATGATCCACTCACCTTTTGTGAATTTTTGGGGTGGTTTGCCTAAATTTTTTCATTGCATGTTAATATCAAAATTCGCTGTTTTGCAGATACTCTGTTGTCACTGCTGCTTGAGCCAAGGATTCCTTTTGCTACTTAGTTGATCAGTACAGAGCAATATTTTATTTTAATGAATTTGATTTTGCAAGTTCCTTCATTTCCACGTGCCACCTTGGGGCTTGGTAAAATTTTATATGATAATTTTCTGTGGTTACCTTAATGGGTTAGTCCATATTGATGGGATAAAAGCAGCAAGTTAATGATCATTCACCCACAAGATATTTGAGTTTTTTAATAGGGTATTTGTTTTGATTTTTCCAGAATAGAAAACAGGAGCTGGTGTTAACAGGTGTTCTGTATGAAGCAACAGCCCTTGTGGATTACGACTATTTGATTCAGAATAAAAGGGATCTACACAATGCTTCTTGTTTCAAAGCAAAGGATACAAATAAAACCTTATTGAGACGGTTCATTGTGGCACAAAGGGCTATTCAATTTTTTAAGTGAAGAACATTGACGAAATTTATTCCTGAGATTTCTTGATTATTAAAAACTTTGTTCAAGTCTTCTCACTAAAGTAGTTATGGCAATGCCAGGTCTCAACGTGAGATGAGCTAGGCTGTATCTTTTGCAAAATCATTTACAAAGATAACCATCCCTTCTGAATTGATGCACTGGCTAAATGGTGAATTTGGTTCCTCCAAAACATCATGGCAGAACCCACATGAACTCATCGGTTAGTTTTAAATTCCAGTCTTTCTTGATGTGCTACATGCTTTCTCTGTGATATGTAAAATATGATTTATACCTATAATTTTCTTAGATTCTGAGCTACTTGCTTTTTCATTAATCGTTATTGCAGGTTGGCTTGTGAACCCTGATGATGATAGCATGTTGAAGCAGATACTTTATAAGCATTCTTCCATGAGAGTCTTGGCGTAGTTTCCCATCATTAGACAAACGAGGTGCTAGTAAGGACTACAAAGATTCGTTTTCTGCTGAGATGTCATTTATCACTGTTGCTCATGAGATGTGTGGAGTGAACAAGAAGTCTTCTGATAAATAGGATGTTCAGTATCATAGGCATGCACAACTTGAGTATTTAATGGATATCTATTCTTCGTCAAATTCTGATTTGAGTGAGAATGAACATAGTGACTCTGATGCTACCGACAAGAGAGAAAAGGCATATTCAATGGCTGATTCACATATGATTGATTTAGAAGATCAGTATATATTGGAAGCAATGATCTTGACAGTAAGTCAAAAAAGAAAAAGAAAAAAAAGAGTTGAATTGCAAGATTCAGTTGGGTAATATATTTGTTGCTCAGAAACTATGGACTGAAATGAGAGCCAACTTCAATGTTGCTCGCAAACATGTGTCAAAATAGTGACATGGGATGACAAGCTGGTTAGTGTTCTTTGGGAAGATAGCATGTTACGCCAACAAACTCTGCATGAATGTTGGCCTTTGTTTCCCTCATTTTCCAGTCTTTATATTTTAATTATTCTGTTGCTTGTATAAGCATTCAGCCTTGTGTACCAAAACAATAAATCTGCATGATATTGGTCTATCAGAAAAAGAAAAAAAAAGAAAAAAAAAGAAAAAAATAATAATACACCAAGGAATGCTCAATTTAGGTGCTTACCTGGGAAAATATTGTTTCCAAGAATCATGAATGGTAGCACAAGATATTTTAGTGGAAAACAGACAATTTTTTTTAATAAGCCATAATTGTATAATGATGTTTTCTTTTCCACTATAAAATTACCATAAGAAGAATGCTGCATATTTATTTGTCATGTTTGAGAAAGTCATGGGCAAGTGGTGAATTTCATATTGTATTGCTAGGTATTTCTTTTGAGATTAAGCATTGAAAATCAGATTATACCAAAACTGCTCCATCCAATTTGGCTTAAGAATAAGCCTATGATTTCATGCTTTTAAGAAATCTTATTTTGATTGAGATAATGTTTTTCTTGGTTGTAGCAAAATTAATATCAATTAGTTTACTTACTTTCTATCCACAATTATATTCAGGTAGAAACAATCTTCATTGGGACATCCACATGTCATATTTATTTGTTGTAATCTCCTATAATCTATGATTCAGACATAGCCTATTAAGTATTGGTTTTTCAAACTTTTCATCTCTATTGAAATATGCCATTATCCATCTTGCCATTCATCATTCTTTCATGAGGATTTCTAATTCACTTTTTCTATTTATTGTAATATGGCCCAAGGTTTCTACTGTAGTGAATATGCCTTTAAAATCATGCAATCATAGGTGCACTACTTGAGTCCACTTTTTGGAAGCACCTCTTCATTCTAGAACATGGACCGAGCCAAAGTGACCTTTGCATGCCCATTACCACATCCTCATGCATAATTGTATGACCTTATTCTTATGCAAGTTAGAGAACCAAGCCCAAATAATCTTGCTAAATGGTGGTTTACTATGAATTCAACTATGCTATAGTCAGCATAGTAGGGTTTCTCTTGTATTTGAGTATTAAGTGGAAGCTTGCAATTTCTTCGAATCTAGCCTTTATCAATAGAGATCTGTAATAGGCAGTGCGCAACAATGATAAATGATATAGTTGTCATTTAATATTGCTTGAGTGATAATGGAATTGGTTGTCTTGGGTTTTATTAGTCTAGCTATTGTTTTAAGTTGCTACAATGATGAGTAGTAACAAAAACACTTTGTCTCTAGAATTTGCTGAGTTATGTTGAGCAATAGCATAATCCTACCTTTTTTCTAATTCAATTTAAGTCATTGAAGGTTGCATGGTAAAAAGTAATAACAGTGAATTGTTATCATTGCAACTCAATTGCGATTGATGCTTAGCAAGAAATAGAATTTTTAAAATTTAAACTTTTGATCTCACATGATTGAAGTTGTTTTACACTAAATTTGATGTCAATCTATAACTTAAAATAATATATCATAGATCTACTAAACTTTTGAGTGAAAATGAGTGATTTGTAATCAAAAGGAATGCATTTATATGAGAACTTGATCTTCATCCTTATAAACCATTAAAACTTCAACTAAAGACTTGATAATGAGATAGATATGAACATGAAACTAATTTTAAGGTATAATATATTAATGTTTTGATAAAGTTTAATTTAAGTTGAACTAAAACTTAATAAATGCAAGCATATATTATATCAAATGAATTAGAAATTGAGAAAATGTATGAGAATTGATATGAGATTAATGAGAGAATATGAGATTGATAGAAATTGTGATAGAATGAGAGAGAAATGTAAGAAATTGAACTTTAAATATGAAAATTGTTTGAAAGAAAATTGGAACATCTTGAATTATTCTTGAGGGATCCTCAAAACAATAAAACTTGATAAAATGATCAAAACATAAACTTGGCATCATGATATATGAGGGTGAACACTTTATTCATAGGTTTAGCAAGCACTTTGATACCATTTTTGGCATGCTTAATATATATGAAAGTCATGGGGCACTCTTTTCATTTTTGGAAAGTTGTTACAATGGTATATGATTTTAAAACATGAACTATTGAAAAAGCCTATGAACTAGGACAACATTACAAACCATTACACACATGATAGTGAACACAAAGACAACACCATGGACATGAAAGACCATGTCATGCAGACAATCTCCAACATCCTTCACATCTACATGCCACCACCTTGGTCCATGTGTTCTAGAATACCATGTCAATGGCTACCACATGATGGCTACTACATCATTTTCATATTGTCTCTCTATATGCCTTGATGCTTTGTTATGTGGTTTTAGTCATGTTAGCTAGGAGTCATAAGTAGTTATTAAAAGTTATGTTGCATGGGTCCTAAGTCGTTCTCATGTTAAAAGGTGAAGCATCACTTATCAAGTTTGTCAATCAACTATGATATTGTAGATGTTACATTGCATTTGCATCAACGCATCCCTGTCAATGCATCTCATTTGACTACTACATCATAGATGCTATAT
Source organism: Gnetum montanum (assembly GCA_015680685.1). NCBI lineage: Eukaryota > Viridiplantae > Streptophyta > Gnetopsida > Gnetales > Gnetaceae > Gnetum > Gnetum montanum. The sequence continues at coordinate 66,309 of MNCI01000130.1, forward strand.
GGTATCTGCTATATTGTAGCTACATTGATGCTACTATATCCAAGTGGAAAGACAATGACCTATGATCAATGCTTAACAATCTTAGGCTACACTATTGACCAAATGATGGTTAATACATGATAGATGCTTGCATACTTAAAGGCAAATAAGAAGATTGTATCAACCCATATGTGTTGGTGTATCTCAAGCTACATCGACGCATATGCGTTGACAATGTTGTGTTGACATAGCTATGATATAGCATACATAATATAGCATTTGCAATGTAGCATCTACGATGTAGCAGCCAACTAAGATGTATCAATGCATATGTGTTGACACAGATGCAACATGACATTTGCAATATTATAGGTGAATGATATACTTGACAAGCAATGCTTCTTAAAAAGGGCTTTGAAAACTAATTTAGTGCATATATGATGATAAATGATGTTTGAAATGTTAGATCTAGAGTTCATTGTTTGTTGTAAAGGACTTTCAACCCTCAATTAGATTTGAACTCATAAATTTCTTACAAATTAGTTTTATTTACTGTATTTTATCTTATCTTTAGCAAGATGTGATCTCATTGCAACCTACTACAAATCATGCTTAACTTTTAGTGATTAATGCAAGTTATAAAGAGGTTGCTCTGCACTCACTGCGAGCTAGTGGCAACATATAGAATTAACTTTCAGCCCATGGCTAGCTAGCACCCAACTCACATTCCACCTCACTTGCTATTGTCTCACAATGAAGTTGCACCACAACAGTCTCAGTTGTTTGAGTTCTTTCACATTGCAACTTGGTGACAGTTGTGGCCTAGTTGTGTTGAACTCATAACCCCCTTGGTTGAAGGTAGATTATAGCCAATGGTCTTCTCGTGGCCAATCCCCAACCCAAATTTTAGCCTACAATGATCTTAGAACTTGTAGTTTACTTCTTGAAGTCATGAGTACTGTTCCTAGCCTTCTCTATTTCTAATAACTATTAAAACAAGTTTGTGAAATCCACATGTTATTGTTGCATATTTAACATTGAGAAAGCACTATTGTAATGCTCACCAAGGATTGTCATCCATACAACAATTACTTACAAAGCCAAGCAAATGATATCACAATTGGCTTACAAATTCCATTTCCTACTTTTGTAATAAATGTGGTTCAATGTAAATGTGTAATGTGCTTAACATCCATTCCATATGCCATCATCCATCAAATTCCATAGTATGGTACATACCATGTCATCAATATTATTTTATTAAAAATAGTAAGTTTAATTGCCATGGTAGTTGAAACTCCATCATTAGTGAAAATCGTGATAGAAGAGAACCACACTAATCTTTTACAACAACATTTCATTGTCATTTTCTACCATTAACACCTATTGTGCTTAGCATTAAAAATTTTTCTTCTTGCGACTCAGTTGCAACATTAATTGGTGGACTTCATTTTCATTTAAGTTATTTCTATAAATAAATCTTCACCACTTGAATCACCTACATCATTATGGATTCCCATTTGAAAATGCTTGTGTAAACAAATGCATATTCTTAAACATTGTTGGATACTCTACTACCATGGCAACTATGCTTAATCCACCTCCATTTGTGGTTTCATGTACCCTAGTCACAACACTTTGGGACTATCATACCAATTTAAGAAATGAAACAAATGAAGCTCATGCAATACTAATTGCATCATGCTTGCATTTATGGTTGTGGGCATGGAATTGACTTAGTGTTCTGGTGCTCTTTTTTTTTTAGAAACATGAAATGATATTATAAATGTAAATTAAAGATGTGGGAATAATTTATACTTCTAAATTTCAATTTACATGCTACCTAATAAGAATTTTTAATCTTCTTTTAAAAGGTTAAAGAAAGAAATATTATGGCTTCATGTTAAACATGAATAATGGTGTGATCAACAATTGTATTTCTACATTATACTATTTTTGGAAAAACACACAAGTGTATATCATGTTTTCATAAGAATTCTTTCTTGTTGTCTATCTTCAGAGAGGTTAGGTTTTCACTCATCTACTGCTCCTAGACCCCATCTTGGTGAGATGAGCATTAATCCTTTAGGTGATGATCCTTTTACTATCTTGTTATCTATACTTGACATGATATTTCTTCCTTTCAATTATATTTTATTATCTTATGGCTATCTTCTCTTAGTGGTGTGAGATCTTGTGGGGACCTCTAAACATAACTATGTGATTAACAAGCATGTAGTGTGTACTTAGACATTTACCTATGGTTGTTATGGCTTATAGATGGAGCACTATTTGTTGGGATTAGAATAACTCGATAGAGACATTCTTATAAGGAATATTTTGGAAATAGAAAAATAATTGGGCTTTCATTAACTCTTTGTAATTTATTAATATTTTATAATTATTTTATAGTTTTCTCTTATTTTATTTTTAGAGTGATGAATCATATTCTGCTTAGGCCCCAATATTGGATCTCAGGCTACATTATTGGATATATGATATTGTGGGATGCATGCTTGCCTATAAATACAACACTTGGAGGCATGATTCAAATAACTTTTCATTCCAACCTTAGGTAGGCTCTTGTAGTTTTATTCTGTAGTCTTAGAGAACAATTAATGAGTGCCTGTAGTGTGAATTTGAGTCAGTTGTATGATGTCTTATTTGAGTGGCAGATCAAGATTGATTCTTATTCATTGTAGCCTAGTGACTTATATTACATTAAGTTTCCATGCAATTTACTTTTCATGTACCTTGTTAATATATACATTTCATGCAAGTTAACTAATTGGAGAAATGAGCATGACCAATTTTGATCATAAACACATATTCTCTTGGTAATCCCAATAGCGTTATTGCTTGGTTCGCCTAGTAGTATAGCACTTGGTAATTCCAATAGTAGATACTTGGGTTCAAGGCCTATACGACAAGCTGAGAATGGACACTAATCGCTCGTAGGCTAGGTTAACATTTATCATTATGTTGTTAATTAGATTAAATAATTAATTTATCTATTATTGTTAGGAGTAGCATAAGGTCAAAACAACATCAACAATCATGTGCCCCACTAATGAGTGACGAGGTACCCCTATACTCAACCATACGAATACGAGCGTTTTCACACGTGATCCGATCGAACTCCACAGATGGACTAGTTGTAGCACCTAGATAGTTAACCTTAGGTTACAATTTGCTATATTCCCACCTAGACTAGTATTAGGTTGTCACGTATGGTTTAGTCAAGAGTGAGGTGTATGATGTGTTTCTAATTCTAACGCTACTTCTGAAGGCAGTGGAAAATAATATTAACTAAGCTAAGTTAGGAGGAAAAGGGTAAGAGAGTCTAATCTAGCCTAAGTGCGACAAGCAGCTGATTCCTTGATTAACTGTACACATCTNAGAAAACAGTAAATAACATTAAATAAATAAAAAATAAATAACAAAGTGAATGCTGCAATGATGAAGTAATCTCAATCTTTATTGCCGATCATGTGCGTGTCCAAGTACGTCACACTTGAATTAAGAATGTCGTACAATTACATTCATCACACTGTGGGTAGACACTGGAAAATAAACTAACTTTGGAGGGATCAAACTGCCAGAGTTTCACTACAATCTAAAGCTAGGATGTCAAATAAGGGAGAGTCGCCTCTTATTTATAGATATGGCGGCACACTGCGATATCGCGTACGCGATATCGTGGGGGATGCGATATCGCGTCGCATCATACCCCCATGATTGAATAAAAACTCGTCCTCAAGTTACAAAGAGAACAAGTTCCATTGATTACACAGTGGATAGGTATGAGATTATTGACTGAAAAAAACTGAAATAAAACAATGCCGTAGTATGGGAAGACACAACACAGAAAAAATACTACAACTACAAAAATGTGGAACTCATGTAGTTCCTGGTGGCAGTGGATCCTCCATGGGTGCTTTCCCTTTGTCGTGTGCTCTAGCTTTTGAGGCGTGATGGCAGTGAAGTATGGCCTGGAGCTTCTCCTCTTTAGTCCAAGGTCCTTGTGCCGTCCATGCTGATGTTTCGATGTTTGACGAAATCGGCACTTCCCATAGACAAGGTAGTTGCGGAAACATTTGGTTGGCCTTGACATACCATGCCGCAAACACCCGTCGTTCCTCTTCATAGGCTCTGGCTTTGTCTTTGTATTCATGAAGATCTGTTAGCTATTGAGCTAAGTCGATTGCTACATCTTTCTATCCTTGGTAGCTTGCTTTGACCACTTCGAGTTCAGAATTTGCAACATCCAGTCATTCAACCAGCTTCTTGCATTCTGCAAATTCTGCCTCATATTTCAGATGGGTGGAAGCTACCTGCTATTCGAGCTCTGTTCTCGGGCGCCCTGCTATTAACATGGCAAGGTTGGCATATCTAAGGTTTATCAACTCCATGTATTCTGTCAAGTCTTGGATCTATAGGTCCCGATTTTTAACTTCCTCTTGGTGGGCGAAGGTGTATGTGTCTAATATGGCCCTTCAATCAGTGTGTTGAGCACTGATGGTGTTGATTTGAGCCTTGGCCATATGGATCTCCTTTTCCAGGATTTTTTGTACATCCCCACTTGATCACGGAAATGCTCATTCAGCTTCTCGTGTCATTTAGTCTCATTTTGCCATGTGCTTATTTCAATTGCTAATTTTTGGCGAATAGCGCGTACCTCCTTCATTGAGAGGGTTTGATTCTCTCTGGCTAAATAGCTTACATCTCGATTGACCTGAATGAATTGTTCTCGTAGATGATGAAAGTGTTCATCAAGAACATTCTTTTGTTTCTCCACAGAGGTCAACTGAAGGTTATCTACAACCAACTATTTATTTTCTTCTTCTAATGCTCTAAGTGCCTTAAGATGTGCATGGGTTTGCGCTTCTACTGCGAAGGCATCCCAAACAGCCTCCTCTTTTTCTTCTACCACCTGCTTATTCTTTGCGATCAATTTGGTCAGTTGCTCTATTCTAAAGTTATCCAGCTAGTCTGCAGGAATAAACTGTAAAGGATCCTGCTATGCTACTTGTAAGGCAATGAGCTACTCTTGCAGTTTCTTCACTTCAACTTTAGCATGCTCAACCTTACTTCGGATATGACCAACTTCCCCTTTCTGGAAATGAGATCTAATTGAATTATCGTGACATCTTGAGGGATGTCAAACAAAGATGTCATTACTTGTCCTATTTGAAGTAATCTGTCAAGTGCATCCTCATATTCCACAGGATTCATTGAGGTTTTGGCAAGCGTTTGAGCATCCCTTGCTCCTAAAAGATCTTCCGGTGGCATAATAGGTATGTTAAAAGATTCTTTGATATGGTTAGTGACGACTTTAGTAGCTCCCGCGACATTTTGGTGTTGCATGACCATCACAATGGCCCCTTCACCAATCTCTAACTGTACCTAAAAAGATGCTGCGTTTCCAGAAATCTGTTGTGACCATCTGCTTTCCCCTCCTCCTGTTTAAATGGAAATTTCACCCCTTGTGCAATCCAATGAAACTGTAGGCTAACTGGCATCATCAATGACGCGGAAGAGGTTTGCGTCACCATGACCTTCCCAACTAACCTTCTCAGCAATGGCCTTAAGATGGCTCATTGATGGTCTATAGTCTTGCGGCGGTGGCAGTTGATCCTAGCTCATGCTAGGCCTTGCTTCTTGTTGTTGGTTGGGACCCATGGCTAGAGGTTGACCGATTCTTGCAAATTGAGTTACAGGTGGTCCAATCATCTGTTCTTCTTTTTTGGGACTTAGCTCTTTGCCGGTGCTCTTTCTTGGAGCTGGTGCCTTTAACAATTCAGCATAAGAAGCATTCTAGGCTTTTTGGAGGACGTCATTAGTGTATCCCCGAATACCAGCATGTTGACACAGCTTTCTGATAAGACAAGGGAAAGACAACGCCATTTTCCCTGTCTTCTGTTCTTCGAATCTCCTCAGGATCTCCTTCAAATATAGGTGGGGAAGGTTAGCATTAACCTTTCCCATCAACATTACTCATCCTCTAGCCACATACGTGGATATCCTTTTCAAGCCCTTTGTGGGGAAGAGGTGATAGGTTCCAATTTTGAAGTAAACTCTCTCTTCCGTCGTCAGCTCACCAAAAGCTTTATCTCTGCCATAAGCCTTTTCTAACCAATCCTTTCGCACATCTGGGTCTAAACAGGTAGATAACTAAGCAACATGAGGCCCTAAATTTGGAAGATTCAACACTTCTAAAATAGCCTGCGCAAAGAAGTCAATTGTCACACCATAGATGTTAACAGTGATGCCTTGCTCCCTATTGTGCCAGAACAGGTATGTTTCACTGAGGTACTAGGCATCGCTTTCAGAGAGGACAAGCCATAAGGGAGACCCTTTAAGGTGATCCCTAACAGCCTCAGGAGCAAACTCTACAAAAGATAAAAATTTTAGCTCCATAATCACCCCAAAGAATGTGGACTTTTCGTGGATAGCCTGAACACATTCCTGGGGCAACGTGAGTTGTTGTCCCGGATTAGGCGTAGTAGTAACTCCTTCTTCTACCTGCCCAGACCATCTGGTAGGAGGTCCTTCTTGATGGATGTTGAATGATTGCACCTCCTATTCTTTATGTTGTCCAGTAGGGCCTTGTCTTCCACCTCTCCGAGATCGTTTCTCTTCACCGTGAACAGGACCCTCCTATTGTACACGCTTTGGGGCCATTTTGCAATCACACGGATCAAGAATTACTAAGGTTGTTTTTAAAATTAAGTTATACCGTACTACTTTCCTTAATTGAAGATCGTATGTTATAATGTGTGATCGTGCCCAGAAATTATAATAATGGGTCTTGTGACTTAGGCAGTTGTCATTTTAATCTCTCGGTATACTTAAGGTCATATGATTTTTGGCACAATTATTCTAAATGTTAAGTTAATTACCCTAACTGATGTCCTTTGGGCAATGATAAATTTCAAAAAAGTTAGACACTTTTTGGTAAGTGTCTCTCCCCCATGACTAAACTGAACACTCTAGGTTCTAGCAGATTCAAACGGAATTAAAATCAGAGCACCAGTGCGCGAGATATGAGTGAAAAAGCAAGGGTCACACAAGCACCAGTCATAGAGAAAAATTTCAACAACTCCCCCCGTAGACATGGCAAATGATGCTAAGTGTTGCGGCGGGGGGTTCCTATTTATAGAAAAATAGGACGCGATATTGCGTACGATACATCACATACGCGATATCGCGTACGCGATATCTCGTCCCTATTAATGTGAGACACTAAGAAAATACCAAAATTTTAATGAATTTCTTGAAATTAATGTGAAATAGTGAGAACATTGGCAAGTATTAAGATGTTTGAGGGTAATATCATTGAGGCGAGAGGCACACTTAATGATAATGATGTGAATTTGAGCAATAAAAATTTGGTGGATACGAAAAAAGGGAATGTAATGGTACATTGGAACGTTAAAATTGAGAGGGATAATAATAAGGAAAGAGAATTATGAAAAATTAAGCTGAGGGTAAGAAATTGTGTGTGTGGGCTACAGAATTAGTGAAGATTACAACAAAATTACACAAGCGGGTCCTCCCCAAAGCAGGTTCCAACCTATAATGCCCTTGTGTAACCACACTTAAAGTGTTCATGGGCACTAGAAGGGTTAGATGTAATCCACACTATCTCCATAAAACACACACATGTAATTATCACTGGAATGAGATAACAATTCTATGCTACACGAGACACAAGTTACAATTATACGAACAGTGAGATGAAACGAAGTAGAGAAAGGGATCGTAGAGATTGAGACATGAGGTAATTGACTCAGGGCACAATGAATCCTGTGTATAAAGCATGATTAAGGTGTCATTAACCCATCGTTCCAAGATCAGGACCAAGTCCATTCCTCTAATCAGTGACATTGCATTGTTTCATCCCATGATGAGCAACTATGAGAGTACTAGAGCAACAAGGCGTACGATCACTTCGCGTTTTGTTCAAGGGAGGGGTGATTTTTGTTTTATGGCACTTCCTTTTTGTTTTGTTTTTTTTTTGTTTTTTTTTGTTTTTAACTTTACTGAATCCAAAGAAATCGCCAACCTTCAGGCATGGGTGCATGTCTTTCTAGTGGGACCCCCTAGAACAACATTTGATTTTTGAGTGCCCTTTTGATTACTCTTACTCCCATTTTCATTGGATCTACAAGGATCTTAGTACAACCACGTTGCATGATAACACCCACAGTCGTCACCAAAGAGAATCCACAAGTCCCCTTGATATCACACCCTAATCATTCCCTCTTGGTCCATCCTTCTTCATTCTGGGTACAATGAACACGAAATTAATTTTAAGTCTTAAGAATGTCAAGAATATCACTGCACCCTAGAACAGAACCTCTTATTTGTAGAATGGATAAGTGGATGTAGTGGGCTCACTATCCAAATAATTGGTCACTCATGACTTAATAACATAGAACGCACCTCAACCAATGATCCACATGAGTGTTTTATTGGTAGATGAGATTACTTACAAAAAACATAAAAAGACAAAAACACAAAAACATAAAACAAAAAGTTGAAAAAGTTGAAAACTGGAAAACAAAAAGGTTGTAAAATTAAAGGAAATGAAAAATATTTATTAATCCTTCTTGTTAGTAAAATGGGGGGTAATCCTCCATAACTAGTTGGTTGAGGATAGCAAGGATTAATAAATGTAAGATGAGGATCCTTGCATGTTGGAAGTATTGGAACTTGGCCATATTTATCCCCTCAAGGTTCACACACTTGATTATAATAGGCATAGTGGGGCACTTTATACGATGTAGTTCCCGAAAAACAAGTTGACCCACTATGATGTTTGTGACCATTATATGGTATGCAAGGATTGGGATGATGCCTCCCATGGTTGTGTCCATTGGGCCATATGGTTGTTGGAGTGTGAGTTGGTGACCCTGATGAAGTTACATGAGGTGTGAAATTCGAAAGTAAGGGTGCACCATAGTGTGGGACCTGTGCTGGGTTGGAAGATGTAGTGGCCTCAAAATTATGTTGTCCCTTCCTACAGCCATGTTTAAAGAAGGGGTGCTTTGGATGTTTAGGAGGTTTCTCACTGCAGTTAGTAGTAGTAGCACAAGTGTTGTTCGTAGGTTGTTGCGGTGGTGTAGGCACCTTAGGAACAGTTGGTGGCATTGTGGAAGGAGGGAAAAGATGAGAATGTTGAAAGTTAGGAGGAGTATAAGGTGCACAAGGTGGTGGTTGTGTTGGAGGTATGGGATGATAGTATTGTGGAGAATAGTACTGTGGTGAGATAAAGTGTGTTGGCTCAGCCAGAGAAACATGATGTTGAACATAATAAGCATTTGAATTCGGATAATACGAAGGGTGTCTTCAATCTAAGGGTGGATTCCACCATGACTGGGATTGTTGCCACTATGATCGAACACAGTATCTCTGTACGAACTCTGGATGTAGCGTATTTCCCCAATGCTCATGTAAATGTAACAATATTGGGCATTAGCCCTTAGGGTGATCGTACAGGCATATGTTACATTCGTACGTATGATTGGCAGTTGAGTACTTATTTCCTTCATTCTTTTTCTCTGAATGTCTAATGTTTTGTCCTGCTTCTTGGGTTATCAAAACTCTATCTCCAATGGTGTTGATAAATTCTTCACTTTTTTGATACATCCATTCCAACATCTTATTGATCTTTGCCTCAGATTCTTCTAGTGATTGTTGTATTGGCAAAGATGATGTTTCCACCTTGAGATTGGTTGATTTCTCCTTTGTATGATTATGGACCTTTGCTGAGTTAAGATTTTGGTCCTGTTGATGTTTTTCAATACTCTGCCATCTAGACATATCTCCTTCTTCTTTTGCTACCCACTTAATAAGCTCTTAGATTTGATGGGTTCATAGTTCGTATAGTTGACCTTGGACATACATTCCTAAGGTCTCTCTTGTTTCATTACATAGCCCATCAATGATATGGTGCATTAGCCTTTCCTCAGAAAACCCATGGCCTGGACAGTTGTTTAACAATGCGTAATATCTTTCTAAGGCCATGCCCAAGGGTTCATGTTGTGCTTGTTTCCATCCTTGGATTTGTTTCCTCAAGGCTGACACTCTTGCGTAGGTTTGATACTTTTCATTAAAGACTTCTACCATTGTTGACCAACGCTGTATTGAATTTGGTTTTAGTGATCTATACCATACTTTCACTTGGTCAACGAGTGTCATGGGAAAGAGCTTAAGTTTTTTCCATCTGTTATCAATGTTGTTCCTTGTGTAGGCATCGTATAAGGCTTGTAAATGTTGATACGGATCTAAGTCATAGCCTCCTGAAAATTTAGGGAAGTTCTTTAAATCGAGCCTGGGTAGATGGCTCTCTTTACAATGCCTACGGGAGATTCGAACAGCCTCTTGTATTTGCGTGAAACTCATAGTGGCTAGTAGGGGTTCATCGTCATCTTGTAAGTTATGTCTTCGTGTGTTTAGATGACGTTGCTTTTATTCATGTTTGTAAGAAACTCCCACTTCAGGTTGTATACTCTAATCTTCATCGTCATATAGTTCGTTGGTTCTCCAATGAACTTCCTCACTAGGTGTGGCATTATGATCATCTTGTAGAAGAGGCATGGTTGTGAAATTTGTGTGTGAAATTGTATGTGACTTTTTATAATTATTATTTTTCTCTAAAAGATATATTGTTAAGTTCTTATACAACGACCTTGTATGATATAACTAATCTAGATAACTAGCACCATCCCCGGCAATGGTGCCAATGATATGTGGCGAGGTACCCCTACACTTAACCATACGAATATGAGCGATTTCACGCGCGATCCGGTCGAACTCTCCAGATGGACTAGTTGTAGCACCTAGACAGTTAACCTTAGTTCACAGTTCGCTGTCTTCCCACCTGGACTAGTATTAGGTTGTCACGTATGGTTTAGTCTAGAGTGAGGTGTATGATGTATTCCTAATTCTAACGCTACTCCTGAAGGCAATGGAAAATAATATTAACTAAGCTAAGCTAGGAGGAAAAGGGTAAGAGAGTCTAATCTAGCCTAAGTGCGATGAGCAGCCGATTCCTTGATTAACCGTACACATCTTGGACCTCGTGCATGACTACCACTGGGATTACCAAGCATAGATCCTAGGTATGCCACTGGGTTACCAAGTAGTCACACTTAAATGCTCGTAATCAAGTCGTACTCGTTCCGCATTCTAGGAGTTTAAGGGTGAGAGAGAAAATAGTAAATAACATTAAATAAATAAAAAAGTTAATGCTACAATGATGAAGTAATCTCAATCTTTATTGTCGATCATGTGCATGTCCAAGTACATCACACTTGAATAAAGAATGCCGTACAATTACATTCACCACACTGCGGGCAGACACTGGAAAATAAACTAACTCTAGAGGGATCAAACTGCCAGAGTTTCACTACAATCTAAAGCTAGGATGTCAAACAAGGGAGAGCCACCTCTTATTTATAGATATGATGGCACACTATGATATCGCATACGTGATATCGTAGGGGAAGACGCGATATCGCGTACGTGATATTGCGGGGAATGCAATATCGCGTCGGATGCGATATCGCATCCCATCACCCACTTTGGACTAAATCATACATGACAAAGCTACCACTAGTCCAAGTGGGAAGACAACGAATTGTGACCAAGGCATAATCATCTAGATGTCACAACTAGTCCCATCCATGGAATTCGACTAGATCATATGTGAATGCTTGTGATTCGTATGGTTGGACATAGGGGGTACTTGTCGCTCATCATTGGCACTATTGCTAAGGATGGCGTTGGCTATCTAAATTATTTATATTATACACAATCATTGTAAAGGTATTAATGATCTATCTTTTAAAAAATATTAATATTTTAAGTCACACACGTTATTAGGTAAAACCATGCCTTCTTCACATAGGACCAAAATTGCACCACACTAATAGATGAAGCCAAAAGTTGATATAGATTTTTGGAGTTGGATTCAATCCATCAGTGGTTCACAATGCTAGAAATCTTCAATGAAAAATACCAAGCCTATGTGAGAGTGTCCAACTTGAAAAAACAAATCCAAGGATGGAAGCAAGAAAATCATAAACCCTTAGATGTGGCCTTGGATAGATACTATTATCTACTACATAGATGTACAGACCATGATTTCTCTTGAAAAGAGCAACTATTTCAATCATAGATGGGCTTCATAATGAAATGAGGGAGACCTTTGGGATTTATGCCTAAGGTTGATTATACGAATTGAAAGCCCATTAGATACAAAGGCTAATTAAGAGGGTGGAAAAAGAAAAAGGAAAGCTATGTAAATGAGAGAATGTAAAGGAATATAATTGTGACCTAACTCTTTAAAAGAAGGGGATCCATATCTATGATGAGGAAAAAGAGGCAACTCTCAATGAGGGATTTTCACAACAAACCTTGCCAATAAAAAATTCTATTGATGATCTTGAAGCAAGGATAGATAAGATGTGGTAGTTGATGAACGAAAAAGTTACAACTTACGCGAAAACCATAGAGAAGAGAGTAATGCAACAAGAATCAAGTGATCAAAACAACAAGAAGAAAAAGAACCAAGAAACATCTAGGAACACTTAAAAATAGTTGTGGAAGAAGAGGCTATAAACTCAACTATAGAAGAGAATGATGAATGCCTATATGACCATCCAAAGGGTTATTGCACAATCATGTTATATCTACATGAGTATTGGGCTTTTACCTTGAATGCCAAGTTTTCATAAAAGAAAATGCCTAGGAAATTACGTTTCTCACAAGGTAATTATAGACAGTCCTACAACCGACCATACTATGCTAGTAGGACTTTTTATTAGCCTCAAAACTATTATCAACCGCAGTGGCAAAACCCATAGTCATGGGGGAGGCGATCATCAAACCAACGCTATCCTTACTACCAGCCAAACCCATATGGATATTATGTATAACAACCTGTTTCTCCAACTGGCTCTACTTCCTCTATCTCAAATCACTACTACCACTCTCTTGAATATTATCAACCGGCAACATCTTCTGAAGGATCACCATCACACGTCTCTCATCCTTTGTCATATCCTCAATATTATCATACTTTCCTTCACCATATGTCACTGCCAATAACATAGGAAGGTTCGGCACCACAACATCAATGAAAGAATGCCACTTATCCTATGAACATATACGAAAATGATAATGTTAGTAGATCTCAATGACAACCTTGAAAATTTTCTTTCTTTAGGATGGTTTCATCACATGGGCATAAAACTCATAGACCTACTGGCACATCAAAACCAACACAGAGCCAATTTGGTGCAACACCCTCCCTTGCCAAAAAAATGTCTCCTAATCATATGCAAAAGCCAACAACCATCACCACTCCAACATAAGATGTAAATGATAAACCTATCACTATGGAGAGATAGAAGAATCCATGCATCACTAATAATGAAAAAGGGTGCAGCTGTGGGTTGGAAGTTCAAAATATTAACATAACCCCTATACCAACCCACAATAAAGTTTAGAAACAAGTGTGTGAGGAAAAATAGGTCTACACAATAGCCACTAAACTAGAAGGCACCTAGTGGCTTGGTAATGGGAGTCCAAAATTGTTTAAACAATGCATGGAGGCATCCAATCCACTTATTAGATCTTGCCCCATCTTTATGCTTAGTTGTGGCGGTGATGCCTCATCCTAAATCAAGAATGAATAAGTGTTTTTTTACCTTTTTTATTTCACAATTTTTTATCATTTTCCTATTTCTTCAAAAATTTTCTGATTCTTCATATGTTTGTCATTTTTAAATATTTTTCTCTTTTCTTGAGTCATTTTCTTTATGTTTTATGAATCTTTTTTATGTTTTTGTTAATAATATTGCCAATCATGATGTAGAAGTCAATGCTATATGTTGGGTTTTTGTGCTATGCTATCAAGATGATTGGGTAAGTAATTGTGTGAAGTAGTGAGACCACCTCATCCATCCCTCTAGTTCTTCAAATAAAAAGGTCTTTTGTCATGAAAGCAATTTGGTTCTTCTTTCATGAAACTAAAATTCATCAATGATCATTGTACCTTGAAGAAAGAGGACATGACCAAGTAAGAATGGCAAGGGTGTGACCTCAAGGGGATTTGTTGGATTCTCTTCTTAACTTCCTTCATGTGGTTTATGACTCCTCATGGAATATATTATCACTCTGTTGTTGACCAATAATAAGAAGCTAAAAGTCTTTACATAGTGTGGTTCCCATCCAAAAAGCATAAACATATAAAATTAAAAAAAATAATGGGAATTCAAATCACACCCTTTAGACACAATAATGGGCTACAAGCATTGGTTATGGGGTTGGAAAGACATGTTACCCATGCCTGAAGAATCCCCTCTAACTAAGGCCCTTCCTTCCTTTTTCTCTTTTCTTCTCTTCTTGGAGTGATGATTGTTCTTTGTGTTGGTTGTGGACTCATGATGGTTAGCAGGAAGAAACACATCATGTGAGATCATTGTTAACGGTATGTGCTTGGTCTGAAACTTGGATAGATAGGTATGCTAGTCATTTTAATCATACCTGACACAAGAACCTATTATGGACATGGTTAAGTACCTTACATCCCTATCTTTGTAATCCATTCTTATCCCATTATTCACTTCACTGCTACATAAAATTATGAGACTTTTGGTTTTGTGTAGTATAGTGAAACATCACAACTAAGGTAGTTTTGTGTTGTTTGGAACAAAGACATGATCTACATTTAACTTCTAAGGTGTCCACGGACATTTATAAAAGTGGTTATGCAAAGGTATTATGGTAGGAGCCTACTTTGGGGAGGACCCACTTGCATAACTTTTGTTGATCATGGCTTTGAACTAACCATCACATCTTCCAGAACATCTGTGATGGGTTCTTTGAATTTATGCATGCTTTTGGGACTACTTCTCATCAATTTCAATTAAATTATTCTACTTTTCTATTTCCATATCCATTAATGTTTCTTGGCCATCTTCTGAATCAGACCTTTGATTTCAATTGTTTAAAAACTTGTGCACTTTTGGAGTTATGCTCATTAGTCATGGGGGTTAGGGATGTCCACTTTGAAATCTTTTTGAAAATTTCAAATTTTTTTTACCATCCTATTTTTGAAAATTTTGGTAACTAATAGTAATTAACCAAAATAAGGTGAACAACTTGATGATTTTAGTTACCTCATAGCCTTGGGCATAGTGCATTGTCATCACCTTGTGCTTAAACACAAACTAAGGGATCTAAAAAGGGTTAATTATTAAGGAAAATTTATCAAAACTAATGTTGATCCTTTGCTAACTGTGGGTGATGCTAAAAGGGATGCCTAAGGAAGATGGTCTTTTACCAGGCATGAAATAAAGCTAAGAGAGGGATAACAGAGGATATGCCCCTAGACAAATAGTAGCACATACAGGATAATGGCTAAAATAGCACATGATTGCTTGATCCATGGGACGATGAGAAGAAATTTCAATCCATCCTTTAAGAACGTTCTACATAACCAGAGAAACATCAACATAATAATCAAGGTTGGAAGTCTGCCACCACTAGCGGCAAAAAGAAGAATAATCTTCAATGGCTTTTTGAAGACCTCTACAAATTTTGTAATCTTCAATGTATATCTAGTCTTTTTGCCACTTTGCCATTTTATCTACATTCACTCAAATAAAATTTTTTAATACAGTAATCATAGTTAGTTAGTAGTTAGAGTTAGTCAATAATACCATACCTTCCTAATATTTTGTAAAGAACTTGTTTCTTCTTTTGTTCACTCGAGGACAAGTTTTCATTTAGTCATGGGGATATGATGAATCGTATTCTGCTTAGGCCTCAATATCAAATCTCATGCTATGTTATTGAATATCTAATATCACGGGATGTGTGCCTACCTATAAATACAACACTTGGGGGCATGATCCGAATAACTTTTCATTCCAATCCTAGGTAGACTTTTGCAGTTTTATTATGTAGTCTTAGAGAATAGTCAGTGAGTGCCCACAGTGTGGATTTGAGTCAGTTGTACGATGTCTTATTTGAGTGGCAATGTACCGTGACACATTCTATGAATGATAATAAGATCGAAATTGATTCTTATTCATTGCAACACTTTGACTTAGATTAGATTTACTTTCCACGCAATTTACTTTTCATGTACTTAGTCAATATCTACATTTCATGCAAGTTAATCAATTGGTGGAATGAGCGTGACCAATTTCGAGTGTAAACATGTTTTTACTTGGTAATCCCAACAATGTTATTGCCTAGTTCGCCCAGTAGCATAGTGCTTGGTAATCCTAGTAGTGGATACGTGGGTTCAGGATGTGTACGGCAACCTAGAAATGAACACTCATCACCCATAGGCTAGTTTAGCATGTATCTTTCTATTGTTAATTATATTAAATAATTAATTTCTCTATTATTGTTAGGAGTAGCATCAGGTCAAAACAACATCAACAATCATATGCCTCACTTTTGACTAAATCATACGTGACAGAGCTACCACTAGCCCAAGTGGGAAGACAACAAACTACGATCAAGGCATAACGATCTAGATGTCACAACTATTACCATCCATAGAATTTAACTAGATCATGCATGAATGCTTGTGATTCATATGGTTGGGTGTAGGGGGTACTCACTACTCATCATAGAGGTAAGTAAGATT
Organism: Gnetum montanum; assembly: GCA_015680685.1. Classification (NCBI taxonomy): domain Eukaryota; kingdom Viridiplantae; phylum Streptophyta; class Gnetopsida; order Gnetales; family Gnetaceae; genus Gnetum; species Gnetum montanum. Next base: position 82,966 of record MNCI01000130.1, read on the forward strand.
TAGAAGTCTTTATAAGCCTCTCCATTATTGAATTCCCTTGACATTCAATCATTGATGATATTTAGTAGAATAATGAGAAGAGGAGACTACATTAGTACCTTAGGTGATTCATCATCCTTGGTAAAAAGTGTTTAGATATCTTTGACTTTTTAGATTCTCACCTAGATCTAATGCTTATCAAGTTGTATTTGAATAGGCACTTTATGTAGCTAGAACCTTTTGACCTATTCAATAACATATCCATTGTTCAAAGATATATCTATAAAGAGGTAGGAAATATATATTGGTTTCTCTTACAATTCTAGTTAGTAATTATCATGCATTATAGGTCTTATATGGATTTTGATGTTTCTTGATTTATTGCGCAAGATGATTTTTTTCCTACATTCATGATAGATTAAGATCCTAAATTTTAAGGAATTCTTGCTCATCCATGAAATTATTTACACTTTATCCTATGCATGATGTTTCTTTGATGATTCTAATTGCACATAATGCATCTCTATGCTTTTCTTACATAATGAATCTATATGCTTTCATCATCTTGGAACGGTTTCTATGATAATTCTAGATCTTATCTTACTTCCACTCATTCATGGAATTGGAGGATTTTTGAATTGTTAATCTTGGATCACATCTTAATTGCCAATATTTGGAGGGTTTCTGAATTATTGTGAATTTCTTATCTTCTTGGACATTCTTGCATTAGCTTGATGGTAATTCTATTGCTCTATTTCTGACTCCATATACAATGTTTTCTATTGTTATTGGGATGCTTCTAGATTTCACAGAATAATGAGCTTGAACCATCAACCACAAGTTGTGGCCAGGTCATGTTGAGTTTATTCCTTGAAATTGTGGATTGTAGTTAAGTCATGGGAAGAAAAAAGGGTAGACTACAAGTCATGCTTAGGTCATGGTAAACCTCATCAAGTTGTGGTTTGGTTATGGCTAGTTTCATTTGAAATTTTGGATACATCGTAGATTGTAGTCTAGTTGTGGTTTAATTGTGGTCTCTTAAAAAACCCTCATTTCATATCGAAATTCATTCTTATTGTCAATTTTGCTATTTTGAGATATGTTGACTCATTTATGCTAGTTTGGATTATCTAACACTGTGATTGAGCCTTTTTGTGAGTAACTCATTATTTTTTCCTTTTGGATCATTCTTGTGTGCTTAGTTCTGCCCTTATCTTCTCTTCTATTGTGTGGTGGACGATTATATCCTTATATTGTGGGCATACTCTTCCTTATAGGGGCATGACAACATCTTTTGTTCTAAGAATCTTTCTTTATGATGGGTGAGGTAACACCCTTGCATTTTGGGAAAGTAAATCTCCTTGAAGAGAGCATGACAATGCTATGGTATTTAACAGGATATATCTAGCAAGGTATGGATTTCTAAAATGAAAGATTCCAAAATCACCATTTTGATAATGTCACTTGTTACTTATAACTATCATTATTTTTGTGGCATGTTGACATCATGTTGTAGTTGGTTCGGTGACAGGATATGATTGTGATGATTGTTGGGATATGAGCCTTGTAAAGAGAGGTGACTTTCTGATACTAACATGATTTTCATGTAGGATATAATTTTCTCCTTATGTTATATGGCTACCTAATTCATGATCTTTGTATTTTGAGTTGAGTAAGGAATTTTTGTATATTTTCCCTATTTAGTGCTTTTGTAGTAACTTCCTTCTTGTTTTACTTTATGAATAGGTGTGAATGATAATTATGAGGATGTTCCTAATGATGATGGGGCCTATTTGCTAATACTAAAATAGATTTTACTATGTTACTATTGTGCATTTCTATTATGGTTTATGGAGTTGTTATGACATGTGTGAAGTTACTTTTTGGAGTTAGCATTTTTAGCATTCTTTAGTTAGTGCCTCATGTACTTTGTTTTAGTGGTTTAGCACCCTTTGGTTGGTGTAGGTTATTATTTACATTTCAACAAGTTTAACTTATGTTTGGAGAATGATAGAATTTTAAATTATGTTTTCACTATGCCTATAGTTATTCGATGATGTTGTAGATTTTTTTTGGCAACTAGCTTACAAAGTACCATGCTTGAATATTAGCTATGTGTTTTTACTAGAAATTATCACTTATGAGTTATATGAATTTTCTTACAACCAATAGTTTTTGATTTTGCTATGTTATACTACTATACAAAGTAGGTTGGCTTGTAATGAGCTATTAGTTATTCTAATGTTTTTAATTTTTCTGTCTATTTATATGTTTTCCTAAGGATATTTATTACTTTGTCTAATTTTTTGGCATCCACTTTTGTTTTTAATAAGCATCATTTAATTTTGGGTTACTTCATCCTTTTTATCCTAAGTAATGTTTCATTTGCTTAAGCTTGGTAAATAGAGTGTTACAAGTTAGTATGAACGCTTAGATCCCTAACATAGGACTTGTGGACCTTTTCAAATGGCATATAGGGGAACCCATGGTACCTTAGGACTTGAATAATCTAGTACTAGGGAAGTTTCTTAAATGAACACAATTTTTTTTCTCTTTCTTCAAAGATAGAATAGTGAAATGAGAAAAACAACAAGCATTTTAGCCAAAAAGGAAAAGGAAAAGAAAAAAACTTAATGGAAAAATTCCAATGGTTGGGTCACCCTACTTTCCATGGATTAGAGGATTCAACTAAGATGTTGGAATGGATAACAGGTTTAGAGAAAAACTTTTTACGTCATTAGATATTCATTTGAGGAGAAAACTTGCCTTGTAACCTATCAGCTTTAAGGCACTCCTAAAAAATGATGGGCAGCAAAAGATAAATCCCATGTTTGGAAAAATGATGAGATTAAGTAGGATGACATTCTTATATTTTTCAAAGAATGTTTCATCTCAAATGGCTATATACAAGCTAAAGAAGAAGAATTTTACAAACTACCCTAGGATAGTATAGTTGTACTTGAATATGATGTTAAATTCTTTGAGCTTAGTGAATTTGTGCCTCATGTCCTTAAGAATGAAGCTATGAGAACCAATAATTTTTTTTACAAGATCAAGGAAATCCTTTTAGAATCACTTGATTCTCTTTAAGCCAAATAAGTATGAAGATGCAAGATTATGGATCATCCCCTTACAGATTCCAAAGTAACAAGACTATCACCACTAAGACCAAAGGGTAGAGGACCTAAGGCAAAATTTATGCTATGAGAAATTAACCTTTGAATGAGCTACATAACACCATCATGAACATTGAAGGTAACCTTAACATTTTAAGTCTTTCTAGTATATTTAATCTTGGAGCTAACTATGCCTTTGTTAATCTTCTTATCGTCTTCCATTTGAACCTTGTATTCGAGCCTTTAGTAGTGTTGGAATTAAAAACCTTTTTTTAAAAAAACAATATTTACCTCCGATGTATAATCAAATTAGAATTTTTATAATTCAGCATTACTTACCACAATTGAACCCATAACTTGGATATTCCAAGTTAAAAGTTTTATTACTAGGCTAACACCTCATTGTTGAGAAGGCTATTGGAAGTGAAACTAGATGACTATATATATACCATTAGACATATAGCAAACATGAAACTTTCTTAAAATCTCAATGACTTAAATTGTTTTTATTATGTTTAATATATTAAAAGACATAAGATGAAACTCAACTATTATAGATGTAATTTTATTCTATTTTTTCTTAGTTATCATATTGTGCCAAATACTATACTTATTATTATGTTAGGTGTGGAGAAGGGTGAAACATCATCAAGAAATTTCATGTTGCAACTTGTAACCTCACCATCAAACTCAAAAGGTTGGAATTTTAATGTAAAATGTAGAGATTGTAATCCACGAGATACATTTTCATATGCTTTAACTTTTGGGCCTAAAAAAATGTCTCATAAGCTATTATAGCCTTACTTTCTAACTAAAAAAAAGTCATGCCATGTCTATATTTGGGCTTGGTAAGGTCAAAAATGCCTTTTGGATTGCCAAAATTGGCATTTTCATGGGTTTTATAAGGGGCATTATCATTACTACGTTGGAAACACCCATACTTAGCATTGGGGGGTTTGGTTTCCATCTTTCCAATAATGCCGAGAGTAGTTGCCAATAACCTTCAGCGTTGCAACATCAGGCCGACTCTAGAGTGGTTGGAGTTTCCATTTTTAAACAAAATTCAACATTGTTTCAACAACTCCAGTGTTGATACCATATGACCAATGTTGGTGAGTGAAGGTCAACGTAGTCTGTTTACTATTTTGTGGTAACCATCATGGTTTTTGTACCTCGGTGGTATTAAAACTTACCATACATGGAAACTACGCTAGAGGTGAAGGCCTGCTACACATGCACATGATTCTAATTTATCAAATAATCATGGTAGAAATCTATAGCAAAAAACCAACAACCCTATGGCCTATAAATAAAAATTTTGAACACATGGAATGAAAGCTCACTTCTTTTCAATTGAAAAATTTTCACAACCTTGTGCAAAATTGAGCACCAAAAAATCTTTGGCATTTTGTGAGATTTTTTCAAATTAGCATCTACTTGGAGACTCTAAGCATAGCATCATTGTAATAAAAAGTCAAATACCTTACCCCCATTGGCAACCAACATTGCACATACCTTACCCCCCTTGGCAACCAACATTGCAAAAGTCTTACCACCTTGGTGACCAACACTGAAGATCTAAGCTGCAAACCTGTAAGGAGGTTTGGCGCCTGAAGTTGGGAAGTACCTAGATAGTGAAGCTGACTACAGCACACGACCTGCAACAGGTTTTAAGCTTCATCTGAGCAACTCTTTTGTGCATTTGGGCACACAACTTGTAGACTTTAAACTTCATACATTGGAATATTTTCATTATTTCAATAAAGATTTTAATTCATTTGTTGTGCTAGTTCATTCCACGTTTAATTTATGTGCTTTTCTTTTTTTAAGTTAGATATGCATTTTCATTTAAATTGTTTACCCCTTTTACACTTTCCAAGTCCCTAGGTAATCAACAAGACTATCTAGAACACCTTGGATCCTCTTTTTTTGGTAGCCCTTGGGATCCAAGGTTAGGCTATTTCGTCTGGAATTTTCGATTTTCTAGCAACCTAATTTTTTAGGCATTAGAAAGGGGTTGTTCAAATTAAAACTAGCTCATTAGATGTACCGTAGACATATAGTGAAGATGAAACTTTCCTAGAATCTTAATGAATGAAATTATATTTAAGTTCAGGATAGTAAAACACATAAGATGAAACTCAACAAGTATATTTCTTGGTTACACTTCTTCCACATGAATGAAATTATATTTAAGTTTAATACAGATGGAACTCTATTTTATATTTCTTGGTTACACTTCTTCCACATATTATTATGTTAGGCATAGTAGATGTTGAGAGCTTAACCTCTTTTGAGTGATTACACCTAGGCCTTAGCCAAGTCTTACTATTTGATAAACAAACATCTTATCATCACTCCAAGTAGTAGTCCCTATTGCATGTGTTTAGAGGGGTGTTGGAACCCAAAATAAGTGAAACATAGGCACCGTGAAAGATTTATAAAAGTTTATAACTCAATGCTACATAGTAAAATAGAATCAAATCTATAACTTGTGGTTACAAGGCCAAGACAATCACCTAGTAGTTCCTATTGCATATGTTTAGGGCTTGAGAGACACACCTTATTGTCACTCAAGTGGTGTCCCTATTGCACATGTTATTATGTTTGATTTTTTTGAGGAAATACACTTCTTGTTTAGTCCATATGCTTAAACAAACCATAATGATGTGTCAATCAACCCATATGCTTAAACGAAACATAATGGTGTGTCAAATCAGCATATGTATCAGAATTAAACTTGTGAAATGCAAATCACAAACCAATACTGCACCACAAAAATACAAGCTCACCCATAAAAATACAGGGTTTTGAACTAGAGCAGATAACTATATACCATGATACCCAGCAGCAAACACAACTTTCACCACCACTCAAGTAGAATTTTATCACTCAGTGCAGGTGGGTTTGCAAAAATCTGCGGCTCGTCCATTTGGGCGACATTGTCTAGCTCAGAGGCAAGACCAGTTGCAGTTGTAGGAAGAGAAATAAGCGAAGAAGAAGAAGAAAGAGAAGCAGAATAAAAGGAAGGAAGAAAGAAAAATGGGTGTGGTGTGGTGAGGTTGCGATGGGCTCGTTTCGGATGCAGGACCAAGCCTCTCTACAGAATTGTGGCTGCCGACAGCAGATCTCGACGCGACGGCAAACACATTGAGATTCTCAGATACTACGACCCTTTGCCCAACCATGACGGAGGCAAACGCATGGGCTTAAACTTTGACAGAGTCAAGTAAGTATCCCTTCATTCATTCATTCATCTCTGTCTTTCATTGATTCATCTCTTTCGTTTTCGTTTTCGTTTTTTGTTTGTTTGTTTCGACTTTATCAGAAATGTTCTTTAAAAGCACTGACATCCCTGCGCTCTTTCATTGCAATCTTCGCCTACCTATTATTTTGCTGATTTGCAGTCATTTGTCTAGGGTTCCAGATAAGCTTTTTTGAGTGTGCTGCATGATTCAAGCCCTAAATCAAACTTCGTATTCGAAAAAAAAAAAAAAAAACCTTCCCGCTTAAAAGAAATTTGAAAAGAAATCTCAAAACGTTTTGCTATTGTTCCTATTTATTCTGTTTTTCTACAACTGCTTCTATCCAGAAGAACTAATATTTTGGATGAGGCTCGAACAAATTGAAACCGTTAGATAGGAAAAAATGATTGAGATCCCTGTCGTTTTTATACAACATGCATTGAAGGATAAAGCGGGAATTTATGAGAACATCAATGAGTCATAAGTTTTCAGGCTCTAAGTTATTGTAATATCATCGAATTGAAAGATAGTTGGCACAGATTTTCTCAAATAACATTATAATCATACTTTTAACTACTTCTAGTAAAATAAACAGTCAACTAACGCCAGCGAAACTAAGAATATTTAGGATTAAAAATAATATTGAATTTAACCATATTGTTAAAGAAAAGAGAGGATGGAAATGAATATTATTGACAATAACCTGTTGATTTCTCCAACTGCTTACAGGGATTTAAAAGTGGAATTCAATATTAAAATTGAAATTTAAGTTCAACATTTTCAACTTACATAAAGAACAACAGATACTTTGATGCGAAAAGGAGTTAAATCAAAATAGTTGAATTTTAGAAAATGGTAATTTGGTGAGCTTTTGTTGGCACGTTGAAATTTTTGGGTGGTTTTGGATAACAAAACAAAAACCTATTCTTCTTTGCAGGGACCTCTTTGTATTATGTGGGCTTTACGACACTTTTTGTAGCCAAAATTGTGGATTATGATATCAATTCTAAGAGCAAGCTTGAGTAGAAGAATGCTTGAGAACTGAGGATCCATTAATTTCACAGTATGCAGAAGCACAAAAGCAAAAGAAAATAACAGCAAGAAGGAACACACCAGAATTTACAAGGAAAATTTCTAAAATTCTTAAGTGAACAAGAAACCATGTAAAATGAGTGCAAAGCTCTTACATTAATGCATTAAGGGCACAAACAACCTTTAAGCACAACAGACATCAAAGCCTATCAAGCTTCCAATAGGCATATAAATAGAATGATTATACACCTTCTTTTATAGCTTCTTGTTAAGGTTTCCCTGCCTCTTTGTAACCTTTTAGATTTTTGTTTCTACATCTTTTTGGAGCCATCTAGATTCCCTGTAACACTGTGTTTAAATTCCAATGCTTATATTGCAAAGGTAACTTTAAAATATTGCAAGTCATCATTTTAAAAACAATTATTAAAGGGCTTCACCAACATTTTTCCTTGAAAACAAATCTGGTTTGCCTCTAGGAACATAAGAGTATTGTTGCTTTCCCTTCAATCTATGCACACTTCTACTACCCCAAGTTGCTTCTTACAAAAAACATGTTCTTGTGTTGTCACTGTTTCTTTCAGGCTATTAATATCATTGTTTTCAGTTTTCACATTCTACAGTTCTATGACAGTTCTCATAAAGTGATATCTTGTGTGACTATGTTTTCTCCTTACATGATAAGGTAGATTTATGGTCAAGAAGATTGCATTCTGGCTGGCATGAAATACTTGTTAATTCTTTTGCTTTACACCCAAAGAACTTAGAAAACTGTGAAGCCACATCTCTTTGAAAGCTTTTGTTCATGCTATATATTCAGCCTTTGTGTTAAATAAAGAAATCAACGATTGCAACCTGGACAGCCAATTAATAACATCTCTACCAAAGGTAAATGCATAACCCATGGTAGAACACATAATATCCAAATTAGCAATAAAATATGTATCAACAAAACCTGCTATTTGTAGGTTTACTTCTCAAAATCACAACCTGTAAGCTTGAGTTCTCTTTAAATACTTCAGGATCAACTTCTTGGCCTCCAATATGTCCAACCTAGATTATTTATTAATCTACTTCAAACACCAACAACATAATCTATTTGGAAATTTTTGCTTCTTACAATATGAAACCAGACTAGTGTTAAATCTTCTTTAGATTCATAATTGGTGGAGTGAAATGAAATGAATGGAAGAGTTTATATCTATATATGCATCCTGTAAAGTCATACAACCTTATATGATACTTTTGTAAAACTTAAGCAGAACATAATGGTATGTCAAATCAACATACCTTATTGCATTGAACCTATGACTTGCAAACTACAAGCTCTAACCAAGTGATGCCTCATTGACTTTATTAGTTGTATAATAATCCTCTTTAATAAAACATGCCATCAACATAGGATGGGCTTTAACTATATACAAATTAAAGGGAATATATAGGCACCAATAAAACACTGGGTCTTACATTCATGGCACTTTTCAGAGAAAAATTGTTGATTGTTTAAAGATATTTATTCAATCATTGTGGCTATTGAATATTTGAAAAGATGTAGTTGGGGTAGTAACTGTTGTTTGCTACATATCAACTCATCATTAACTGTAATGCTATTTATTCTTTCTGTAATCCTTGAGAAATCAGTTACAACTTATGATAAATCTAGTATGATTATAACATCTTACAAAAAAATATTATGCAAGCTATGGATGGTACCATTATATTTATTCAAACTCCAAGCTATTAGATCAAATGAGATGTGAATCATGATTTCCCTCCCATACATTTTATTTTTTGTTGACATTGTATGAACAATTTTTAATTTCTTGTTCTATGAGAGAACTTTGTCTTTTCAAAAATTATTTTAATTGCGTTCTTTTAAACATTCATGCTATACATCATTCAGCCAACTGTAGACTTATATAGCAAGTTCTAGATTTTTAAAGAGGATCTGCATCCACTTAAAAGCTAATTGCATTAAGAGATTGAGAACAGCGCCATACATTTGACCCCAAGTGTTTACATTTCACTCTGAATATATAATAAGGCATATTTCTTCCCATCACCTACAGTAAGATATTTGGTTGCTTGGTTTGTGCTGAAGGTACATTCTATATTATTGCCTTTTTTCAATGTGCAGAGTTGCATCAGTCATCCAGGGGTATCGGGTTAGAATTTTGATTGCTGAAGGACAAATTGCCTTTTACATAGCAAAAATTGCTGTATAGATGTTGAGGCAGCTGATAGCAACGTATTTCTGAGGGGATAGACAAACAATTTTTTTTTTTTGACTTTCAAGGCACTGCTGTACGATGGAAACAACCCTCAAATTGATCCATAATTCTTCCTAAATTACTAAAGTTTTATGTAAACCTATGGACAATCAATCAAATTACCATGAAAAAGTGTTACAAATTTGCATAAAATTAACTAGAAGCATTATTTATCATTTATTTGTTACTATGCTTATGATTTTTATTTTTGTCTATATNTAATAGGAAACATGTTTTTCTTGGCTCTAACGTGGCTAAATGTGTCTTGAATGAAGATATTGGTTGGGTGTTGGTGCTCAACCTTCTGATCCGGTTCAACGGTTTCTATTTAGAGCTGGGTTACTACCGCCTTCACCAATGCTAGCAATGTCACAAAAACCTAGACGCATTTGGCATAATATAGATCCTCTAAGTGGTCATCATCTTCCAAAAGATGCTAACGTGGAGGAGTAGCTAGATCCACATACTATTGAAGTTCTTGAAGATACAGAGAAACTTTCTGGTGAAAGTGACTTAAAATAGTAGCTTTAATGTATAGGGAGAAATAAAGATCTCAAAAGTTTTACCATATTTAAGGTCGGCTGGATGCTCTGCTTTAGTTTGGAAAAAGTTATTGCTGTCATGTTGCTTTTAATTATTTTAGAAAAACATTTTCTTTGACTTTGATCACGTGAATGTTAGTTGATTTTGTAGCTTGCATCGTTAAACCCAGCCTTGGATTTTGTAGGCTGCTCTGCGTGTTACAGTTCTCTCCAGGGTTGAGTGCCACGTAAAAAATTAAGATTCAAAATAAAAGAGAGAAAATTTATCCATTGCAATAAAGAGTTGTGGTATTTTATGAAATGAAAGGTATTAAAGTCCATATTTTTAATCGATGATTACTAAGTGGTAGCTATTGCATTGATTTGTAGCTATCTAGTGGAAGGCCAGCACATGTTGATTGTAAAATGTGTAAAATGAAAAAAGTGGTAGGTTTTCTTAAAAAATTAAGGTAACTATCAGTTGCATATCAATATTAGCATTATCTCTATTTTAGAAAAATTTGAGCAGTCTTTTTCTTAGGTTTATTTTATTGTGTCGAAGTTGTTATACTAAATCCTAGAAAAATATTTGTAAATCTTGGTCCCCGGGTGGGTAGGTCATGTGTACATGGTTTATTATTGTTGCTCTAGCAACTTGGTCGTATGTTGATTGGTCACCCGAGCCCCCAAAACTTGCCCTTGGATGCAGTAGTGGATTTTGGTTATTGCTGGGCTTGGGAACAGTAAGCTTTTTGCGGTGGTTAGCCCCATTAATTTGGAGGCATGAAAAGCATAAAGATTTGAAAATTGTGAATCTATTATCATCACTCAACAAATTGGGGTTGATTACTTGAGTTCTTTCTTGTTATTTTTTTTCTATATGGGTGTTTGACCCAAAAAAATTATTAATTAAGATAAGGCATCAAATACACATGTAGCATCAGACAAACTAGATAAAAAGGGTAAAAATAACATAGTAGCATATGATGGAATAAATAGAAATAACACGAGGAAAAACTTAATGAATTTGGGGATGCCTACTTAGGAATTCATCCTTACAATCAGGTCAAAAACAAAAGAAAGAAGTACACTTTTGAAAATTTAGTCTTTACCAAAGATCGATTGTAATCATTAGTATGAGTAGAATGAAAAAATAATCATGAGTAGAATGAAAAAATAATCAAATGAAGTAGTTGATAGTCGATAGTCGTAATTAAAAAGAAGAGTTCCCTTGTAGAGAATTGTGCTAAATCAAGTTCCTTGTAATAGATTTTTTATTGCTTGTAAATTTGAACCAAGGTTGTAAAAGATGAATTAATTGATCAATCTCTAACTAAACTTTTGGAGCTTATGATATAATTTGGAAATGGACAAGGAGGAAGATCTGTAATTTTTCTGCAATAGTTAGATGATAAATATTTGAATATTTTTATTTTCTAAAAAATGATATTGCATTTGCAATCAACTTGATAACATTCTAAAGAAATTTGAAATGCATAAAAGTAATACGCAAAAAACCAAAAACAAAAAAGAAACCATCATCTAGAAATAGTTGACAATTTGGAATAACTTTTCATGCCCAAATCCAAGTGTGTTGAGCAAAAGAACATTGTCAAAATACATGAACAAAATCATTTGTAGCTCCACAAAGAGGGCAAATAGAAGTATGAACCTTAAGACATTCAAGGCATTTGCTAATAGGTAAACCCTAGTGAAGAAGATGCCAAAGAAACTGTTGAATTTTAGGTAGAGCAAGGAGCTTCCATATTTGCTTAAATGTGGACATCCAAAATTGTTCTAATATCTATTTGTGCTAAAACCTATTGCAACAATTGCCAGTGATTGAGGAGTTATGCAAAAGTTAAAATAGAACATGTGGCTTATAAGGCAAAAGTTTCAATCGATTAGTCCAACAAAGGCCATGAAAAGTACTTTGCACTAAAGCATCTAATTGTAAATAGTGGTCAATAAAATTATAAATTCAATCAAAACAACAATGCATGGCTATAGATATCTCATATAAATTATCAAACGTTTTTCAAGAAATCCATTAGTTGGCAAAACATATAAAACTAAGAGAGTCCCTTTTGAAACCAACAAATAGCTACTAGAGAATTTATAGTAGCAAGAGGAGCAGGTGAAAGAGGTAACCACTGTGGGCAAAGCTTAGAAAGAAGAGTAGGATTGATTTTGACATTAGTCCAATATATATAATTGTGTAATACCTGCCAAGCTCTCCAAATGCTTTTGAAGACATGAGATCCATGANAAAAGTAAGCCTCTATTCAAAAGAATTTAAAAGATCTAAATCATCTTTTTTCTTAGGAAGAGTAACAATATCTTAAGCAACTAGGTAAAATCTCGAAATAACCATTTCAACTTATGATAAATAGCTTGAAAGGGAACCCAATATGAAGAATAATACACAAGTAGAAGTACAAATAGATTTGCAAACTAGATACTTGTCTACAAAAGTAAGAGGTTTTTTCTTCCACTTATCAATTTTTTTTTTTTGAATATGAGATACCACTTAGTCTCAGAGAGCTAAAGTAGATCCTTTAAAACAAAAAGAAATTTCCAAAATCTTAATGATATCTTGATCCTAGATTAGTTTCCAATTTTTGTTAGGCAAATAACAATAATTATTTTTGAAACTATAAACAAAGGATTTAGTCCAATTAATAGTAGAGCTAGAAAGAAAGCAATTTTGATCCACCCAAAACAAGAGGTGATGTAGATTAGTAAGTGTATTTTAAATAAGGAAGAAAGGGTCATCAATGAAATGCACATTAAGAAGTTGATGTTGAGGAACAAAAAGAACTCTAGTAATAGCCTTATTTTGAATATCATAATTTAATTGATGGCAAAGAAAGTATGTTGCAATAATAAACATGTAAGGAGCAAGAGGATAGCCTTGTCTTATTAACTTATAAATAGAGAAGGAAAAAGTGAATACCAAATGTAGTAGCTATTCTAGTAGTAGCATCTGAGAATAAATGTTTCACCATATGGAAAAACTTGAGGATGAAATCAAGTTTAATCATGATATGCAAAATGAAGTCACACTTAATGTTGTTGTAAGCTGTTGCATAATCAAGCTTCAAATCTTAAGGAAAGGAAGTTTCTTGATAGTAAAAGGAATTTTGAGATGGTTGGTGAAAGTAGAGAGAGAGTTAGCACTTTTAGGGCTTCTTTTGAGCTTTGCCATGGGAGATTCGCCTAACACTTCCATTCTTCAGAATGAAAATACTTCAAATCTTTATACTGTTGATTTTCGCCTTCCAAATGATGTTTTTGATGTTATTTCAAAAGATGTTGTTGCTTGTTTCATTTTTCTCCAAATTGTTGGTTTTTTATTTCATTTCACAAATATGTCTATGCAAGTTAAAAATATTCTTTAGTCCCAAGGCATGTAGGTTTCTCAACCCCGTTATTATGCATGTAACTTTATTTTTGCAAAACTCTTTAATGCCTTGAGAAAACTATTTCCATTTAGATTTTTCCAGTGTGTAATGCAACTCTTATTGTGTAAGCTTGGAAATTTGATTTTAATATTAATGATCTAGCTTATAATATTATTCCCTACTATATTGAGCTACCAAATCTTCCCTTAATATTTTTTTATTGTGAATAGGAACATAGTGAGTACAGTAGGATATATTATTCCAAATCATGAAATTAAGGTTCAAGGAAGTTATTTCCATCACTATTGTATTGAACTTGATATCTTATAAAGAAAGACCTTCTTAACCCTTATAGTAGGTGGTACAATTTTTACTCAAAAAGTAGATTATTTTTATTTGTCTGATTCCTGCAACTATTGTCATTGGGTTAAGCATCATATTTCTATGTGTCCCTTATTGGCCAAAAAAAAAAAAAATGATTCACTTAGCTTTAAAAAAGATGTTCATCATCTGTTTCAGACTTCCAACCATCATCAGAAAATGTCAATCTTGAAACCTCTTCTAGAAATGTCTCTAAACCTTCATCTTTTTCTAGTTCTTCCAAACAATTATAGGTACCACAATTTGCTTCAACAATCAAGGTAGCTTCTCAAATACAAGTCACCTCTTCAAAATCATTTAAGGACTTAGTTAAAAATAATGAGTTTGTGGAAATTAGTGGGAGGAAAAGAGTTAAATCATCATCATCCAAAGTTCAGCAATCTACTTCTTTCCTAGTGATTGCTTCATCGATTACTACAAGCAACTCTTTTGCTATCTTCTCACATGCTATGGAAGTTAATACTTCAAATTTATAATTTTCTAAGGATCTTTCACAAGACATTCGTACTGCTTGCCCATGAATATCTTATCTTGGAATGTCTAAGACCTCACTAATTAGCTTTGGTGTAAACGTGTAACCAATTTTTCTCTAGTTTAAATATTTCTTTTGATTTTGTTCATTTTCAGGAAATGAAGATATTATTTAAACATTTATTTTTTTCAATCCATTGATTTCTTCCTTACTCATCAATTATTGCTACTTCCCATGAGTGTGGGAAAGGTGATGCTATCATTCCCTTTTCCTCTTATTAGTGATGAGATGCGATATGCACAAGCCGCGATATCGTGTCGTCCCCTGCGATATCGCGTACACGATATCGCGGTCCGTCGCCAAATCTATAAATAAGAGGTGGCACTCCCCTCATTTGAGGTGATAGGCTAGAAGTAGTGAAGCTCTGGCGGATTGATCACCCCAGAGATAGAATATTTTCCATGTGCCTACAGTAGGAGGCCCCCAAGTGAACGGTTCTTTATTTGAGCAGCTTTGTACCTGAACGCAAGTTGTGTACGACAACAAAGATGAGCTTTGTGGATAAACCTTGCAGTACATGGATAGGTTTTATTTCATGTTATTTCTTTCCTGTTGTTAGCGCGGCATGAGTACGACTTGGTTACGAGCATTGATGAATGTGTTTGGCTAACCAAGGAATCGGCTACTCATCGCGATTAGATTCTCTCACCCTTACCTCCTATAACATGGGACGAGTACGACTTGATTATGAGCATCTACGGATGTGTATGGCTAGTCAAGGAATCGACTGCTTGTCACACTTAGGCTAGTTAGGTGCCTCAGTACGACCACTTCGAGCATGTGCATTACGTGTGGTGATCCCAGTAACGATTAGCGTTTGGTAGCCACAGTTGCATAGTTCAGGGTGTGTATGGTAAGTGGGAACGGATGCTGACGCTAGATAATTTAGACTTAGGTCCTTAGTTAGAGTTAGTTAGCTTTCTCAACCTTTCACCCTTTAGCATAGGAGATAAACCAGAAAAGACCAAAAAAATCATATACCTCGGACTTACTTAACCATACACCGTGACAACAACAAGTAGGTCTGGGAAGACAACGAATGCTTAACCCCAAGTGTTCCATGGGGCGTTTAGGCATTTAGTCTGCGGAGTTCGACCGGATCGCGTGTGCTACACTCGTTTCATATGGTTGAGTGTAGGGGTACCTTGCCACTCATCATTGGCGCCGTTGCCGGGAACTAAGTGTTTGTGCGCCTAATAGAACATAAGGGATATCACTCACATCGTTGTGAGCCTTAACGAACCTTTGGGTTAATTAGTTAAATAAGAACATATATAACGGTGAATAGCATACCAATAAAATGGCTTTTTCTCATAAGGTTAACTCACCTAGGAATAACACGGAAGACAGTCAACAACATACACATAACCTAAACTAGCCAAGTCCTAAACAATATAAGATAGTTTATACTCATCTCGATGAGTATATTCCTGATTACACTTTTATCCTCCATCAGGATGAACAGTTGCGCTGGAGAGATTTGTTTGGCAACATAGTTTTACCACCAGATCGATCTGTTTCGAACATGCTCTTCCATGCCTTAGCACAAATTGGCATGCAGGACTTATTCGCTGAATACGTTGATGGAGAATATGATATAAGGGATTATTATCCCACTGCTTTGCAACATATGAGGGACAAAAGGTAGGAGAGCCAACACTCATTTTTGAAGGGCAAAGCCCCGCATGTCCTTAGCGAAATAGGAGATGAGGAACCCCTTATCACGGGTTCTTTAGCAAAGGATGTTCCCCCTCCTAACAATGGTGAGGAGGAAGGGTATCAGAACATAAGATCAACAATCCATATCCCTGGTTCTGCTACCCGTGAACACCAACTGTTCACAGAGGGAACAACCACTTACGCTAAGGACGAGCACTTTGATTGTCACAATGATCGGGGCCGTAGTAGCCAAAGAGAAGGCAAGAAACATCGTCATGGCAATGGTTCCCCTTCTTCTTCCCCTTCTTCATACCATTCACACTCTCCTTCCACATTTGGGTGCAACCATCATGAGCACAACGAAGAGGGTAAAAGTAAGGGAGATGAAAGACCTTAACGGGAGAGTCGAGAAAGAGGACAAGGGCAAGGATGTAGGGAGAGTAGGGAACCACCACGAAGACATCACAGACGTCATGACAGAGATGATCATGATGAACCCCTACTCGCAACTTGAAGCATGCTAGACATCACAAAGGTAGTTAGGATCCCCACAAGGCACTTAAAAGATAGTTGGATCAAGCGTTTGGACATAAATAATATCCCATGTTTTGAAGGGGGATACAATGCTGATCCTCAAC
>MNCI01000130.1:122471-134658 GCA_015680685.1 Gnetum montanum
TAAAAAACGCAGAAAATCAGATTCTCAGCCAACACGGCATTCATTGAGGGTGAACATAAAGCGATGCTTTTTTAATAATAAAAAGAATGATGACGGTCCACAAGTCACCTCAGGAGGAGCGCGTTAAATGATTTTGTGGACTTGACTCTGTACCGTACGATGATGGCATATACTTCACTAAAAAGTCACGCAAGACAGGAAGATTATAGGAATGCGAATTACTCGGGAAGCAGAAGTCCAAAAAAATGAAGCAGATTTCTCGTCCACCAATAACGAAAAACTTCAATTTAATACATTATTTAACTAATGCTCACACCTTTAGTTTGAAAAATCAATGTTCCGTCAAATGACTAGACATGGGCATGGGCAGAGAAGTTTAAATTGAATTCAACATCAGCAGCAATTATGTATTATTACACCTTCCTGCCTTCCTGCAGCATCACAATGGCCTCCTCCTCCTCCTCTGCTGCTCTTCCTTTTGGCCTTCTGCTGCTTCTGCTCTGTTTGTTCTCCTCCTTTTTCTTTGTTGCTCTTGTTAAAGCTCGCACACATCATGACGGAGCTTTGAATGATATGAGAGCTCTCATTCAATTCAAGAAGTGCATCACCAGTGATCCACTTTCTCTTCTCCATGATTGGAATGATCATGATGCAAATGCATGCAATTGGACTGGAATCAGCTGCTCCACCAAACATCATGGCCGAGTTGTGAACATATCTCTGGAAAGTGCCATGTTGCGTGGATCCCTGTCTCCCCATCTCTCCAACTTATCATTCCTGCAGGTACTTGACATTTCCAATAACTCTTTATCTGGTACGATCCCATCATCCCTGGGCACTTTGCATAGGCTTAAATTCTTTAATCTATGTTTAAATGAATTTGAAGGTGGGATTCCTTATCAGATAGGAAACCTTTCTTCATTGCAATTTCTTGCTCTGTGCACAAATTCCTTGGTTGGTGACATTCCTCAGTCTCTTGCAACACTCCAAAACCTTAATACCTTCGATGTTTATCAAAATAAGTTGAATGGACAAATCCCTTCGTGGCTCGGAGCACTCCACAAACTTGAATTCCTTGACCTTGCTTCTAACAACATTCACGGAGTCATTCCTGTTCAACTGGGCAACCTTTCTTTCTTGCAACATCTTGCTCTGGCTGAAAATCATTTGAAGGGTTTCATTCCTTGTGCACTTTCCCGTCTTTACCGTCTCACTGAAATTTTTCTTCACCAAAACAATTTGAGTGGAACCATTCCGCACTGTTTAAGCAACCTCACGGCTCTTACCGCCTTTGACTTTTGTACCAACAATTTGCACGGTCATCTTCCTACCTGGCTGGGCAGCTTTAACAAACTACAGTGTTTGACTTTATTTGAAAACGGATTCATCGGCAACATCCCACACTCATGGCACAATCTCACCCGACTCCAAAACCTGGACTTGTCCAATAACCGATTGTCGGGAACACCACCGTCATGGTTGGCAACAAGCTGGACTCAACTCACGTATTTCAATCTCGGCTACAATTACTTCACCAGTGGAGTGAGCACGCCCACCCAGCCTATTCCAATCCTCCAAACTCTATCCAATTCCTCTCTTTTAATTGATCTTGAAATATATAACAACCTTTTAACGGGAACGTTACCGCCCAACTTTGGGAGCGCCTTGCCCAATCTTCAGAGTTTAGTCTTATCTGGCAATTATATCTCTGGCCACATACCTCCCAGTGTAGGAAACTTTTCATCTCTTGTAGAGATTTTTCTGGACGACAACTTATTCAGGGGTGCCATTCCACCTCAAATTGCAAATGTGAAGTCACTGCAAGGCATTGCTCTCCAGAGAAACAAGCTACAAGGCCACCTTCCCACAGAGATATCTCTCTTGAACAAGTCACTTGCCTATCTCTATCTCTCAAATAATATGTTCTCTGGTTTCATCCCTGCCGATATTAGAAAACTTGTCAATCTGCGGGAGCTGCACCTTGGTAGGAATCTGCTGTCGGGAAAAATTCCTTCAGAGATAGGAGACTGCCCTGTTCTTGAAGACTTTGTACTATCAGCAAACAATCTGTCCGGGCCAATTCCACCAGAGGTTGCCGGTCTCAAAAACATTGTATTTCATTTTGATTTGTCAGCAAATAGCCTGACAGGAGAAGTACCTCCGGGAATAGCAGGATTACAGATGGCGCAATATATAAATCTTTCAAGCAACAATCTTTCTGGAAACATTGCATCTTACATGGATAGCTGGTTGGATGCCCGTCAAATCAATCTCAGTTTTAATCATTTCAGCGGTAACGTTTCCAATTCAATTGGGAAGAAAATCACCCAGCTTGAAAGCATAGATCTGTCTGGTAACAACTTTACCGGACCTGTGCCTGGGTCCCTGTTCAATCATTCCAATCTCTATTTTTTGAACATTTCCTATAACAACTTTGATGGAATAGTCCCCTGTCTGCACAGTTCTTCTTGGAAGAAGCTAAGATTGACAAGATGGTCATTTCTTGGTAATTTAAATTTATGCGGAAGATGTTTTGGCTTGAAAACTTGTCTACCGGCTCTTACTCAGCAACACAAGTCTCATTTTAACAAAAACAGTATTATGAAAATTGTGCTTGGCATTCTAGGTGGCCTCCTGTTGCTGGTTGTTGCATTGATTTCTTTCATTTTTAGAAGAACTAAAACATCCAAAGGGCAAACTCTATGGGTAAGTGAAAAATTCTTAAAGATATCTATGGAAGAGCTTCAAAGGGCAACAGACAATTTCAGTGCTTCGAACTTGGTAGGTGAAGGCAGCCATGGAAAGGTCTACAGAGGTGTCTTAAGCTCGGACATGGTAGTTGCTGTAAAATGTTTCTCTTCTGCAGAGCAACACGGAACTGTCAATAACTTCAAAAAGGAATGTCATGCTTTGAGGAAAGTGAAGCATCGCAACATTTTGAAGATTATTACTGTGGTATGGTCTGATGAATTAAAAGCTCTGGTTATGCCTTTCTTGAGTAATGGCAATCTCCATTCTTTTCTTCACAGCACAGAAGATGGTCAGTTGACCCCATTGAAGTTGGCAATGAGAGTGAAAATACTCACAGAGTTAGCAAGGGGACTTGCCTATTTGCATCATGATTGTGATTTTCAAGTCATCCACTGTGACATCAAACCAGAGAATGTGTTATTGGATGACGATATGACTGTCAAGGTTTCTGATTTTGGAATATCTCACCTCACTGGAGATTTTGATGGTTCAACAACATCATCTTCTCTTGCTGTGAAAGGTTCTATTGGTTATATTGCTCCAGGTATGCGCATTTTATTTTTATTTTTAAAAAAACATATATATTTTTGGTTGATTATAAAGTGCGTAGGCTAAATTTTAAGTAATGATTTTTCAGAGTATGGGATCGGACAAGGAGTTTCTGTGAAAGGTGATGTATACAGCTTTGGAGTTGTTACTTTGGAAGTGATCACAAGATTGAAGCCCACACATGAAATGTTTTCAGGAGATGTCACATTACCATTGTGGATCTCCAGGGCCTTGAAAGGAAAATCAGGGGATGAAAGAGGAGAAACAATTAAAGATATAATAAAGACAGCAGACGGAGATGGAGGTGGAATTGAAATGGATAAAGATGTTGAAATGTCAATAGTGGAAAGCATTTTAATGATGGGTTTAAGATGCACATGTCAGAATGCTTCCATGAGGCCTACTATGAAAGAAGTTGAGTTATTTCTAGAATCGGTATATCCTTTGAATCTCCAGAATCAAAAGACACTACCAAGAAACTTGGAAGAAGTCATTAGTATTGTGGAATCACAACCACCTTTGCACTTCAAAAGGGTAGAAGCTGAAAATTCAACATTTTCTTCTGATTAGTGATTCTAGGTAAGTCTTTAGAAATAAAACAAATAACTTTTGTCTACATCATTGAGAAAAATCATGATATTGTACCCAACTGATTCTTCCTTATGCTTCCTTATTTATACAATTCATTTGTTTTTAACATGTGGATACTTACTATTGGTAATATTGGTGATGTGTAGGATTTGCTTTATCTTGTAATGGAAGAATGCACCTTCGTACCAATGCTTCACATGTGTGAATTGCTGTTTTATGTTACAGAAACCAAGTTTGCAGCTTCATTTAATTATTCACTTTTTAATGCTGAAAACAAAAGTAGAGCATGGATTAGCGTTTACTTTTAACTATTTTGAATTATTGTTTAATTGGAAAAGTACACTCAACTAGGCCACCTCTACATGTCAGTAGAGTAGCCCATGATGCTTTTTCTTCTCCAACTATGAATCATCAAAGTTTATCATGCTTTGTAATTTTTCTGTGGTCATGAATATGTATCATGTAAGCTTCCTTCAATATCCTATTTATGTTTTGAACTTTGTAAATAGTCATGATCAATGTTAAGAAATAATGTTATTCAGCCTCACGATTTAGGCAACATGTACATTTACCGATTAATTTCTTTATACAAGATTTCTAATAAATCATTGTATTTGTGGCTTGAGCTTTGTAGCATTAGGGTGAAACCTTTTGCATAAGACTGATTTGTTCTAAGGGTTTTATTTTCGCTGAATAAACATTTTATTTTTGTTGATATATGTATTATAGTAGTTAATAAACCCAATGGTAATAACTAGTTGAAATTTATTTGGTTAATAGAGATCTAAATTGTCTTAGGAATATAATAAAATTTTAATTTCAGTTTCATGTAAAGAAAGTTATTTAAAGATCCTCGAGCCTGTAATGGCAACAAAGCATACAGTTCTCCAAAACTATATGCAAGGCATTATTCAAAACATTTTTGTTATTGTTTTCATGAAAATATTCCCTCATATCTTTGAGACATAATAGTGGTGCCCACCATATCTTAAAGTTTTATGATTTCTTTCTTTTTCTTTTCTCCTCCCTTTTTCCTTCCCCTCTTATTTCTATCAATTTTCTTTACAATCTCCTCTAAATTTTTTTGTTAAAAAGTTAGGTAAATATCTTTTAAAATAAAAATCATATACAAAGCATAGGGGTTATGAAACCCAAGGAAGTGGCCAAAGTAGGAGAGAAAAACCCCCGAGAGGAAGGTAAAACTTCCCAAGCAATGAATAGAGATGAGATGAACACCCACCCACACCCCTGCCCCCCAAAGGGGGGTAAAACTGTTATGGTATCATCCTTGGAAACACCATATGATACCACCCAAGAGTCCCAATAGCAACAAGAGTGAGGACAAACTCAAGGTGGGCTATGCCTTAATGCTCAACACCCTATGTTATAACATAGCATACAACCCATTAGCCAATGGTTAGATGTATTAGTACTATCATAAATATTAATTACGCAACCAAACCAACCAAGTGTATGTACACATAGATACACAACAACCACACAACATATCGAATCCCCTAGAAGAATTATGATACATTCCTATACTAATGCATCTAGTCCTAAGCCCAACTTCAAAGAGAGGGTAGTGGCTCAAGCATCAAAGCCAATGCTCCTTAACAAGCCTACATATCCTTGTGACAAGGTTCATAAGTAATCATGTCCCATGTAGTTCTAAGTGATGGCTAAAGTAGCATGGAATCCCAAAGGATCTCCATGCTTTTCTAACCTTCATTTCAGAGGAAAATAACCTTCAATCCACTAACAAGGCATGCTTACCTATAGTATTCCTCACTTGAAATAAGTGACATCCTTGAAGTGTACATTGTTCCAAATGTAGAGAGTTGCAATGGATATCGAGAAACTTTGAACATTTAGAAGCCCATATGATAATTATAGATATGAAGGTGCAATGGCTAAGGTCCTTCAAGTGTAAAGCCAAAGTGTTGAACTCATCTTATTATTCAACAAAGGCTTAGAGAAGTTTATGCAATCTAGGTTTAGTAAGAAGATTTTTGCCCTTTTTCATTCAAAATATACCAACCTTTCTACCTAGAACGAAATCTATTTGCTTGACATATAATTTGGACCTCTATCGCTGGTTGTAGAATGAGAGAGTAGGGTTGATCCTTCAGCAACCATGTGAAGGCTATACGTACCTTGGAGCAATGACTCCCCATGTCTAGTGATAGCCTTTCACTAGCATGTGCAAGGATCTTGGAGTCTAACCTTACTATGGCATCACCAAACTTCATAGTTGAAAGGCAAGATGCATCGATTCTTCACCTCTTAAAATTGATTTGTCTAGGATTCACTTGGCACCTTCTAGCCTGGTACACCTTCTCCTTTTTCATTTATTGCACTATGACTCCCATCATCTAGTGGTTGCCTCTGGCCATCGACCCATGTACATCCACAAAGACAAATCAATGCTATTTTAGCACAAAATTTTGCAATGAACATTTGCTTAATCTTGAGAATCTACCATTCTTTCTAGGTATCCTCCTCTGAGGATGTGCCTTGCCAATGTACAAGGAGCTCAACTTTCTAATTTGGAGCACATCCCATGATGCACATGTTAATGATGAAGTAAATCCATTGTCCTTTCACAACTTCTATGTTTGGAGGTCTCTTGGACCTAAGTGTGGAGGGATTAGTCTCCCCAAGATTAAACTTTTTGAGCTTAGAGAAATAGAAGATTGGCTGATATTTCGCCAACTAAGATGGTAGTTGCAATTTTTAGGTGACAAGATTAACTCCAGTAAGAACCTTAAAAGGTCCATCATAATGTCTAAAATACTTTTATCTAGCACCCATATTTAGCCTCATCTACCTGACGTAATCCATTTTCAACAATGCCCACTCTCCAACCACAAACTCCAATGGCCTCCTTCTCTTATTTGCCTACTTTTTCATGTGTTACAATCCAGGTACAATCAAGCAACTTGGATACAATCCACCTAGGACTTGATGAATTCACCCACTAAAGGATTTAAACCTTAATGAGAGGTTTGAGGAATTGATAGCTTCCTCCCTAACATAAACTCCACTAGAGAGAATCTAGTGGCTAAGGATTTCTAAATATTATAACTGAATTAAGCTACTTGTAGTAAGGACATCTAGTTCATCAAATCAAATTGAATGAAATTCCACAAATATTCTTCAAGAACTTTGTTGGTCCACTCTTTTTGATCAATTTTTTGTTGAACCCCAAGGACATTCTTAGGTTTGTCCCCAACATTAGAAATAATTTGTGTGAAAATTCTTCTATGAATCTAGAATCACAATTAGAGATGATGCTGAACAATAATCTAGAGTAACACAAAATGTTTTCAAAAAATAAGGATGTTGTATCCTTAGCCATGTAAGGAGTAGAGCATGAGATGAAGTTGGCATAATTGTAGAACTTATCCATAACTACCAGGATGTTGGAATAACCCTAGACTGTGAGAGTTCATGTGATAAATCCATGAAGATGATCATCCATGAGAACTCCAAAATCTCCTAGGGATGTCACAAGTTCCCTAGTTTCTCATTCAAACTCTTGTCCTATTGATACACCAAAGAACTTTACATAAAGTTTGCCATATCGATCCCAAAATTCAGCCAACAAAAGTCATTCTACCAATGCCACTATTCGTTTGTGACCTAGATGACCAGCCTAGAGGGTGCTAAGGCATTTGTCGATGATATGAGAATGCAAAGCACCCCAATTTAGAACATATACCCATGTCTACATGTATAAGATTAGTCCATTAACTTCAGTAAAATTTGAGTCATCCCCCTCTTTCCCCCCACCCCATCCCTCCTAGACTAGCTTTAACAACTCCTAGGCATGTTGATCATGCTACAACTCAGCTTAGATCTTTTGTGGAAGTTCATGATTAGTTATCATCCATGAGCTATTTGGCTATCCCACAACTTTCATCAAATTTACTTGCAGATGTCTACTTAATGCATCTATAATCACATTCTCTTTGCTTGGCTGATAGACAAACTAGAGGTTGAACTATTGTAATAGGCCTAACCACCAAGCTTGGTTTGGCTTGAACTTCAACTAATTGAGAAGATAACTCATAATAGTGTTGTCAGTTTCAACTACCACGGGGCCACCAGGGAGATAGTGGTACCATGTGTGAAGGTAATGCACAATTGCGAACACCTTTTCCTACATAGGCCAAAAATGTTCCATATAATTTAACTTCTTTGATTCGAACACCATAGGATAATTTTCTTGCAATAGTACCCCCTAGTCACCTCATTCAAGACATCCATGTGAACTTCAATCCATCTCGAGAAATCAAGAAGGGCCAATACTATTTGAGTTGTAAGGACCGTCCTGATCTTGTCAAATGTCTGCTACCGCTATGAAATCTAGTTCCAAGAAGCTTCTTTGTTTTGTAAGTTCATCAATGCTACCATCACACCAAAAAATTCCCAAACAAACTTCCTATAGTAACTTGCCAAGCCCAAAAATTAGCGTAGCTGATGCATGTCATTTGGAATAGGCCAAGTGGCAATGGCCCCCATTTTGTTTGGATTTGATTTCACCTTGGCTCTTCTAATCATA
Organism: Gnetum montanum; assembly: GCA_015680685.1. Lineage (NCBI taxonomy): Eukaryota > Viridiplantae > Streptophyta > Gnetopsida > Gnetales > Gnetaceae > Gnetum > Gnetum montanum. Next base: position 130,930 of record MNCI01000130.1, read on the forward strand.
TGACTAAGAAACTTTAACTCTAGCTTAGAAAACTCATAGTTTTCTTACTTGACATACAATTTATGCTCCCACAGCTTTGAGAACACCATGTCTAGATGTTGAAGATTTTCGTCCATTGAACGAAAGTAGATCAAGACATCATCAAGGTACACCACCAAAAACTTATCCAAAAATGGGAAAAACACTTCATTCATGAGAGTGCAAAATGTGGCAGATGCATTGCATAAACCAAAGGGCATGATTAACCACTTGTATAATCCATAATGAGTGATACATGATGTTTTCTTTTGATCTCCTACTATGATCCATACTTGGTTGTAGCCTTAATGTAGGTCAAGTTAAGAGAAAACTCAAGTCTCTACTAGTTGGTTGAATAGGTCTAAAACCAATGGTATCAGATACTTATTCTTGATGATGTATTTATTAAATAATTTGAAATTATAGCACAACCTCAATAAACTATCCTTCTTTTTTGCAAATAATACTAGAACACCATATGGATATTTTAAGAATCAAATGTAATCCATCACCACCAAATTCTCCAACTAATTTTTTAACTTAGCCAATTCATGAGCGGCCAATTCCTAGGAGGGGAAATTCATGGCAACAACTTGATTTTATGATCAATAACCTATTGTTCTAGTAATTCTCCATGTAACTTTGTTGGAATGAAATCTTTATACCTCCCTAACACATTCTCCACTCACACGTTCTCCTCCATAAAACTTAAGTCATTTGCCTCCCTAAGCATCACAAGAAAAATTTATTGGGTTGGATCCCTAACAACTTGCTTCATCACTGATGAGTGATGAGGTACCTCTACACTCAACCATACAAATACAAGCGTCTCACGCATGATACGGTCAAACTCCAAGGACTAAGTGCTTACACACCTTAATGGAACACTCAAGGTTAATCAATTGCTATCTTCCCAAACTTACTTGTATTGTCACGGTTGTATGGTTAAGTAAGCTTGAGGTATGTAATTTTTATAGCTTTTATCTTTTTAATTTCTTATGCTAATAGGGGAAGGTAAAGAGAACTAAATGACTAACTTTTATTAACTATTCACTAACTAAGTTCTAACTATTCCTAACACTAGTATTCGTTCCCACTTGCCACACACATCCTGAACCAGTGTAACGCTGTTGGGATTACCAAATGCTAATCGTTACTGGGTTACCAAGCTCTACACACATGCTTGAAGTGGTTGTACTAAGTGTACTTAACTAGGAGAGTCAAAGGTTGAGAGAGAAATTAATTAACTAGGAAAGCATTTAAACATTCAACAATAATTAATTACTATTTATCTTAATCTGTATGCTGCAAGATTTATCATAAAGTTCATCTTTATTGCCGTACACAAATGTGTGCTTAGGTACAATTTGCTTGAATAAAGATCCATTCACTTTAGGACTCCTACTGTGGGCACACAAGAATTATTCTAACTCTGGAATGGTAAAACCAAGAGTTTGGCTAAGGATCTAAGTCTAACTCCCTAGAACAAGGGAAGCAGCCTCTTATGTATAGAAATTAAGGTAGGACGCGATTCGCGATATCACGTACGTGATATTACGACTCATCATACCCCCATGACTGAATGAAAACTTATCCTTGAGTTCTTTACAAAATATTGGGAAGGTATGGGATTACTGACTTGAATGACACTAATTGTGAATGGGGTGACATGTGAATGGATCATCATTATAATACATGGCAATATTATTTTTCATGACCACAAGAGTGAACACTATACACATTTGACATCCAGCCTTATTTGGCAGCTGAGAGAGAAGAGAGAGAAAAGAAGAAGATGTGTTGCTGCTGATGCCAAAATTGTGCCTTTCGTTGTCCATCTATACCTGTGCCATCAATCTTGTTCCTTGTATGACTATTCTAGCACTAGTCCATCCTAAGTGTTTCCTCCAACTCCAGTCCATTGCTATATGATTGCCATTTGCACACAACACAGTCACATATGAGCAAGGATAAGTAAATCACAATACAGTTGATACCTTGCCTCGATGTAAGGTCCATTGGCTGAGTTGTGATATGGCTAATACGGATTTTGGAGATATAACACTAGTGACTACCCAAGGTGTAGGGGTTAGGAGAAAATTGAAAAAATTGGACCAGGACCCCCATGACTAAGAGCAATCCTTCGGTAGCGATAGAATGGAAAAAGATAAGGAATAAGAAATATGGAGAAAAAGAAACAACGGAAACACCGATAAAATGGATGTCAGAGGTGGAAATGAAAAAAATAAATGTTGATTGTAGCAATGTTTAAGGAAAAGAAGTTAACAGATCCACCAATTAGGAATGCCAGTGGGTCCTCCCCAAAGCAGGCTGATGCCCTTAATGCCTTGACAATCCCACATTCAAAGAGTCTGTAGGCTCTGAAAATGTCATTTGGAAGCAAGAGTTAAAGTCTCAACCACAAGAATTTACCAAAAAGAAAACAATGTATCAACCAAAATATAGACTACTAATACAACTGGCAATGAGGTGGAACATGGAGAAAGAATGATGAGGAGAAGAGAATGGAATGAAGTCCCAAGAGCAAGGTGGTGTATAGCCTGTACTATCCGAAATCGTTGGTCTCCGGCTAGAATGAAACAGAAACCAGGAGATCCCTGGACAAGCATAGAAGACCCTACCTTTGCTTGAGGGCAAGCTGGAATTAACGAAGGCAAAGTACCTTGAGTGGTCCGCATGCGGATCGGACAAGGATTTCCCCGAACGTACACCGATATATTGTACACTAGGTTATACGTAAATGGTGTAACTAATGTAAAACGGAACGTAAACGTACAAGAATGTAAATAATAAGCATACAATAATGAATGAAAAACTGTAACAAATCTTAGCAAAAGAAATGTGGCAATATTATTGCAAAACGGAAAGTTACAATGCACCAGTCTAACGCAGTTGTGAATCTGACACAAGGTGGACCGTTTGCTGGATTCAGTTGCAAGAACAGCGTAAAGGCTGTATGCTCAGTGTACAAGATGGAAGTCCAGCATGTAGGATTAATGTCTCTGGATGTTCTGTTTGTGTGGATTGCCCCAAATTTTTGCTCCGATCTCTCAATTTTTCGAACCCGGATCTGGTCAAAAATCAGGGTTTTTATATAGGTTTAGACGTTAGACTCGGATCTGAGAGGGGATGATTGGCTGTGGGATGCTGGACTCTTGGGTCGGGTGACATGTGACGTGTTGAACGAGTGCGAAAGAATGAAATTTTACAAATGTATAGCATGCTGCACGCCAGCGTATATTGCTGCACGCCAACGTGTACACGCTGGGTGTGTGAACTCGACGTACAGACTTGACTAAAACAAAAGAAGTCATTTTTACAAATTGCTGCTACAAATTCAGCTCTCGGATTTGAATTCGGATGTCACAAGAATGCTGCCTGTGGATGTCCAACTCAGTTGGACTTGATTTGACATGGTTTTGAAGAGCTTTGATTGGTATACGTTGTGCTACACATTGGGCGTACACGAAGGACACACTGGGCATACACGCTGTACACATTGGGCGTGTACGCTAGGCGTACATGCTGGGTGTGTATGCTGTACGCTGGGCGTATATGCTGCATACTACATACTTAGTGAAAACCAAGTATCTTGAGCTCCAAATTTGCCATGTTTGATGCTAGATGTCGCCGTGTTCTTCTACAGGTCCCAGGGAACCGTTTCTTGTTGAGTTTGACTCTGCTTGAAGC
>MNCI01000134.1:0-62816 GCA_015680685.1 Gnetum montanum
TCAGCTGCCAACTGTGGCCTGATATCATTGTAATAAGGTATTCACTCATGTTGTCATGAACACCAGTTTTTGTCAAGTCTTGTAATAAAGACCGTTCACATGTCATCCCATTAGTTCCATTTCCCCTAATAATCCCATACCTACCTGATATCATTGTAAGGAACTCGAGGACAAGTTTTCATTCAGTCATGGGGGTATGATGAGATGCGATTTGCACTAGGTCGTGATATCGCATCTTCTTCTGCGATATCGCGTCTTCTCCTGCGATATCGCGTACCCGATATCACGGCCACCGCGATATCGCATCTTCTCCTGCAATATCGCGTCCCGCCACCATTTCTATAAATAAGAGGTGGCACTCCCCTTATTTTCCCAATCCTGGCTAGTGTAGCGAAGCTCTGGCAGATTGATCACTCTAGAGTTAGAATTTTTCCCCATGTGCCCGCAGTAGGAGTCCTAGAGTGAACGGCTCTTTATTCGAGCAGCTTGTAACCTAAACCCAAGTTGTGTATGGCAATAAAGACGAACTTTTTTGGATAAACCTTGCAGCACATGGTTTCATTTATTGCTTTCATTTACTGCTTTCCTAGTGCGTTCAAGTACCACTTGATTATGAGCGTCTATGGACGTGTACGGCTAGTCAAGGAATCGGCTGCTTGACGCAATGCATGAGTACGACTCAATTACGAGCATTGGATGCTTGGTAACCCAGTAGTGTATTCCAGGATTCTGCGCTTGGTAACTCTAGGGTCTAATGTGTATGGCTAGTTGAGGAATCGGCTGCTCATTGCTAGGCTAGATCGTGTGATAAGTACGACTTAGTTACGAGCACCCACGGGTGTGTACGGCTAGCTAAGGAATCGGCTGCTTATCACACGTAGGCTAAATAGGTGCCTCAGTACGACCACTTCGAGCACTTGCGTTACGTGTGGCGATCCCAGTAACGATTAGCCTTTGGTAAGCTGCAGTTGCATAGTTCAAGGTGTGTCCAGCAAGTGGGAACGGATGCTGACGCTAGTTAATCTAGACTTAGATCTTAGTTAGAGTTAGTTTAGTTTCTCAACTCTTTCCTCCTGGTAGCATAGAAGATAAGCCGAAAATACTAAAGAAATCACATACCTCAGACTTGCTTAACCATACACCATGACACATACAAGCAAGCCTGGGAAGACAATGAATGATTAACCCCAAGTGTTTCTTGTGGCGTTAAGGCATTTAGTCTGCGGAGTTCGACCGGATCGCGCGTGTACGCTCGTATTCGTATGGTGGAGTGTAGGGGTACCTCGCCAATCATCACTAGGGGTTTGTAATCTAAGACTATCCACCTATAGAGATTAGGCTCTTAGTTTTAAGGCTTAATATAATGTAATAAGTTAAATTTGTAAGTCTTGATAATTAAATTAGTAGATATGATTAGTTAGTTTAAGTTATGGCCTCTTCAGGCATAGTTTAAGATGTCATAAAATTTTCAAGTACTTAAATGATAAATTTGACCTTGTCATTAACTTTAGAAGGATAGAAAATGTTAGAAATGACTATTCATTTATTAATAATGAACATTGTATGCCTAAGTTATGCTAAAATGGGTATTTAAGGGTCTTAACATTCTATGCTAAGCATGGAGTAAAAAAAATAATTTTTGGAGTTCAATGGGGTATATCTAACTTAAGCATTACATCCAAGAGATTGAAATCTAAAGGAAATGGATCTTTGTTTGCAAAACAATATGTATGGCTTCTAGAGTTGAAAATTTTAGGCATGGAAAACAAGACTTTCCAATAGGTCATCCATCCTAGTACTACTCCAAAGTAAGCATGCTTAATTATGAAATTTTTATCTCACTTGCTACCAAGGTGCCAAATTTCTTTTTGGAAATTTTTCCTCAATGTTTTAAATTTAATTTTACCACATATTTTCCTAGTTTTTTCAAATTTTTCATTAATTGACATAAAATTTTATAGTTGATGGTATGGCTAGTTGGTGGTGTCTACAGAGCTGTGTGAAAGATAGAATTCCATGATGTCCATGAAACTTTGTGAAAGATAGCATTCCATAGTGTCCATAGTGTCTATGAAGCTCCATGGAAGGTAACCTTGCATGGTTTTTGCAAAGCTTTGTGGGATGCAACATTCCACAGTGTGTGTGGTGTTCATGATGCTCTATGGGAGATAAAATTCCATGATGTTCACAATGCTCTATGGAAGGCAACATTCCACAATGTCTATGGTGCTTCATGGGAGGTAGCATTACATGGTATCTATGGCATTCACAATGCTTTGTGGAAGATAACATTCTATAGTGTTCATGGTGCTTCATGGGAGGTAGCATTCCATGGTGTCTATAGTTCTCATAGACACTATAGACTACTAAAAGTTCTAGCTTATTTTTTAGTGAAGGTGGAGCAAGGGACAAATGTTCTTGATGAGTCCATCGCTCCTGTTGAAGTTGCATAGTTGCTCCGCTCCCTAACCTCCCCCACATTGGAGCATCTATCTACATCTATAGATGTTTTCTAGCTCATGGCAGATCTATTGTAGGCCATTAAGTGGCCTTTGATTGCACTTGGGAAAGGTGTAGTGTATGCGGTTTCTTGCTTTGGGGCAGTGCAACATGGCTCAAGTGCAGTAGTAGACATAAGCATAGTGTATTATTTAGATATATAGAGGGGAATAGGCCTTTTGTTGTGGTTGATTCCTTCATGATCATCCTTATTGATGATATAGGTGGGATTGATTGTTATGTGTTAAATGTGTTTAATTATTAAACATGGTTTTTTTACTTATCCTAGTCTTTAGGAATTATCTTAGACATTTGGTTGCTATTTTCATTCTTTAGAAATTGAATGGTTGACTGTTAGAAAAGTGGAAGGCTTTGCTGTTATAGAGGTTGAAGGATCAATCATTATAGAATTTAAAGGATTGACTGTTATAAAAGTTATTATTTTCCATTAATGTATTTGCCTATTTAAAGGCCATTATCAATTGAACAAAAACATACAAATTCAGTTACCTTTGTTTGTCCCTATTTTGTTATCCTTTTTTATTTAAGACTAGTAGTGCATAGCCTCAAAGGCTGATAGTGGTATGGAAGCTCTGTTTAGGAGGCTAGAGAGAAAGCCTAGTTTAGAAGGCTAGAGAGAAAAGCATAGTAGTGCACCCAATTTAGAAGGCTCAAGAGAAGAGCATAGTAGTGCATAAATGGCCTCTACAAATTTTGTGCAACCTGCCATCCCACATTTTGATGGTCACTATGATTATTGGAGCATGTTGATGGAAAATTTCATGAAGTCTAAGGGGTACTAACAAGTTGTTGAAGATGGTGTAGTAGCACCCACAACTGAGGTTGTGCTCACAAATGAACAAAGGAAGAAGCTAGAGGGACTGAGGCTAAAATATTTGAAGGCAAAAAATTATTTATTTCAAATAATTGATCATTCTATCTTGGAGACTATTCTTAGCAAAGAGACTTCCAAGGATATTTGGGATTCTATGAAGATGAAATATCATGGGTCTTTGAGAGTAAAGTGCACATAGCTTCAAGCCTTGAGAAGGGATTTTGGGACTTTGAAAATGAAGGATGAAAACTTTGTTATCAACTATTGTGAAAGAACAATGGGGATATCCAATAACATGTGATTTCAAGGTGAGAAGATGGATGATGTGATTATCATTGAGAAGATATTGCATTCCCTATCCCCCAAGTTTGATTATGTTGTTTGTTCAACTAAAGAATACAATTATATTGATGTACTTTTCCTTGATGAACTTCAAAAAAATTTTCTTAGTCCATCAAGAAAAGATGAATTGAAATTCAACTTCTAACAAGCAAGCTTTGAAGGCTTCTACTTTTACTTATTCCTCAAGAGGAAGAGGTAGAGGAAGAGGAGATCAAGGCAATAGATATGTCAGTGGACATTTCAAAGGGGATGGTGATAAATTTCAAGGAAAAGGTAGCGGACAAGATGAAAAATCTAAGGTGGAATGCTTTAGATGTCATAAATATGAACATTATCATTTTGAATGCTACATTAAACTACCTAGTGACAAAGGAGAGAAATCAAATTTTGTAGAAGAAAGGAAGTTTGAGACTTTGTATGTGGGTACTAGCTACAACAACCATATGTGTGGATGTAAGTCTTCTTTTTCTTACTTAGATGAAAGTTTTCATTCTATAGTAAGTTTTGATGATTGTTATACTGTAAATGTAATGTAAAAGAGGGGATATTAACATTAGAACCAAGAATGGTTTTGTAGAAATAATTTCCAATGTTTTCTATGTTCTTGATTTAAAAAGCAATTTGTTAATTGTTGGTAAATTGCAAGGGATGGGTTAGGTAACAACCATTCAGAAGGGTGCTTGTGAAATTTATGATTCTTTAAGAGGAGCTATTGTAGTTGTTAAAATGAGCTTCAAAAAATTATTTCCATTAAGGATTGAAAGTGCTCAATCTTGCTTGAAAGCTGAAGTAAAAGACCCAACATGGCTTTGGCATTTTCATTATGGCCACATGAATTTTGGAGAATTAAAGACTTTGCAACAAAAACATATGGTGACTAGTCTTCCTCAAATTACAATTCCTTCTAAAGTTTGTGAAGAATGTGTTATTGGTAAACAACATTGTTCTCAATTCATTTAAGGAAAATCATGGAGAGCAAAGAATGTCCTTGAGCTAGTTCACTTAGACATTTGTGGGCTAATAAAACCATCTTCAAATTGAGGTAAGAGGCACTTAATCACCTTCATTGATGATTATTCTTTAAAAAGTTGGGTTTTTTGTTTGTAGGAGAATTCCAAAGCTTTTAATTCATTTAAAAGCTTCGAGGTGTGTGTTGAGAATGAGTTTGGAAAGATCGTTAAGACTCTTCATACAAATCATGGAAAAGAATATTATTCAAAAGAGTTTAATGTTTTTTGTGAGAATCATGGCATTCAAAGATAGCCCATTGCCCCCTATACACCACAAACAAAATGGTGTATTAGAGAGGAAAAATATAACCATCCTCAATATGGTGAGAAGCCTCTTGGCAAGAGGAATTATTCTAAAGAGTTTTTGGCTAGAGGCTATGAATTGAAGCATCCACGTTTTGAATAGAAGTTTTACCTTTCTTATTCAAAACATGACACTAGAAGAGGGTTGGAGTGGAAGGAAACTAGCAATGGATCACTTTAGAATCATTGGTTGCATTGCCTATGCACATATCCCCAATGAGAAGAGGAAGAAGCTAGAGGATAAGGGTGAAAAATGTGTCTTTCTTAGCGTAAGTGAAGCATCCAAAGCATATAAACTATATAATCCTTTGACAAAGAAGATTTTGACTAGAAAAGATGACATCTTTAATAAAGAGAGTACTAGCAATTGGAATGGGCAGTAGCCTACTTCAATTATTTTTTATAGTGAAATTACAAACTTTGTAGCACTCAAAACTACAGAACCTAGAACTAAAAACTTCGAAGCACCAAGAACTATGGAGTTAGAGACTTTACCAACAACAAAAATAGTTGAATCTCACTATATTTGTAAAAGATCCTTATTGATGATGGATTATGAGGTAATTGGGATTGACCAATCTAATGACCTAATCATCCACTTTGCATTGTTTGTAGATTGTGATCCCACAACTTTTGAAAGTACTATTAAAGAATAAAAATTGAGAAATGAAATGGAGGATGAAACTGAAGCCATTAAGAGAAATGGTACTTGGGAGCTGGTTAATCTTCCAAAAGGGCACAAAACCATTAGTGTGAAGTGAATCTTAAAAACTAAACTAAAGGAGACTGGTGAAGTTGACAAGCATAAGATGTGAGTGGTGGCTAAGGGATACAAGCAAGATTATGGAATTGACAATAAAGAAGCCTCTTCTTCTATTGAAAGGCATGATACAATCATATTGGTGATTGCATTTGTAACACAAAGTTTATGACCTATCTTACAAATGAATGTCAAGTCTACATTCTTGCATGGAGACTTGGAGGAATAGGTATTTATTGATCAATCCCTTGGTTTTGTGAAGGTTGATAGTGAGAACAACATGTATAAATTAAAAAAGGCTTTGTATGGGTAAAACAAGGTCTAAGAGCTTGATATAGTGATATAAATACCTATTTTTCTAAGGGATTTCAAAAATGTCCATATGAGCATACACTTTTTACAAAGATTGATGGAGGAAAAGTGCTCATTGTATGTTTATATGTTGATGATATTATTTTTACTAGGAATGATAGTGATTCATTTGAAAAATTTAAGAAGTCAATGATGGATGAGTTTGAAATGGCTAATCTTGGAAAAATGCATTACTATCTTGGCATGGAAGTAGTGCAATCCCCCATTGGAATGTTTATTTCTCAAAAGAAGTATGTCAAATAAATTTTGAAGAGGTTTAAGATAAAGGATTACAATCCTGTAAGCACTCCAAATGAGATTGTCTTGAGGATAAATAGAGATCCTAAAGGAAGCAAGGTGGAGGCTACACTTTACAAGAAAATTGTTGGGAGTCTAATGTATTTGACTACAACCAGACCCAATATAATGCATGGTATGAATATTATTAGCAAATACATGGAATATCCAAAGAAGATGCATTTGTTGGCTACTAAAACAATATTTTGTTACTTGCAAGTGACTAAATATTTTGTGTTGTTTTACAAGAAAGGTGAGAAATCTGATCTTGAAGGATTTACTTATAGTGATTATGCAAGAGATCAAGATGATAGGAAGAGCACTTTAGGAAATGTTTTTATGAAGGGCATAGGGGTTGTTTCATGATCATCCAAGAAGCAATCAATTGTCACATTGTCTACCATAGAGGTTGAATTTGTTGCTGCAACAACTTGTGCTTGCCAAGGCTATTTGGCTAAGAAAAATTCTTAATGAGCTATATTTCAAGGAAGAGGGGGCTACTATAATTTTTTGTGACAAAAATTCCATCATAAAGTTATTCAAAAATCCTATGCTACATGGAAGAAGCAAGCATATTGATGTAAGATTTTACTTCTTGCATGATCTATGCAATGATGGTATTATTGATTTGGTGTTTTGTAAGATTGAAGATGAACTCTCTGATAATCTAGCCAAACCCCTCATGTTATCAACATTCCAAAGATTGAGAAAATAGCTTAGATTCTACATGTTGAATGATTCCTGTTAGACTAATAATTTGCAAAATTTTAGTTTACAAGAGGGTGTTAAATGTGTTTAATTGTTAAATATGATTTTTTTTGTTAGTACTAGTCTTTAGGAATGATACTTAGGGATTTAGTTGCTATTTTTATTCTTTAGAAGTTGAATGTTCAACCATTATAGAAGTTGAAGGGTTGGTTATTATAAAAGTTGAAGGGTTGGCCATTATAGAAGTTGAAGGGTTAGCCATTATAGAAGTTGAAGGATTGGCCATTACAAAAGTTAAAGGTTTGACTATTATATAATTCATTATTTTCCTATTTAAAGGCCATTATCAGTTGAATAAAAAAAGTAGAAATTCAGTTGCATTTGTTTGTCCTTATTTTGTTATGTTTTGTTGTTTTCTTTTATCTGAGGCTAGTAGCGCAAAGGATAGTAGTGCATAGCATTAGATGCTAATAGAGTGATCCATTTCTTAACTAAGAAGAATTGATCAATGGAAGAGGCATTGTATGCATTGTTTATGACCTAAACATGGCTACAATACTAGTTCAAGAGAGTGTTGATGCCATTTGATTCCAAAATGATCTTGCATGACACCAATCCTAGGCACATCTTCTATCCATTGAAGAGATCTATATTTTCAATATGGAAGGAATCCCAATCAGATCTCATGAGTACAATATTCTTCAAATTAGAAATCATGATGTCATTGTCTTCCTTCTCTAACAATGTCATGCTAATCACCAGACTTATTCTTATGAAGCCCTTCCATTCCATCTGTATGAACAACACATACACATAATTTTTATTTACATACGAGTATTTGATGGACTATGAAACTGTCATTGTTGTTGTAAATAGTCACAACAGGAAAAGTACACTCACCATTATCATCATGAACATCTTGATCTTCTTTTGCTATTGTGAGATGATGCCATTGTTACTTGCTTTAGGTTTCTAGTTCTAAGATAGATTTCATGAAGGCCAACATTGTTGTTGTTGTTGTTATTATTATTATTATTATTATATAGTTTTAAATTTTCCAACTATAGAGTTGTAGGGATCACAAGCAACATGAGACAAGCAACAAGTAGTATTAATGAGCATCATTGAAGGGCCAAGGATGATTAATCCAAAGCCACAAGGTCAAATTTTTTTTGATATGAGAATAACCATGGCCAAGGAATTTGTGTATAAGAGAATAATATCTATCCATGGTAGCATCCAAGGGTTCATGGTTTCTTTACTTCCATCCTTGGATCTATCTTCTCAGATTAGGTACTCTAGAGTACATCTGATACTTATCATTAAATCACTCAAGCACTGTACTCCATCTATAGATGGATTCTAGCTCTAAGGACAAGTACTAGCTTTTTGCTTCTTTGATGAGTGTCCTAGAAAATAGCTTGATTTTTTACCTATTATTTTTTATATTCTGTAAGGCACAGACATCATGAAAAGCTTAAAGATGTGTCTATGGATCAGAATTATATCCACCCTCAAATCTAGGAATATTGCTCATATCAAGTTGTCTGATCCAACTATCTTTCACATACCTAGTTAAAATTTTTATAGCCTCTACAATATTTAGCATGCTTTGAGTTGCCAACAAAGGCTCATCATCATCATTATTTTTTTGTCACTGATGATGTCTTTGATCATTGTGAACCTAGTGATCATCATGATTGTCTCGTTATTCACCTCCATCATAGTTGTTCTTTCTACGACATTTTTAGAACTAGAAGAGGAAGAAGAAGATGTAAAAGAATAGGGCAAAGAAAAAGGAGGATCACCACCACCATGGTATTTGCAACTCCTCTTCGGTTTTCACAGCCACGTTTGTTAGTTTTCTTATCATCTTGACTCCTTTCTGAGTCCCTACCTTGACTACCATCTTTACCTAAACCTAGATTTTTGATAGTGGGTCATAGATTTAGGGCCACAACCCCATCACTAGTAACAAGGGTTGGAGAATTTTCATGTTGAGAGCACCTAGAGGAAGGATTTTCATTGTCATCTTGGTTAAGCAAGAACAATGGATTTGTGAACTATTTTCCCTTCACAAACTCATGATGTTTCTCCTCGTGTCAATCTCTTTGGCATTGTGTTTCAGTGGGATGGTAGTTTCAATCATCATAATCATGCACAACATAATTTTCTTGAAGATCTTGGATGCCTAGCTTCTTAAGAATTTGAAGCAACATCATGGGCATAGATTGATTGGAAGGCATTACAATGTTTCCTTCTATGTCACACCATCGTAGTTGCTCATCCTAAAGTAGGATGAAGGTAAAATTAGGCACATACTCATCTAGGTGAGTATATACCACCTTGCATTCTTGAGGGATTGGCGCTTTAGCATCACCATGCCTGTGAAAAGAAGAAATTTTGCAAGACAAATAAAAATATTAGTGTGCTTATGTAATTATATTATTTAAGAACGATGTTGACCTTAGGGTTCATCCAATGATGTTAGTGATGTTTACTAAACCTAGATAGCACATGTTTCAAACAAGCATCCCTAGAAATAATGCTAATGAAGAGCAGTGAAGCGTACCCCTACGCCCAACCATACGAATCACGAAGCATTTATGCATCATCCTATCGAAATCTACAAACTCTATGTCTTCTAGCAAATTAATTTTCTAGGAAGTAAACTTTGCCCTAATAGTCATTCATTGTCTTCTCAATTACACTTGTGATGTACAAAGGTATGGTTAAGTGTAATCATGACATATGATATTTGTTATTTTATGTTTTATACTCTTGGTGCTTAAAATAGAGAATTGAAGTATTTTAATAACTAATTTAACTTAACTAATTAACTCTCTAACTAATCCTAACATAAGCATCTAATCCCACTTTCCATACACATTCTGAACCCATGTATCCATTGTTGGTGTTACCAAGTGCGACGCTACTAGGCAAACCAAGTAATAATGCTACTAGGATTACCAAGCAAATACATGTTTACACTTGAAGTAGTCATACTTATGTGTTTAATCTATTTAGCTTAATTAATTAAATAATCACTTGAAGTCTAATTTAGCTTAATTAATTACATAATTAATGAAAATAATAAATACATAGATAAATTATTAATCTAATCCAAGTGTTGCAAAGTTTGATCAAAAGGCTTGTCTTTATTGTCCTTCACACTAGTGTGGTTTAGGTATGACAGTGCTTGAATAAAGATCCATATACATTCTGACTCCTGCTGTAGGCACTCAAAGAAATATTCTAACTCTTGAATGGAAAAACTACAAGAGCTCTACTACAATTATCACTTGACTCCCATAAACACAACTGGTGAGCATGTATTTATAGTTTTTATTCTAGACCTACATCGACAAGGCCCCATAGATGCAAAACATGCTACATTAAGAATGCCTCATTGATGGGGAAACACCACATAGACAGGGTCGTGTCAACGGGGCCTTGTTCATGAGGCCATGTCAATGGGGACCCATCANAAGTATACATATATGACATATATTTATATTCATTTTCTTTTAATAATAGTACAAAGTTAGTTAGAGTATTCAACTATTGGTTTGTAAGTCCCAAGTTTGATTTTGATAGGTACGTTGATTTAACACCATTATCTTTAAATGAGGTGTTAACTTTATGGTAAGAGTGTTGGTCTTGAAATCATAGGTTACAGGTTCAACTGGGATTCACTATACTAAAAAGAATTTTGAACTACTTTATCTAATGGATCTAGGAGGGCCTTAATATCTAAAATAATTGAAACATAAGTACACAAGAAAGATATATAGTCCAATTAAGATTTTATAACTCAGCATTATCCACCAAAATCAAACCTATAACTTGGAACTTCCAAATCAAGAGTCATACTACTAAGGTAACACCTCAAAAAAAATATTTACGGTCAAAAGTCATTTGCTGCATCTCTTAATATACAAAATATACAATCAATAAAGAAAATGATGAGATATAGTTATGTATTATAGGGTTTCCATGATGTTTTAATTAAATTTTTTGGCCAATGGGCCATTACCAGTGAGAAATCGGTAACGTTAATATTTTGTGCGTAACGCTGACCAGCGTTGACTTTCCATGGCCCATTTCGGTAACACTATTTTGTGCGCAACGCTACAAGCGTTGACTTTCCATATACGCTATTTCGGTAACACAACTTTGTGACGTGTAAAATTCTAGGAAGGCCATTTCCGTAACACAACTTTGTGCATAACGTCGTGGGATAAAAGGTTACGTCCTTTGTAAAATAGAAATACAAATCATGCAGGAGGAGGGTTGGAGTTCTCCGTAGATGCAAACATGATCGCGCAAATGCAGATCCAGCATTCTGGCCAAAGATAGACAGAAACGATGCACTAATCAGGGCATCGAACAGCATCGGGGCACGAAACAAGATGCAGAGGCGGAGGCCAGCACTCCACATTGACATCAATCATCATACAACTCTGTAATTTTAAGTTGCAAAATGCGAACTTGAGCAGCTTTCGCATAAGTAATGTCACAAGGTTCTGCGAATTCAGCCCTGATATGGACGATGCCGGGTAATGCCCAACGTTCAGCAGAAAGTGCGTCAGTTCGCAAGAGGGCACACAAAAATATCAACTTCAGAGTCTCCTGGAACAATTGGTTGTTTATGTCCACAAATCCCACCAAAACCAACCCACCATGGATCAGAAACACGAACTCGGTGGCCTGTGGATGACTATGAGGCCGAAGGATGCCACCTGGGTGAAATCGGAGTGAGACCCTACATGTTGCTGCTGGGCAGATTCATGGCCGTTGTCAGCGTCACTGCAGTCCCGAATTTCGTGCTCCGCGTTCCCGGCTTTGCCGGTGTGGATGTTTTGAAATCCATGTCAGGATCAATGCCTGCTGTTTGCATTTGAGAAAACAATTGCAGAACTTCTACCAGGAATCCTTTTGTCGCATAAGCTGAGATCATGGTGGTCCAAGATAGAACATTCTTCTTCGGTACTTCGCCAAACAGCTGTCGTGCCTCCAAGCTTTGAATACAGTATCAACGTTTTGGTTTGAATGTAAGGGTTCATCATGAATCCTGTCTGAAAGAGTTTGGGATGTAGATTTCTTCCTGTCTGAATATAGGTCTTACGCAGCAATGCATCTCTGCAGAGATCTTGCATAGCTTGGAATATCATGCAAGCTTTGGACATAGAGAACCGGCTGGATCTCCATCTGAGAATTCCGGTAGTCCATCTTCCAAAGACAGAAGTTGCTAAAAATGAAGCATCGCCCATGAGGTCTCTACCAGGGCGAACCATAGTTGCCGGAAATGGGAAACGATGCAACGGCAAAAAAATCAGGTTGCCTACAAGAAACGATAAATTGTGTATATTTCTTTGTTCATCATCATGGAAAGAAACAAGTACAAGGATAAGTTTTTCATCATATAAAAATTGTGTATATTTCATTAAGAACAATTTTGGTCAATTTGGGCGTGGACTTTCGTAATTCGATTGCCCTTGGAAGTTTCCTTTTGTGGGCGTGAAATACATGTGAAATTTTCTGCATTTGCGTTTTCGTTAGGCTGATTTGATGTTTTAATCTTTATCAGTTGATGATGGTGTCGATCTGGAAGCACAAAAACTTCATATTCAGAAATTGATAAAATTCAGGAAGGCACTGTAAAATATTCAGTCGTGTAATACAAAACCCAACTACGTGGTTTATTGTAAGCAAAACACAGGCGAAACGTTATAATTTTGCGCCTTAACCACTTCTTCGATTGCCGTGATACCCAGGGAAGGAAATCCTAATTCCTTTCTTTTAGGAACTTTAATCATTTATAATTTCATATTTCAGTCATATACTGATGAGGGCTTTACTTTTAAAAAAAATTGTCCATCATAATATCATATGATTTGTTTTAGATGTTAATTTCGTAAGTAAGAACTTCTGTTTTTAGCATTCAAGGATTAAAATATACGTGGGGCGCAGTTCCGAGTTTGCAAAATTGTAAGGGAAGTTTCCCGTGTTGCAGGACGAAAAACAGGGTCAGGTCAATCTAGATGTTAAAATTAAGCCAGGACCGACTTATTAAAAGAAAAATTGAAGGAATTATAAACTGGTTTGCTAAATCTAAAAGGTCTCAAAGGTTTCAATGAACATAATTAAAAACATCAATTTCAAAATTAAATGACTCACGTCACTGAGGCCGAACATATTCTTCTGATCAAACATTTCTTTGTAATCCTGTTTAAGGAAGAGCTGCCAAAAATAACAAAAACATTAATTATATTGAGGTGTGGAACCTTGAAATAATTAGATAACCTCCCAGATATATAGTCTAAGTGTATTTACACGTGTTCTGAATTTAGTTCGTGACAGATGCATGTTGAGAATAAAATAAAAAAATAAAAAAAAAGAAATGAAACCGGTAAAAAACGCAATGAAACGTGAAAGAAACATTTCAGTCTGCCAACAAGTGACGCTTACTGTTCATGATAACGGCATTTTGAAACGGGATCCCGTTTCCGCAACCAAAAATGCAAAACGTTATGAATCCATTGCGTTTCCAGAGGGAGGGAGGGGGGGGGGGGGGGGGGGGGAGGAGTTGTTCCCCCTGCCCCCACGTTAGGCCCTTTTGGGGTGTTCATGGTTAGAGCCCCAACTCTCCTTGAGGGTTTGGAGGCCTTCTTGCCTGGGCTAGTAGCCAGGCGACGACGATTTTCTTTGATTATCTGGGCAATACCTATCATGTGGTCTCTGATAACGTTCTCGATCCATTGTAGTGTTTGGTTGTATGATTGTGGGGCAGGGTTGGTGTCTTATAGAGCATTCCCTCAACAGCTTGCTGTGGCCCCCTGGCACTAGACGGTTGCCTCACCATGTGTTCGCTGGGGCTGACATCTTCAGTCGGCGAATCCCTCTGCAGAGCCTAGGGTTTGTACATTGATCATTTCTGCTGTATTACAACATGTTTAATAAAGTATCAGAAAACGACTGACGATCACTAGCTTAGTTATATATATTTATAATATATATCTATAAATTGGCCGATAGAATCTTATAAGATTACAAGTAAGAAGTTCTTTGAGTAAAAATTTTCACGACTTCTGGACGAAGAACAAGTGTTCTGTACCTTATTCTTCCTAAGGATGGGTTTTTTGAAAAAAAACAAATTTGGGTTTTTAAATCTTGTTCTTCGTCCAGAAGTTGTGAAATTTTTTACTCAAAATAACTTCTTACTTGTAATCTTATAAGATTCTATGGGCCAATTTATAGATATATATTATAAATATATATAACTAAGCTAGTTTTAAAACAAAGGACACGACCAAAATAAAATGCACACAATTTTAACTAAAGTGAAAAAGAAGTGCACGATGAAATGCGAAAATGGAAATTCAACCTCGGAAGTCTCCGACCTCTTTGAAAATATTTTATCGGAAGACTCGTTACCTCACCCACCCTGCCAGGCACGCCACATCTCAAAAACGGAATATGTCTGCCTGAAACCCGCATCTCAAAATCGGAATATGTCTGTCTGTGTTTCAGGAACGGGCGAATGCAGGGCTCACCCTCATATAACTTAACATACGCTGCATTATTTACCATTTATGAACGCAGGCGGTACATTTATGCCTGAGACAGGCCTGGCGGTGGGTCGGTGGCATTTAAACGTACTATTACTAAGTGGTGAGAGCGCATCTATACGCTAAATAGTGGTGAGAGGGTATCTATACGCTAAATCGCTCTCACCACTTAGTACTAGTACGTTTAAATACCACCAAACCACTACCAAAAACCACTGTGTTACTCATCTTTCAGCTCATTATGATAATACTGGGAGTAGACGTGATGGAAACAACTTCTTCAGAAAAGATAGATTGGAGTAGGCTGCCGTGACCCTGGCCGTAGAGGAGGAAGCTGCCATGGCCGTGGCCTGCACTGGTACAGTTGCGTAGATCGACTACGATGATGGGGTGCACTGGTGTGAGCCACGGACGGACGTTGCAGCGCTGGCTCACGAAACTGCAGTTGTTTGGGTTGCTTATGACCTCTACCCGTTTGACGAACCAGGAACGGGGCTTTCCCTTGGGTTCTATCTGCAAAACGAGGAGGCGCGGTGCCGTCTCCAGGCACGTCTTATTTGCCAGGAAGAAGTCCAGATTCCCTCTCTGACAGCAAATACAATTGGGAAGTACTGAAAATTTGCACAAATCTTTAAAGTTCACTTCCTCATGATTGTCGGTCAGCGCAGCGTTCACGACCGGGGTCGTTCCTGGCCCTGCCAGCCGACCGTCTTCACCAACAGCCCGTATATGCATTTCCTCTCATTCTTGTGAAACCCAGGAACCCAACATAAGAAATGAAGAAACAAATTAAGGGCGCTAGTGTGTCTAGCTCATCAAATCAGACCTAATCAAAGATAATTGAATAACGTATGAATGATTCATTTAAATCACTCTTGTAACTTACCGGGATGTCCCCCATGGGCCTTGCGGTTGCCATTGCTAAGTGCGCTTGAGACCATCAGGACCATTTTCATGGACTGCTGCTGTGATGATGCCATTGTTATTGCTCTGATTGCTGGTTCAAGGCTGGCTTTGATGAAGCTTGCCTTGCTCGTGGGGTATATAAAGGGAAAGAAAACATCTTTGGGTTGAGAAACGCTGCAAAGACTACAGCCAATGAAGTGACACTTTACTAATAACTTTATGTAAGGCTTAAGGGATAAGATCATGATCCACATATACGTGGTCATTATTATGATGGTGCAGGTAGTTACTGGTTTCCAAGATTATGATGTTGCAGGTAGTTACTGGTTTCCAAAATTGAGTTTAGGTTCAGTTCTTTTTTCCCATTTTTTAATTTGCATGAAATAGTCGGAAAATATGTCGGGTTGGCAAGAATCACTATAAATTGAGAAATCAGGCCAAGTTATATTTAAAAGTTGCAAAAATATTAATTTCTTTTTAAAAATAAAGTTTGATTATAACAGTGTGTCGACTCAACTAAGGTCACCAAAATTTTTAATCCTGTCACTAATGTATAGATAAATCAGATCTTTCACCCAGCTAAAATCAGATCTTTCACCCAGCTAAAAAGCTATGATCTAAAATTATATTGAAACTGAGAAAGAAGCTTTATCTTTGATCAGGTCCGTAGATATAAAGATAAGATAAGGCGCTTTATCTTTGATCAGGTCCGTAGATATAAAGATAAGATAAGGCTACTGATTGGCACACGTAATCACGAATGATTCCTCCTCGCTTCCACCACCAATCAATTCCTTTGGTGCATAAAGGCTACCTTTGATGCATAAAGGCTACGGATTCATCAAAATGAGCCAGAAAGGTTGTGGAATCTGTACCTTTCCAGCTGCCATGCAATTTCTCGTACAAATTGACAGGTAAGTAGGTAACGCAGACCAACGGATACCAAATGTATACATGCGTTCGTATCCATGCCTTCCATCATCATCTATGATAATAACTACATGCATGTTCTCAGTTGATTGAAAAACTTAAAATTCTTGTGCCTCATCTCCGTTTCAGGTCCATGACTACCAAAAGGCAGAAACAGGTGCCGAAGTCGATTAGTTATTATATTACGTGGAGGTAGAAGTGAGAATAGAGCAGGAGTAAAGGCTTTGAAGAAGCAGAGGAATGCAAACTGCAACAGAAATCCATGGCCTTGTATGCAGCCTTAGCAAGATGAATGCTATCAAAATTCAAGTAACACTAAGGATCCTTACCCAGAATCGTCGTCTTTGAGCCAGTGCTACTGCAACGGGCTAAGCCAGGGACTGTAACTGGCTGCAATTTCACCATGATGTCCTGCATAATCTCGGATTCTGCTCAGCTCAAGGCAACAAGCTATTCTAATCTATTCTAATCTACTCGGATTCTGCTCAGCTCAAAGCAACAAGCTATTCTAATCTACTAATCTACCGGCTTTCACAGTATCTTTTTGATTTACAGTGATATTTTATTATTTTACCGTTCTTACTTGATTAGTCTTTTTTATTATTCATGGGTAGAATGATGTCCCGAAACAAAATTAAAGGAGACCCTTCTCATGTTCATCCAATGCCGTCCCAAACAAATTTTTGACAACATTAGTTTGAAAGTTTTAATTCCAAGTTTATACATATTTTTTAAACTAATTGTTCATTGTTGATAGTTTTTTTTTCTTTCACTTTTGCATGGTTTAAGGCCTTTTCCCCATTAATTTTGGCACCTTTTTAAAGGTAAAGTCTAGTCATATATATAACAAGAAGGATGAACCCTCAAATCAACAAATACAATAACAGTATCATCATAGAGGGTACAAGATCCTCCAGCAAAATAGATGAACACTCATACTAATAAAAAAGCCCATATTCCTATAGGACATTGAAACCAAAAATCAAAAAAATAGTCATATGCAACATCATTAAGTTCATTTAAAACACAAGGTATGCATATTCAGGAAAATAGAAGAAAACATAGTTTAAGGGTGCCACATTAGTTCCGCTTGCAAGGAGTCACAAGTTAAAACCTTGTCATTGTGCATTCATGAATATTTTCCCACAAGTGAAAGTTAGTGAATGCTTTTGAGATGCAATTAAAGGGAGAGTTTTGGCACTTTGCACAAAAAGTGTGAACATTCCGCTTAAGCCAAATCTGCTAAGCAACCACCATCGATAATAAAATCTTATGCAAGTGTCTTTGAATAATGTGCCTTTCTCTAATCATTGCCCAATACTGATCCCACAAGATCCTAATCTAGATGTACACAAATTGACTTATAGCTTTTGTAAACAAACATTCCTTGAAAAGATGTGTTGCAGTTTGAATTTTCTTATAGCAAAGGATACACTGGAAGGCCATGGAAAAACCCTGTTTTTGGAGTTTTCTCTAAATAAGCACTATATGATGAACCAATAGGTAGGCAAAAAACCTCACCTTTAGTTGGCAATGCAACCTCCAAATAAGGTCCCATTCCCTTAATTTGAAAGGATTACCTACAAAGACATGAGATCCACTATTTATGGTTTATCAAAGTAAAATGGAAGGTATCTTCATGGCCTAAATTAGGAGGGCTATGTCTTTTAAAGATGTCAAGAATTTTGGTGAATTCACTATGTCTAATATTGTCATGAAAGATTAATGAAATTCTCCACTATTTCCTATTGAACCAATCCTTTACATGTGCCCTTGGACCTTGGCATAATAGGATGACCACTTCAAAAAAAAATCTCCTAATCATTTTATGATGAGCTTGTCCTACTTCAAGATCTTTCACCAAAATTTCTATTTCCCCAAATTCCCAATGCCCAAGAGATTAAAGGAAAGTTCACTTTTCCATATGTGTGAGGCTCTGGTTGGGCAAGTCCACAAATTAAGATAGCACATTTGAAGATAATTGACCCAAGGCTTATCTACTTGGGACAAAACTTCCCAACCTAGCTTAGTAGCTAGAATACAAGTTTGCCACCCGAAATACCAAAGCCCACAACCACATGCATAAACTAAGAAGCAATTAAATGAAATTGGGGATGCTCCTTTCCACCATGCTAAAGGAAATTCCCCATAATTTGATTCAGTTACAACACAAATTGAGCTGAAGGATTGAACAGAAGTGCACTATAAGTGGAAATGCTTGAGAGGATAGATTTAGCCCAAGTCAATTTACTTGTAGAAGACAAAAACATACCTCTCCAAGAGATCAATAGTTTTACATCTTTTCCAACACTCCCTACCAATTGTTAGTTAATTTCCATCTATAGAACAAAGGTTGTCCTAGATAGGTAGTTGTAAGCTAGCCAATGGTACACCTAAAGTATGTCTAGCACATTCAAATATTTTTTTTAGGCATCCCACATGAAAAATCTCTATCTTATCCCACTTGACTTCAAGCATTGTTGACTGAAAAAATCCATCCAATGCCTACGTTACCTTTTTGGCCTTAGGGATCCTCAAGGATAGATGCTAGGAAAGAAAATATTATGCCATCAACATACTGAAGAGTATGAAGGTTTGCTTCTAATTTTTTATTTTTTAGAAATGTGTTTCCAGGAAAGTGTTAGAGATAAACAAATATCACCTAGTTTTATATTTTTTGACATTTATGAAGAGAAGTTGTATATTACCTAGGGAATTATTGAATCACCTGAAAATGCATGGAATCCCACTAAAGTAAAAACAAAAAATCCAAGAGGAAGCCAAAGGTTGGTTCCTCCCTCTAAAAATCCCTCATATGATTAGCACATGTGGATTAAGGAATACTACAAAAGAATGATTGAAAGCTACAAGATACTATCGATCTTGTATAGTAGTAGATTTATTTAAATTATTCCATTCATAGCATCTACGATTCTATGACCTGTTTAAAATGGGATGGTTTTTTCAAACTTGTACATAACTAAATAAAAGGTAAAATTAAAAGCCATGCCCACATAATTTGAACTCTAAAACTAAAGATTTATTACTATTATGGCAGAAAAATGACCCTACACTAGAACAATTTAAATAACTTGTTTTAGGTGTTTCTAGTCTTTGGTATCACCAAGGCATGGATATTCGTAAATAGTGTTTTTTAGTACAAATTAGTAAAAAATGGTTAATTATATTTAATAGTCAAAAACCTTTCTGAGAAACTATTATCTTGTATGTAACTAATAGCTACTCCTTTTAGCTATCTCTAAATGTAATTATGAAAATCAAATAACGTTACCAAAATCCTAGCTTCAAATCCTATGTAGCTAATATAGCAAATGAGAGAATTTATAGAAGATGCCAATCTTTAATTCCAAGCTATATATGCTAGCTAACTTACTAAAGCTAAACCACAAAACTTTTGCTAAATAGGGCAAGAATCTCGAATAGAGAAATTATTTGAAAACCTTAAAATTATACAAAAATAATATCACTTCTATGTTATACTGATACAGAACTAACACTTATAAAAGATATCTCATTCAACCAAAGTAATAAGAACAAGTTAAACCTCATATTATAGAGAAAATAACTTATCCCAAAGCCAATCACTCACTAAAACAGAGCTATGCAATAGTTAAGCTCGACAAGTAAAGAAAGCTTCTAATTCAAATACCAATTGAGAGATAAAAGCTAAAAGAGATTTAAAAACATGTTTAGAATGTCATTATATAAACAATATTTACAAGATTTTTCCAAAAGTGACTTATCCTTTTCTTTCCCTCTTTCCCAATCATCGTCCCCTACCCCCACCCTTCCTTCTTTTAAACTTTTTCTCTAGGCTTTATATTATTGTCATTGATAGTTATAACCATTTCAAAACTAAGGTTTCATATACCTCACGTTTTCTTCATAGAATTGTAGGTTGTTGGAGAGTTGTGTAGTTTCTTGATAGATTTTCCTTATTCTTTGAATTTGAAGCCTTTCCATTAGTAACTACTAAGGTAACCTCCCATGGCTAAGAAAAAAATTTATAGCTTGATTCGTTGCATCTAGCTTAGTACTGTAAAGATTCTNTTTTATAGCTTGATTCGTTGCATCTAGCTTAGTACTGTAAAGATTCTTGATAACATTGTCAACTCTTCTGTCACCTACACTTAATTCTATTATAGAATTGATTATTTGAGTTAATGCAGCTCTTGTGCTATAACAAGTTTTCTTCAATTCTAATTTCTTCTCAGTAGTTTTAGTTATTATCCTTGTAACTATCATCATCATCATCATATCTAAGAAACTTTGTTTATGCTATGGTAGTACTTCTCTTTTCACTTTGGCTATGCAATATAGCTCTTGAGCTCTTCTTTCTATCTAAACAAAAATGGCTTATCTCTCTTCAATTTTTCTAATCTCAATTCTAGTATATTGTATCCATTTCTTATTATGGTTAATCTTAGTAATTATCACTTGAAGGTTTGGCAGTGCTAAGTAGGAATGATTTGTAGCCTTGTCTCTTTTTTTTTAGCCTATTCTAATTTAGAGCTTACAATAGATAGTCTTTCTTCCAATTGTATCATATTTTATTCTTTATTTTCTAGCAATTATTTGTTGATAGTAATCATTCTCTTAAGCTGCTTGTTTTCTTCCTTGGAGTTCCTCAAATTGGATGTCTGCTACTCATTCTACATAAGATACTCCTTAAGCTTACCTATCTAATTATCAACTACTTGTCCCATGTCTTTAACTAAAGTAGCTATAGTCTTCGACATGTCTTGATGAGACATCACTAGCTTCTATTGTTCAGTTTGTGGATAATATTTCTTATAGAAAAATATGACACTCACTTCTATCTTTGGCTTAATGGAAAGGTTTTGGCTCAAAATGATTTTCCCTTCTTTTCCTTTAATCTTGAAATATTGAACTACTCTCTTCATCAAGTAACTTGATAAGAAGTCTAGGGTTGTAAAAGCTAATGATGAGTTCTCCTCTTCTTTTTTGTTGTTGTTGCTATAGCTTCTTTAGCTTCTATTGTTCCAATAGCTATTGCTATTGTTTTTCTTTAATAGCTTTTATGGGTTCAAACTTGATTTTTCTAACTACCTTTACTCCTACATATTTGGGTCCATTGAGTGGAAATCTTTCATCTTGCATGGCTTCTTTTGGATTCTGTAGCTTTCAAGAAAAATAATTTTCCTATAGTAGAGCTAAATACTCATCATGAAAGCCCCTTGTCAAAGGATGTTCTTTGCATTTCCTCCATCTACATAGTTCAATAATTGGTAGATCATAGACAGTGAATAGAATATTCATTGATAAACTTCCTTTTAACTATTTTGGAGCTTCATCCTTTGCTCAATTTACTTCTATATCTATACCTTTCAAATAAAATACATCTATTTTATCAAGTTTATGAACTTTTCTTATTTTAGTAGCTAAGTATATCCTCCTTGGGGCCATAGGAAAATCACACTACTCTTTATACCTCTTAGCCATTCCTCTCAAATGCCTTGTATTGTTGAATTTCCCAAAGCCAAACTTCAAAGGAAAAACTTCCTTGTGCTTATAATTATTCCTAAAGGTAATTTTCCACATTTGTATTCCCACTTCAAATACCACCAAATAAGGGGCTACAAATTTGGGTAACTTGAAAGCTTTTTCTTCAAAACCTACTATTAGCATGCAGGTGTAATGGACATGTAGAAAGACAACTTCATGACATTTTCCTTTTATTTCTTCAAATAGCTTCTTTTTAATTCTTGGTAGAAAAGATTCTAAAATAAATTTAACGTATGAGGGTATATATAGTTCATCAATAATTTTAAAGCTTGGATGTCCAAATAGCTTCTTTGATATATAAATGGAAAAAAATCATAATAGGGATCTTTAGGGTGAGCTCTTCATTATGTTACATAACTAATGAAAATTGGGGCTATTCTCTCAAGCTTGGAAATCTCACTTAATAAATAATTCATTAAAATAAGCTTAAATTTAATTGAGCCTCTTATTCCTAAATTTTGGCCAACCTATTATAGAATGTGTCATTCATGTATTGTATGGGAAAGAAATTCTTCTTATTCTCTAAAGCTACCTAGGCCAAGACATGATAATCTATGAAAAAATATATATCGTAGCCTAAAAAAAATTTAATGCTAAAATAAAAATTCTATGGGGAAACTTGAGCTCTATGGCTTTTGAAATGATATTTTAGTATCCATAAGTTTTTAGTAGATTGGCCATTGGAGGATTGAAAACTTTCCCTATCTTGAGATGGGCCAAAACAATGCTGTTGAACAAGTCTTATTTAAGCTAGAGAGCTTCTATTTTTGTAATGTCACAATCTATGAGACCATAGAGATTGTATGCCTTTTTGAAACTAATGTTATATTTCCTTTGAAGCAAATCTTATCTTTCTCATATACCATCTTAGCTATGAGACATTTTATAACATCCCTTATAATATTCATCCTTATCATGAAACCAAGCTTGTGAAGACTTGTCTTCTCATATATTTCTCAATAGTCATTCATTATTTTAGAACAAAGCCCTATTTTTTCTATTAGGTCATGGTCTTCATCAAATTTGAATAAATCCCTTTCTTGTACTTCTAATTCTAGGTGTGTGATGTCAATCCATTGTTGAAGATGATCCATATTCAGTTTGAATTGTTGTAGACAATTAAAGAAATTGAAGATGTCAATACCTTGGAACTTTTGAGGTGCTTATTCCTATCTTCTTTATGTGAGAAACTTAAGCTAAGTTTCAAAAATGCTTTAAGGAAGTTTTTTCTATGCTTGAATGGTAGCTCTTTCTCTACTTCAATTTTCATCTCTAATTATTAATGGCTCTATAATTTGGAATTTGTCCTGAGCTTGTTTATTGATATTGGAGATTCATTTTTCAATTCACTTGGAATTTGGAATTTGAATAATTTTTTGACACATGTCATGAGCCTCAATTTCATTGAGCTACTCTATTAATCCTATTAAAAGCTTGTGGGCTCAGGTACTAATCTCTTGATTCCAGCATCTTAACCCTTTTTTTTCTTGATCTAGTTCTTATTTTTATCTTAAGAATGATAAGGGTGAGGTGGCATGTAAATAGAGCCTCATTCATAGAATCATTTTTTTGTTTTATGAACAAGCTCTCTTAGCATTTTAATTTTGCCTCTGCTAACATTGCAAAGCTTTTTCAAGGCCATCTCGTAGAGTCAGTTTGTATAACCATTTTTGGTTCTATGAGTTTCTTCCTTTTAATTTGAGCTGATGTTATAATGGCTTGTTGCTTCTTTTTAGAACCAAATTTTGGTTCCATGAGATGCACTATATTACTTAACTTTTTAATCTTCATCTACTTAATTCATAATATGCTCAACTAGATTAAAAATATAATGTCACATGCCTAAATTGAACTCATAATCTTTTGTGGTTTTAATATAAGCTCTATTTAATCTAACATGACTTATATAACTTATTTAGATTTTTCTTGTAGAACCATTTCATAGAACCACTTTTGGGTTCTATTAAACTATGTTACATAAAAGCCAATGTAATAAGGCCTTTCCAAAATCTAGTTTTAGAACTAATTCTTCTAGCTCTACAAATTAACTTTTCAAGTCTAACATGATAGAGCCACTCATGTGTTGACTTATAGAACCTTTTCTTGGTTATATGAATAATACTTTTCTTTGTGCTTCTTCCTCAAATGATGATGTAGCTCATAGAACCATTTTAGCTTTTTGATTATAGAGCTAGTTCATAGAACTACTTTTTGGTTTTATGAACCTACACTAAATAAATTATGACATGGTAGGTGTTGCGAATGAAAACCTTGGTCACTGGAAAAAAACCAAGGAGCCTTGGTGCAGCAATATCCCAACCCAAAATCCCCAAGGCTGCTACAAAAAAAAATGGGATTCAAGGTGCCCTACCCAGTTTGCCAGATCAACTAAGGACTTATGAAATTCAAAATGTGGAAATAATAAAGAAGAAATAGAATGCAAAATTGATAATAGGTCTAAAATAATGCACAGATGATAAACAAATATATTTCTTACACAAAACCCAAAACTTAAAACTTTATTAAGAAAGAAAATAAATAATAAGTTTGAGAAATATGTACAAATGGTGCCTAGATGAGAAGAATGGAGGGATCACATATGCAAGAGTTCAAAGCCCATTGAAGCCAATGTGATCTAATCCATGATCCAAGTGCTAAGCCACTCCTGATGCTATCGAATCTTCCTTCACTACTGCAACCTCAGATTTGCAAGTTGGATCATTATTGGGGGTAAAAAAAGTAAAAAATTTGAATTCAAGATTGCTCCACATTGGGGTTTGGAAAGCCTAGAAGTGTAGTGTTGACAATCAAAATCCACAAATCTTATAGCTAAAACGCTTCCATGTTGGGGTTCAAGAAAATGCAAGTATGGGAACTTGCAAGATCTCTTGAGTGCTTGAGAATGCCCCAAATGTGGAATTATGAACAATGTTGTGTGTATGCCAAAAACTGCTTGATAATGTTGAACTTGCTCAAAATTTTGGAAACTTGAGAAAAATTTCTGAACTTGTAAATGGTGTTGGAGACTAGTTTTCATAGGTTCCTTGGGCCATGAATGGAGCTGCAAAATGGCCATGATTTGGCTACAAACATGGCTGAAAATTGGTTGTAAATTGGCTGCCAAATTTGGATGAGCTATGTGCTCAAATTTTGAGGGTTACCATACATAGTAAGTGCTTTTCCCCATAGCCATTCCATTTACTATAAATAGTAACTAGGGCACACCTTTCACACTAGCAATGAATCTTCTATGTTGAGCTCTCCACCATGCTTGTTAAAATGGCTGGTTGATGTTGAAGTGCATGAAGTGATGAATTTTTTCTTTTGTAGCTTCCATGCTAGGGGATATAATTTTCCATGTTGAGGATGAAGATTTCATGCTAGGGGAAAACTTCCACACTAAGGGGGGAAGGTTTCCAGGTTATGCATGTGGTGTCCATGTTGAAGAGGGAAAGTTTCGAAAACCCACATCCTTCCACATTGGGGGTAGGTAAGATCTACCTCCTACATGTGTTTCCAACATAGAAAAATGTATACCCCCCATAAAACCCATCAAATTGCTTTTTTGGCATTCCAAAAGGCTTTTTTGACCCCCTACAAGCCCAAATATAGACACTAAATGAATTTTTGTACTTGACGAATGAGGCCTTGACCACTTTTAAGGATTTTTTATCCAAAAAGTATAAAGTATGTGAAATTAACCATTATGGGTTATAGTTTTCACATTTATAATGAAGCTTTTCCTTGCATTTAATAAGGTGAAAGCTACATGATGAATATTGGTTATAACATGCAAATTTTTGTCGTGTTTCAATGGCTCCTCTTTGTTGATGCTCAGAGGATTGACCCAAGAGGCACTGACAAAGAATAGAAAACACCACTTCATATTATAATGCTATAATGCATACTAGTCACATGAAAATCAAGATATCCAGGTCACCAAGGTTGCTAGTTTAAGGTTGTGGTAGGCCATGGTACCAATTTAAGGGCCTCGTTGTGTTGCTAGTTTAAGGTTGTAGTTGACCATTGAGAGTAGGCTCACTTGTTGATAATTGTTAGCTACATGTAGTATCTCTTTAGATAGAAATGATTGACTAGATTTGCCAACTCATTTTCAACCATGTCAGCTATTCTACATGCTATATTTTCATAAGCTTTGATGACAAGAAAGGACCCATCATAGTTAGATAGGAATTTGTCTACATGCTCATGGATGGCCTTGAGGACTAGGTCCCCTTCCTTGATCTTGTGCATGGTTAAGTTATGATGATGTTGTCACTTCTACCTCTCATGATAGTTCTTGATGTGAGCAAGTGCTTGCATACCCCACTCCTTCACAAAATCTAGGGCTACTATCCATAATCCCTTGTTTTACCATCATTGATGAAGCCGGTTAAGGCTACTTGGAGTGATGGAACCTACAATTTAAGAGGTAAAATAGATTTAGAATCATAAACAAGGCTATAAGGAGTCATGCCAGTTGTTGTGTGATAGGTTGTTCTATATGCCCATAGTGCATGGGCAAGCCACTCATGCCACTTCCATTTTTTGTTGTTGAGCATCTTCTTGAGCAAGTTGATGATGGCCTTGTTGCTTGCTTCTACTTTTCCATTGACTTGAGGGTAGTAGGGAAACAAAAAAGAATGCTTAATGCCTAGGTTGTGATATAAATCCTTGGTTTCTCGGCTACAAAATTGAGATCCATTATCCATAACTATGGTCATGGGTATGCCAAAATGAGCTACAATGTTATCTAGCATAAATTTGCAAACTTGTTTATATGTGGTCTTCCTTAGGGGAATAGCCTCAACCCACATGGTAAAGTATTTAGTTGTAATGATGATGAAGCTATGTCCTATAGAAGACTTAGCCATTATAGGTTGAAGCATATTCAATCCGCATGATTGAAATGACCATGTTATCTAGGTTGTATGTAAGTCAGTTGATGATACATGTATTAGGTTGCTTTATCATTGGCATGTGTCACATCATGTAGCCTTTTGTAAGCAGTTATTTTTCATATGGGGCCAATAGTAGCCTAACCATCTAATCTTAGCAACTATGGCCTTAAGTCCTATATGTCCTCCATAAATACCCTCATGAACCTCCTCTAGGATTATTCTAGCTTTTGTTTTACCTAAGCACTTTAGGAGTATGCCATCATAGGATCATCAACATAAGGTATTATTACCTATGATGACATACTACTTTGATCGCTTATCTATGGTTTTTTTTCTGAGTAGTAGTTAGGCCTTGTGAGGATTCACCATGCATAAGGTAAAATTTGATATTGTCATAACACTCCTTAGGAGGAGTAGTATGAATGATGACCAAAAAGGTATCCTCAGTGTTCTATGTGATGGAATTAGTATAGTCCATGGTTAAGGTGGAAAACTTGCTAAACACATCTAGTATCACACTAAAGGCTAATGTTGTAATTGCATTAGCTATGGTGTTTTCATTTCAAGGTATGCATTGGACATCAATGTCTATAAATTATTGTAATAACTACTTCCCTAGGTCACAGTAAGGTTGTAAGTGCTTAGCTTTACATGCATAGACATCGGTTACTTGGTTAACCACTAGTTGTGAATCATCTTTGATGGCTAGACATCTAATTCCTAGGTTATGAGCTACCATTATCCCTCTAATCAAACCCTCATATTCCGCTATGTTGTTGGTACATGGAAACCCAAAAAAAATAGGCAAAGGGTTGGGTCCCACCAGATGGGAATGTTATAATGGTAGCAACACTAGCCCCATGGGCAATTGAAGCTTTGTCAAAGTACATGACTACCTCATAACCCTCAAGCACTTGGCTAACTCTGTTAATGTGTTCATTAGGGAACTTTGGATCTATGGCTACTTGGTCATCAATAGGTGAAATTATGAGTTGTATGGCTATAGCTTGACCTTTTGTTAAGGATTGAAAGACGTAATGGAGGTGGAACTCTATAGTTATGGCTTTTCATCGAGATATATGGCTACTTTCATAAATATTGATTGTTATGGCTTTGTGTATGTTGTCCTTGCAAATTATGTTAACCTGGCTTTTGAAGAGGTAGTGTCTCCATTTCTTCAAAGAGAAGACTAGTGTTAGACAATACTTCTTCACTTCAGTGTATCGAGTCTTGTGGGCAGCTAACATGTGGCTAAAGTAGTATACAGGCATTTCTACTTTGTCATAATGTTTCTAATAGAGTAGAAAGGCAATGGATGTATCAGAGATGATGAGATAAATGTAAAATGGTTTACCCTATTATGGAGGATAGACTATCAATATCTATGTCAACTTTTGCTTAAGTTTTTCAAAGGCCTCTTAGCATTGAGCCATCCACTCATAATGAACTCCTCTCTTAAGCAAGTGTTGCATGGAATGTAACTTATTTGTAAGCATAGTGATAAACCTATGAATAAATTGTAACTACCTTGTAATCCTTGAAGCTCTTTAAGGTTGTTAGGTGCTACTAATTTGGGTATGGACTTAACCTTATTAGGATCTATGTGTATCCCTACTTTAGAGATTGCAAAGCTAAGCATCTTACCAATATTGACATCGAAGACACACTTCTTGGGATTGAGCCTACACTCATATTTGAGACATTGTTTAAGCACAAGATCTTGGTCATTAGCATGGTCATTGGCTATCTTAGACTTCATGGCTATGTCATCTACATAATCATTAAGCAAACCTAACATGTAATCATTGAAAATATAGGTTATGGCTCTCTGGTATGTTACTCCAACATTCTTTAGGCCAAAGGACATCATGGTAAAGTACCCAATGGAATCATAAAGGTCATGCTAAGTTTTATGCTTTGGGTTGATCCTAATTTGATTATATCCTAAGAATCCATCCATAAAGGACAACAAGGCATGTCTAGCTATAGTATTGATAAGTTGATCAATATTAGGCAGGGAAGTCATCCTTGATAGTAGCTTTATTTAGATCTTGAAAATTAATGCAAATACAAATACTCCCATTTTTCATAGGCATTACCACTATTTTGGATATCCATTATGCATAATTGATAGCCCTAATGAAACCTACTTGGTAGAGCTTTAAGATTTTATCATGAACTACTAAGGCCAAATTAGCTCTAATCTTGTGCACTTTTTGCTTAATTGGTCTAATGCTAGGATCTAGTATGATGTTGTATTGGATTAGACATGGGTCTAGGCCTAGCATATCTTTATATGATAAAGAGAATGCCTTACTATTGCTTTGTAAGATCTTGGTGATGCCTTGAGCACATTGAGGCTCTAGTGAGGAACTTAGTTTAAGGGTTTTATCTTCACCATTGTGTGTTGTGATAGGAACCTGAACTAGAGAGTCTTTAGTTATGTCTCCTATTTCTAAGTCAAAGGTTTTGACTAGGTTTTTAGGCCATTCTAAATGTTTCTCTATTGACACTATGCGGTCTACAAGACTCTCAAGCTTAAGATCTAGCCAATTAGGATCGATACATCATTTAATATTACCGTGAGGTCCATGTAGACACAAAGGCAAATTGATTTGCTCCCAAGTACTCATACTTTAATCCTCCATGTTAACCAAAAGCATATTAAGTGGAATTTAGGAAAAAGTAAATAAATAATGTTAACATGCCATAAATCACATGAAAATCTAATGCAATCAAGGCCATCCAAGGTCATTAGTAAGATAAGGTCAATTTAGAAAAATGCAATAGAGGTGAACAAAGATCACATATAGGTCAAACAAGGGAAAGTATAAGGCTACAAATGGTCAATAAAGGCCAAAATTTTGCCAATATTAGTCCTTAGTGGGCCATGATGCCAATTTATAGTCTTGGTGGACTATGATGCTAGTTTAGGGCCTTAGCAGGGCATGGTCATATGGTGTCAAATGATGGTCAAGGAAGGTCAATCCCCACTATTCAATACTATTGAAAGGCCAAACAAAGGTAAATATAGTTGTAATAAGACAAACAATGAACATATAAGGTTGTATAAAGGCCATGAAAGGTTAGAAAGGTCAACAAGGCAACATAAGTTAAAAATAAGTCAAAACATTATGTAATAAGGAAAAAATCAAGAAAAATAGGCTATATATGATAAAATCTGGCTAAGAAAGGTTAAAACTGATTAGGTTTTGCTAGTTTTAGGCCTTAACAAGCCATGTTTTAAGGCTACAAGGTTATTTGATGAGTTCAAACATCAATCAAGGCTATTGCTAGGCTATTTGCATTCAAAAATCAATTGTCAACGTGGAAACAAGGATCCTTAGTATGGAAACCAAGGAAAATAGATTTTGGGATTCTTAGAGGTCAAAAATTAAGGTTTTGAGACCTTACCAAGGTAGCATAGGGTTAGATCCATTAAAATTAGGTACTCCAAAGGTCTATAAATGCCAAAAGTAAGTTCTTAAGCCTTCCCCCCTTATTTCCATAGTGGCCAATGTGAAAAAAAGGGGGTTTATCATGGAGAATCAAAATCAAGATAAAAATAAGGTCAACTATGGTCAAATAGGTATCTAGAGTCTAGATCTGGAACTTGTGCATATCCCAGCTTCATTCTAAGGTGATTTGAGGCAAATTTGAGTGTCAAGATGTGTGTCAGAGTGACTTTGCCCCCCTTTTTCCACACTAAGTATAATATCCCCAACATGGAAAAATAGGGAGACAATTTTTTAATGAATTTAGAGTGATTTATGAGCACTTTGACTAAGTCTCTAGGTCCCTATAGTTGTAGACTTTAATTCTACAAGTTTCTAGCAGATTTTGGACATGTTTGAAGGCTATATAAGGGTACTTAATGGGGGACCCAAGATATATTCTTGTGTTTTAATGTCAATTTATTTTTTACTCTTACCATAGACAATCTAAAAATGACAATTTATATTGAAGTGAGGTTATTCTTGTGGTGGTGAATTATTCACCAAGTTGTACTCATGGTTACACTTGTGCTAGTTTTTTATTCTTTGTTTGTTGATTTCAGATAAATGAAAAATCTAAAGAATCTTTGACAAGTAGCTATTAAGCTCAACCATTCTGATGATTGATGAATCCAAACTTGAACCTAATAAGAAATCAAATTAGAAGGCCCTCAATAAGAAATTTTAGTGGTGAAATCTTATTTAATTTTTCTTGATTATGTAATATTTCTAAAATCTCTAAAATATGTTATATATCAAAATGTAATTTCTCCTTCTTATCAAGAGGGATATTTTGTACATTTGTACATAGTATCTTAGGATTGATGACATTAAAAGAGTTTCTTCGAAAAGATTTTTTTTGGAGTTGATGACATTAAGAGAATTTTCTTATGCATTGATTCTGGTCCAAAGTTAGAATCTGTGATGAAAAAGTAAAAATCCAATTAAAGATAAAAATTTTGAAAATATCTTTATTGTATTTATTGATTTTAATAAAAATTTAAAGGGTCATTCTCCCTCATCAAGAGACATTGATCTTGACCAACAGGATAGTGTGATTAAGAAATAAGAAATAAGTACAAGGAAAGATTAAAGTGAAGATGAAGCAATAGAGTATCAACATGATGCTTTGTCAATTTTACAACCCTTAAGATAGCTTGGTCATATTAAAAAAAAAATATCCACTTAGTTTGAAGATAAAACTCCAATCACTAAAGCACTAAAGCTGAATCACTTACTTATGATGAAGCATGTACACCTCTTTATCATATAGAGTGGAAGCAAGTGATGGATGATGAAATGTCCTTTGTTCATGAGAATAAGACATGGGAATTGGTTAAACTACTATATGGTAGAAAGCCAATTTGATGTAAGTGAATATTCAAAATTAAATCTAGTGACTAGCTTAAAGCACACCTTGTTGCTAAGGTTATTTACAAAAGATTGGAATTCATTATGATGAAATCTTCCCTTGGTAAACTTAACATCCCTTAGATCATGACTATTAATGCATTGGATTATGATTTGCAATAAATGGATGTGACAAAATTTTTCTTTCTCAATAGTAATGTTGAGGAGATATTGCAATAAGAAAAAATATAGCATATGATTTGTAAAATGTGCACCAAAGATGTAAAATAAAACTTTTATTAACCACATGTTGAGTCTTGGATTTACCTTGAAGAACTACCAAGAGTCTTGGTTTTAGATTGTGGGATTTACATATCAAGAGTAATGGCTTTAGCTTTTCAGACTTGTATACTTGGCACAAGCCTAGAAGACTTAGATATGAATCTCAAAAGTCAAGCCTAGAAGCCTTATATATCAAAGGTTTTGGCATAAGCTTGAAAGAGTTATATTTATGTTAAAATTTTTGGTACAAAGCTTGGAAGACTTGTATGTATGTCAAGAGTCTTTTGATAAGATTAGAGGACTTGTTTTTGTATGTTCAAGAGAAGTGAAGATTTTAAATGCTTGCATTTTGGTTACCAACTCTTTGTGGTAAGAGTTTAAAAGAAAGGTGCTACACATTAGCTACAAGAGGGATTGGGATTAGATTTTAAGGGGCAATTGAAAATTCACAAGAAGAAGAAAGTAGATATCCACTTCCCCTAACTAGAATGTTGAAAACCAATTCTTTGAAGGTTTAGAGTGTTATGAGAAGGTGATGGAGCTTAAGGTGCTCTTATGTCATTTTTCTTGAAAACACACAACACTAAAGGAGAAGTGGTTGGTCTCCTACCTTGATTGGTTCTTCTTGCCTACATCATGTTGTGTTTCTCACTATCCAATCAATAAGGCCCTTTCCTTGATGTTGTTCGATCATAGATTGATTGTTTGTTAACAAGGAACAAGAGCTTTTCATAGAGTCCCATTTTATTTTAACAATATGTGGCTTTCAAAGGAGTGTTTTTAGTCTAAAATAGGTCATATATGGAGCTAGGAGATGTACTATTTCCTTACTACTATTTATCATCATTTACCATAAACACTTAGTAGAGGAAGAATAGGATCTCATTATTTAAGAATTGAAATAGATAGATGGCTCAAAATTTTAGGTGAAGAATGAATAATTTGATTATATAGCATTTAACATTAATAGCACATGTTCCTACAATGTTAAGCATTGGAACACATTAGATATGGATAGGATATTCCAAATGCAAATTTAGTTAAGTTATTTCAAATGTTAAAAAGAACACTTATAATTTTTGTAAGTATGTTTTCAAAACTTATATAGCATGTATATTTGTATTGTCTAATATATACAACACTATAACATTTCAATTTAAGTTTCAGTATAGTATACTTCATTAGATGATTCCTCTACAAAAAAGACTCTACATGATTAGATATATTTATATAATTACATTACCCAGATTAGAGTTTAAAGAGGAAAAAGAAAACTTTGAGTTTTCACATCTACAACCTTTGATGCATTGAGATAGCCATCCTTTATTTATTGTTGGAAAAAATATCTCCTTATGACGTCTTTAAATGACTTTCTATTTCTTGTTGAGAAACTCTCTACCTGCAAAAAATGTAGCAACTCAAAAGCCCCAAATCTTAAAAGAAATTGAAAATTGAAAATGAACTCAAAATTTGCCTCTTCCTATCTCAAAGACTAGAAGGAAACAAATAGGAATCTGCATCTCTTTAAGGTAACTTAAGCTCCATTATTTCGTATTTATGAATAGAGATGGTAGATGCACCTAAGACAGACCCTCAGGATGGCCGCTAAACTATCAGTATGGGTAACAGAATGGTTAGTAGTAGTGGTAGTGAATGTGGGCTAACCACCTGACCAGAGATGAGAGAAACTTTATGCCACATTATTTATTTATTTAGGATAATATTATAATATATTATTAAATACAAGTAAAACAACTTATTTTATTAAGATAGATTGGAAGAAGGCATGGGCATGGGGGTGGGCACTACCATGACACAAGCTGGTGCAGTCATGGATTGTGACCTCGAGCTGTGCTAGTGTGGGCCATTGGTCAACTGGGAAATAGTACTCCACAAGCCTGCCATCCTTTACACAAGCTAGGCTAGTGTCGACATATCAAATCCTGGATCTCCACTTCATGGCCACAATGGTTGAACAACATCACGCTTACCACTGAGTCTGTTCCTATGTGTTCCAAGTTGCCCATTCATTCATTCATTTATAAGTTACGTCTGGGTGTTTGATGGGCCATGTAGTTTCCATTGCCAATAGTGGCAACAAGAATAGAACACTCACTATCATGAGCATTTTGATCTCCTGATGTGATGATGCCATTGTCAACTACTCCGATTGCTCCAAGTTTTTTGTCTCAGCTGGCTTGGATGAAGGTTGTTTAATTCATGTTATACTAGTGTGAAAAACAATTTCAAAAGAGGTAGGAGTAAAGATGATAATGATATCTTACTTTTGGCATCTAAATTTTTCAGATTACCACATAACATGGACATCGTCATTATGATGACGATGGTGTTATATGCATGGTTTTTGGTGCATGGATTTAACTTGTACATGATTATTATGTTGATTGTCTTTGGACACTATTAGTCCTTTGGCTATCTTATTATTAATATATGGATTCATGTAAAAAGCTAGTGATAAGCTCTTTAATGATTTTTCAGATGGAGTGTTTAGCAGGATAAGATAGCTTTGGAGTGTTTAGTAACATAGTTCTTAGTATAGATAACTATGTGCAATGATGTTATTCTCATGCATTGATGATAGACAATGTTGATACAAGAACACATATTTCTATGTCAAACATTTTAGACAAGAATGCATATCAAACACTAAAGAATTCTAACACTTTCTTTTTGCCAGCTGTCATTCTGATTCCTACTTTTTCTAACTACCATCCAATTTCAACAATGCAAATTGATACAAAATATATATGTCTTTGTATTCCTACCTCATTCCCATTTCAAACCTACCTCATCCTCATTTTTGGTTAATGCCATGGACCAAAAGGTGGAAGTGTTAGTTTTTTCGGCTGCCATTCCAATGTCTACTTTTTCCAGGTAGAAGTTATAGGTAACATGAATTCATCATCATCTTCAATTCAAAGTTTTTCAAAACTCAAACCCCTACTTCATCTTCATTTTTAGTCTATGCATAGGAAAAAGCAAAAGAATAGCACCCCACTCTGTAAATAGTCATCTTTAAATCATGGGCCTACAATTTCTTGACCTTGTGCTCCATCTTCATGGATTCGTAGCTTATATGTCTTAGAGTCAATTTTGGTTGTTGTTTCTCCTTAACTTAAGGCTAAAAGGTATTCTAATCCATGACCTTTAATACTGATTTTTCTTTGAGTGGCATTTATAGTTGAATGCTTTGTTTACCATTCAGGTGTCCTAGCCAAAATGGATGGGAAAAGTTTTGAGTTATGGAGTTAAATAAATTTTTTTTAAAGAAATACTA
The DNA here is from genome assembly GCA_015680685.1 of Gnetum montanum. Lineage (NCBI taxonomy): Eukaryota > Viridiplantae > Streptophyta > Gnetopsida > Gnetales > Gnetaceae > Gnetum > Gnetum montanum. The sequence goes on from MNCI01000134.1 coordinate 35,385, forward strand.
AAACTATTTTATCCATTAGATCCAAAAGTATCTTAGTAAACATAAGTAAAAATTCTATTTCAATAGGATAAAAGAAGACACAATATAAGTTCAACATAAAGAAGACTAACCATAAAGCACAAATGTATGCTTAACTCATTGATGAGTGGCAAGGTACCCCTACACCCAACCATATGAATTGTAAGTATTCACGCATGATTCAGTTGAATTCCATGGATGGTACTAGTTGTGGCATTGAGATCACTATGCCTTGATCATAGTTCATTGTCTTCCCACTTGGACTAGTGGTAGCTTTGTCACATATGGTTTAGTCTAAAGTGAGGCATATGATTTTTATTATTTTATATTTTATTGTTCTACGATTAACAATAGGTTGAAACTCAATTTGTAATCAATTCAAATAATCTAATTGCTAACTAATAATCAACTACCCTAAGTCTCTAATCCACTTCCAATGCACATCTTGAACACATATAACATTGCTAGGTTACCAAATGTTAAGCACTGCTGGGATTACCAAGAGTCATACGCATGCTTGAAATGATCATACTTATGTGCTTAATTAATTAACATGCATGAAAATGTAAATATTAACTAAGTACATAGAAAGTAAATTGCATGGAAAGTAAATCTAATCTAAGTCAAAGTGCTGCAATCAATAAGAATCAATCTCAATCTTATTGCCACTTATTTAATATGTCCAGGTACATTACCAGTTGAATAAGAATTTGTACAGTTGACTTAGATCCACTCTGTGGGCACTCACTGACTATTCTCTAAGATTATAGAATAAAACTACAAGAATTTAGCTACTCTATTGAAAAAAACTATGAAAAACTATTTTCAAATTGTGAGCCTAAGCACTATATTTATAGTTTAATGTATACCCCTCGATATTGGATATCTGACATCGCATCCTAGGCTCTAACATCATTAGATACTTGATGTTGGGGCCTTGTTATCGAAGCTTTGTTATTTGGGCCAGGATATGGAGGCTAAGATATCAGAGCCAACCAAAAAGTTGACTTTTTATGAAATAACCTAGCCAATTGATGATTCATCACTCATGAATGTTATGAGAAACTACAAAGAAGCATAATTTTAAATTAATTCATATACTACATATTCAATGGCAAAAAATCACAAATCACAAGTAACTGTGAAGTTGTGGTCCTAGCAAATTTACTAATAGAAACTTAAATAGTTTCTTAAAAGAATTCAATCACATAAGGAAAGGAAACATAAATAATTTATATCATGAAATATTTGTAAAATAAAGTATTCACAAGGGATTTTCAAATATGCAGAAATAAACCAAATTGTATGTTGTTAATATTTGTAAATTCCATAATTTAATCCCTATAAATTAGACTTTCCCACATGGCATAGAACCAAACTCTAACATGATAACAAAGCCATCAAATATTCATAAGAAGGGGTCTTTGTCAAAGTGTAACAAAATAGAATATCCTTTATCTTTCCTCCTTGAGTCTATGGTAAGAATGTTTCTAAATAATTATATTATTGACTTCATGTAAATCATAGTAATGTATATAATGATGATACTACCTTAAAAAATATGACAAATTGTAGTCATTAGTTCATAATTTGTTTTGATATTTTTATAGTTGACATATAAAATGATAGAAACATTGAAATATCTATCTAAGATTAGGAATTCATATGAAAAAATAATACTTCCTTAACAAAGATATCATCATCATCATGGTAACCTCGTCTAGTCAATGTGGGGTGAGCCACACTTAGTTAATAAAGATACTTGGGTAAAACTATTTAAAGATTAGGATGTCATTTTTGAAGGTGTGAAATATTGGCTAGGAAGCAAAGAAGAAAATTTTATCAATAATTGTGAGTTTATGCAAATGAGTTAGGAAGGTATTAACACTAGTAGTTTTATTAACAATATTTACCTCTAATATGTATTGTCAAATTAGAACTTTATAACTCATTATTTCTCATCTAAATCTATAATTTGGAATTTACAAATCAAGAGTCTTACCACTAGGCTAACACCTCATTTATGAAGATGAGTATCTTTGTGTATGTGGAATTAAAGTTGAATGTGGGCTCTTCTTATCTTCTAGTGGTGTTGTTCCTTTCTCTAGTAATGATACAAATTTTGCATTATCCAAAAGTCTTTTAGCATTGTGCATTGTCTAACACAGTTACAATGTAGTTAGAAATACTAATGCTTAGTCTTACATGAAATAGGCTATGCCAGGCTCCTTCAATGATCCATAATTAGGCTACAATAACTTTCTTTAATCCTCAATCTTTAATGGTTCAATCCTCTTTTAGAATGCTACGCATATCTTAGACTTCATATTTATCAATCCTTAAAAAGTAGAACTAATGCCTTCTTCTCAAATACCATGTAGAAGAGCTAGAAATATTTTCTTTAAAAGCATGCTTTATGTGTATCATGTCTTCTTGTGTTCCTTGTTATAGTTATGACTTGAGGGCTTCACCATCTTTGATGTTATGAGCCATCTCCTTGCTCTCTCCTTGGGTTATAATCATCTTACTTGTTTTCCAATGATGTGACTGTTGTTCATAATCCTTACAAAATATAATAAAGGGTTTTGTCTCTTCATGGATCATCATAACCTATCATAACTTATCCTTATTTTAAGAAAATAATGATTATATTTTGTTAAGAAATTAATGATTGTATCATGAGAGAAGGAGAGATGCACTATACATAAGTGTTGCATATTTTTGTAACTAACAACTATGAAAATATATGTTAGAACTCATCCTTTGTTTAATAATGAAGTGTAATCTTAGGAGTCTTGGTCTCACAAACGCATGTCATAGGTTCAATTATAGTTGACTATGCTACATTATGTATTAAAATTTTTTATAAAAAAGATTTTTGAAACTTCTAGGATAGATGCAAAGGATCTTAATGAACATAAATGAAAATTGAGTTTGATCCAAAAAATGCTCATGAAATTCTAGAGGGTTGTTAGATGATAGCAAAACAAATGCTTGAAGAAAAGTGTTAAACTCCATTGATAAAGTTAATGTTCAATTATTAGCTGCATACATGAATAATCACAAAAATCCTATTAAAGATAGTATTTCATGAATGGCCACATAAGATCAGAAGGGATTGATTGAAATATTGCATTTATCCATGATTCATATAATTCTTGAGTTATGTGATGTGAAGCAATTATGTCATACCATAGTAACTTAAACTTAGAATTTTTAGTCAAATTAAAATTTTCCATTAAATCAAGTAAGGCATAAGAAATCATAAGTTTGCAAAATGTCCTTTAATTTAATGTTCAAATAAAATATGATTTATGCATAAAAGCTACATAAGAAACTTAATAATCAAGTTTCATCACACAAATGTCTAGAGTTTAAGCTACAATGAGACATGTCCATATAAGATTACATAATGTCTATAAGAAAAATACAACATTACAATCATTCTTAGAAGTAATAAATATAATATAAATAATATTCACCAAATCTTCTAGAATTTCATTATATCCACCACATTAATTTCTAGTTTGACATAGAAGGCTTTCACTTTGAAGAAAACAAATATAAAATTGGATAGAGAATATAATGTTTTATAAATTCATGAGAAAGAATATAAATATGGTATGAAAAATATATAGAATACTATTGAGGATATATGCAAAGAAGTCATTAATAAATAAGTTTATATCGTTAGTCTTCAAGCTCAAATGAAAAATTTGAAGAAAGTAGTTAAGAAATTGAAATTAAATTATCACATAGAATGATGAAGATGAATCCTACAAAGATAATGTAAAAGCTCAAGATATTAGGCTTGTGATGCTATAAATGATATTCAAGAAGATTCACTAACTAATTCTAATACATTAAAGTAAGAAACATAATAGAAATAACCTAAGTAATCATAGCCAAATAGATCCTTTGTACCATCTAAGAAGCAATCAAACTTTGAAGAGTTCAAAGAGATTGTTGTTTCTAAAAATTGAACATATTGAAGAGTTCATGAAGTTTCATACATAATCATAGGAAATCTTTGTGTTTTATTCATATATTTTGTGTCTTTCTAATTTTTTTAAATGCTTAAGGAGTTACCACAAACTTTGCTTAGTAGAGAAACTATAATACTTATTTCTTAAAGCTTTCTAAGTATCATAAGTCTTACATAATGCTTAAAAAATTTATGTCATATACAAATTTAGGAATTATCTAATTCTTAGATAAATACTAACCATAAGCTCTTGTAGATAGAGTATGACTAATACTGGTTCTAATTCTAATAGTTCATAATGTTCATGATATCATCCTTGGGGTTATTATACCTCTAGGCTATGTTCATGGGTTCTTCTTATCTTCCAATGGTGTTGCTTCTTGCTCTAATAATGCTACAAATTTTTCATTATTCAAGAGTATTTTACCATTGTGAGTTGTCTCATAGACTTACAATATAGTTATAAATACTAATGCTTAGTCTTACCTAATTTGGGCCATGCTAGGCTCCTTCAACTATCCATAGCTAGGCTACAATAGCTTTCTTTAGCTATCTTCTAACTTCATGAATCCTTTATAAGTGCCCTTGTTGTATGTACTTATTATGCTTACTTTCTTTAATCTTCAATTTTTAATGCTTTAATCTTTCTTTTGGATGCTAAGCATATCTAAGACTTCACCTTAATTAATCCTTGCAAAGTAAGACTAATGTATTCTTCTCAAATACCATTTGAAAGAGCCAGTAGTATTTTTTTTTGAAAATATATTTTACATGTATTCTTTATTATTTTATTCCCCATCTTACTTATCACTTAAGGTTTCCATCATCTTTGATGTTATGAGCCATCTCCTTGCTATCTTCTTAGCTTACAATCATCTTCCTTGTTGTTCTAATGATGTGACTTTTATCCATAGTTCTTACAAAATGTAATAAAAGTTTTTGTCTCTTCATGGATTATCATAACTTCTTGTAACTTATCCTTTCTTATGTTAAGAAACTAATTATTGTATCTTGTTAAGAAATTAATGATTGTATCATGAGTGAAGGAGAGATGTGTTATACATAAGTATTGCATATTTTTGTCACTAATAACCATGAAAATATATGTCATCACTCATCATTTTCTTAACAATCAAGTGTAATACTAGTAGTCTTGGTTTTAAAAATCCATGTACTAGGTTAAATTTTAATTGTATCTATTGCATTATGTATTAAAAAAAATTCTATAACAAAATTTTGAAACTTGTTTGATAAATCCAATGGGTCTTGGTAAATGTAACTAAAAATTTAGTTTGATACAAAAGATACTCATTGAGAGGTGTTGAAACCCAAAAAGTTAAATAATAATATTAAAAATTTTAGAGTACATCAAATCATCAAAGAGAGAGACTAAAGAAAAATCCTAATGGTTTTAGGGATATCATTTTAGGTGTCCATCCTCATAATCAATCTTGAAAATCCTCCCCTTTGGCATAGGAAAAGAATAAATTCTTGTCCTTATTCAAAAGTGTCCTCATAAGTTTCTGAACCCCTCAATGGCTAAGGAACTTGTTCAAAAATAAAAATAATAAAAAATAATAAAAATCAAAAAAATTATCATAGTTGATCAATTTAATTGGTCCCCTAAATTCTATGCCTTTTTAAAACTATTTTACCATATAATTTTATACATATGGCTTGAAATTAAGAAGTTTTTCATGTCTATGATCCTAAGGATCCAACTATTATAAAATCCAAATAACCCCTTAGATGACTAGGACTACACCCAACCTATGGAAATATCAATGAAAAATATTACAACTTTATTTGTACAAAAATCCAAGTTGGTCTTCTTATTCCATGTTTGGAATTATAATTAAAACAATAGTTTGAGATTATTTAGAAAAAATAAAAAGAGTATATTTCCTCTCTATATAACCACTTTGGACTAACAAAGTTTCAGACATGCATGTTAGCACAAATAGTGGACATAGATGAAGCAAGTGAGGAAGTTATCTTAGACCAAAACTAAGAGGATTAGGATGAGTTCAAAGCTAATTATGAACCAAATATGTTCATGGAGGACCTTTTGGAATAATCTATTCTAGAGATGACCATGTTCAACTCTATTCCTCCCACTTCAGTTAAAAACCAAACTTTTCCTATGATCTTCACAAGCTTGAGTTCTCAAATTACTTCATTGTTTACTGCATTATTCTTCTTAGCACCTTTTGCCACTATTCCTTAATCCTTGTGAATAGCTGCATCCATGCCTCAACCTTTTATAGTTTTGGCTAGTTCTTCTTCTAGGATACAAATACCACATAGCCTTCATAACTTCTTTATGTCCAATATCCCTTTTTTTCAACATATGCTAGTGCAAATGTATCTTTCCATGTTTAATCCACCTACAATGATAGTCACACAACCTCTCTAGTATATACCTTTGCCTTCCTCTCAACCACAAACTACGTAACAACCAATGCAAGTATTAGGAGCATCACAAGGCCTAGATCAAGCCTTTCAAATGATCTAGAACCTTACTAAAGAGTTTCAAAAGCTCAAAGCTAGCACCACTTAGACAATAAAGTTCATGGACTTCTACCAAGATAATCCCATCAGTCCTAGCATTTCTCAAATTACATTATCCATAGGCATGCCTATCCCAAGCTTCACCAAATATAATGATGAAAGGAATCCTAATGCACACCTTGTCACCTTCTGATCTAAGTATCTCCTATTGTATGCACGACCTCACATGATATAATAGTCCATGAAACTCTAGGTAGAAGTTTAGTAGGTAAGGCCTTCCCTAGATGTTCTATATCTAGGTCAAGGCCTTGAAAGAAAATGCTTTAGACTATAATTTAACCTTACCTAGATGTTCTATATCTTCTTTTAAAGACTTAATAAACCAATATATCAACCACTTCAAATACAACTTGAATTAAGATAAAACATTGGACCAGCTCATGAAATTGAGGTAGTAATTACTTGAACCTATTCAAAGGTTCATTCAAAGATGGAATGCAATACTCAATGAGATCCTTGAGCTCATCTCTGAGATCCACCTCTTGGTCATCTTCAAGGAAGTAGTTAATGATTTGATTGAGTCAAAGCTATACTACTTAGAATCTCGATCACTGAGCCAAGTCTTTTCATAAATTAAGAACATCAAGGAGGTTACTAAGGCTAGCAATGATCTAGTCAATATGGCCAAAGAAAACCAATACACTAGGAGGAACAAGGATAAAATAAAATAAGTACAAAAAACTATGGTCATAGTAACAAAAGAGCAAAAAAAAGTAGAAAGGTAGAGGTCAAAATCACATAATGCACCTCATGATCCATCTCAACCATCTACATCATATGCTTCTAATCAACCAAGACCAAATTTTGAGTGTAAGGATAGGAATAGGTATGCTATGTTGACTATGATAACCTCTAAGCTTCTAGAATAATTACTTTGAAATAACCATATTTAACTTAAGCAGTTATTTGAGAAAGCTCATAAGAGGTACGATTATCTTTGTGAGATAGCTAGAAATGATAGCAACCAAAGATGATCCAAGACTACCAAAGTACTTTAGACTTGAAAGTTTTTGCCATTACCATCAACTAGTTGGTCATGATACTAATTTATGCTTAGCCCTTAGAGATGATTGACTATGGAGAGTTAGTGTTGAATGAGTCCAACTCTCCAAGCACCAACAATAACTCTTACATCATGGCCTTGTTCACAATAACCAAATGGTCTAATCCTCCTAGAGTACCATTTTTCATCAAAGTACCACCACCCATGCGTCCTAAAGTACCTTTTTTCATACATGTTCCACCTTCAATGACATCAAATTACAACCCAAAGAATGCATTTCCAACCCCTCTAAGGCTAGGGAACCATTTTTTATTTGAGTTCCTTCACCTTTAACAAGTAAACCCATAATACCTCGTGACTCATGCTTACTTATTGTAGCCAATAATTCAATGATTAACAAGAAATCACCGCCACACTAATTATGAAAACAACCTATTGCCAAACCAAAAACTAAGCCCACTAAAGATAGCCAACAACAAAATGCTTTAAAGTAAGCTAACCCACCAAGATTCACATTAAGAGTAGCCTCACCTATGAACTCAATTGCTTAAACCATATCAACTAATCAACCAAAAGAGCATCAAACATTAGGTATGAGCAAGGGGCCTAAGCAAAATATGTTGAAACATGAGCTAACACTTCTAGGAAGAATGGAGGAAGTTAAAACTACGAAGGATAAACGATCATACAACAAGGAAAAGAATTTCCTTGAAATAATGGAATAAGATAGATGTTTCCTAAAAGAAAAGAACACCTCACTAAACTTATACAACCTAGTCATAGCCTCTCCTACTCATAGAGATGTGTTAGCTGAAATGTTGATCTCCATTCTCATGAGTGAAGACATGCCTACCAAAAAAACGTCCATCCACTCTATCATTGAGCAAGGTTTACTTAGAAAAAACAAGCATAAACCCATGCTCATCTTTCATGACAGTGAAGTAAATATTGAATCATGAAATGGAGAATTACTATTTGCTCCTTTCCTCATTACCATACATATTGGTAGGCATAAGGTTCACTATGTTCATGTAGAGGACAGGACAGTAACTAATATGGTACCATTTACCATTGTTGAGAAACTAATCTTAATCAAAAACATCCAAGAATCCTCTACCCCCATGCTCAAGTCATTCAAGGGATCACGAGTCGTGATTTGAGGTTTTATCTCCTTGGATTTTGTAGCCAAGGAATAATTTCCTACATCCACCAACTTCCTAGTAGTCAAAGAGATACCTAGTTTTAACTTAATCGTAGGGAAGCCATGGTTAGCTAAGCTTCAAGAAATCTCATCTCCTATGCATTAGGAGATTTACTTGCCATATGAAGGTGGAAAAACTATCATTCATGGGGATAACATGTGTTCACCATTTGTTAACAATGTCAACATTGATCGAGATTTGGAGGTGGAGTTTCAAGATGAAACTTCCTACACTAAATGTAGGGCCACCAACAACAACAACAACAACAAGGCTAAAATCTCCAACCATAAAAAATTAAATGATTAACAAGAATACCTAATGATTTCCATATCAAACAAGAAGCATGATGAACATAGAATCATGCAAAAGGGATTCCTTGATATATTAAAGTTCAAGAGACAAATTCATACTTGACATCTTATCCCATCCTTTATTAACAATTATTTATTTATTTTTATAGCCTTGTATCATGTTTTTCTATTTTTTTTATTCTCACATGCTCTTTTGAGATCATCCCTTGCTTGTTAGATAAGTGTAACCATGGCTTGCCAAGGCCTAAAACTGATAACACGATGGTCTTCCAAGGCCTAAAACTAGTGAATATGTGTCCTCTCTTTCTTCCTTCTTGAATATACACCATGAAAAATTTTACTATCATATACACCATGTCCTTTATGTATTTCATTTTATTATATCATATTACCAAATTTTACTTCATAGCCTTGTTATAGAAAAATATAACAACATGAGATTGAATAGAAATAGTCTAAAATAGTAGTCATGCTCACATTGTCTGAAAAATAATAAAAAATATATAATGTCCATGTCCAATAGCCATAATTGCACTATGTAATAGATGACAACAATAATAATAGTACATAGTCACTAAGGCTATGATAGTGAAACAAAAATAATGAAAATAATGAGGAAACAAAAACAACAAAATACAACATGTCCAAGAGTAGCCAAGATTAAACCATAGGAGGAGAAGGAAGATCATCATCAACATCATTGCCATCATCTACAGCCTTAAGACAATGAAAATTATAGATGATTAGTAATAATACTAACTAAAGAACATAATTATAAAACAACAAAAATAAAACAAGAATCGACAAAATTCAAACAAAATAGCCTATAAGATAACAGTGTTCACATTAAGCATAAAATACAAAAAATAACTAACTTCATTAACACAATATCAATTGCAGTGCAAACCAAGGTTCAGCCTTGTTACATCTTATTTAACATACATCAGAATTAAAATTTGACATGCTCAGAGACAAAACATAAGGAAAAATTAAGCTTAATAGTCTAACAAAAATTTGACATGAAAATAGAATAGCCTAGCATTTTAAAAACTAAAATTGACCTTTCTTTTAAAAGAGTGAACATTACATCAATTTTTTCAAAAAAAAAAAAAAAACAGGTAGGTGGCTAAAATTAGCAATGCTAAAACTTGGTGATTGTAATTTTTTAGCAAACAACAAGGAAAGAAATCACAATATTCCTTGGGAATGTGGGAAGAGTAGTGATAAAATACATAAAATTTCTTGGCTCTTAGAGCCCACATGCTACCATTCTTTCCCCCAAAAATACCACAAAGCTCTCACACGCTAAGAAATTGATCTCCACAAGCTAAAAAAATTGAGTTTTATTCTTGCATGCTAAGAACCCAAGTCTCACACACTAACAATGTGTGGGGTAGCATGTGATACTTGGGAAAGCCTTATCTTACTCATGGATTTCCCATAAGAGTCCCACACAATAGCACAATGTCTAGAGTAGTGTGTGGGAAAAACTCTACAAATTTAGGGAAGAATAATCACTACAATCTAATGATGGTTATGTATCATGTTTTCTATGAAGCCAAGAGTAGTACAAGATCACAAAGAAAGAAGGAAAGCAGTGAGAAACTAAAATCATTCTATTGCCAGTTTACTATGGTTGAATTCATCTGCAAAGGTGCAAGTAAGAAACAAAGGTGGATTTGCATCTACATTAGGCATGGAAAAAATGAGTGGTGTTGCGATGGGAGTTGTGATAGTGGTGATGAAAATGATGAGAATGATGATGATGGCAATGGTGCATGGGTAGAAATTATCATTATCTTGAGATTGGAAGAAGCAGTTTTAGCAAGTAGCAAGTGATGCACATTATTTGTTCATTATTGTAAGTATGGGGACATGAAGCAAGATTGATAAACTATAGATGTATCATAATCTTGTTAACAACTCTTACCTCACATCATCTCTATTATCCCTCCTGAGCCATTACCACATAGCCAAACTATAGCCCTCCTTACCTTGCTAATAATGAAAACCTAGGTTTGACATTCATGCACTATGGTCATGTGACATCCTCTTCTACATGCTCCACAAATCAAGTTTACTAAATGTAACATATCTCATTCAGTGTGAAAACAAAGAAAAACTCATCCTTGACATAGAAGCCCAAATAGGGCTTCAAACCTATCAAGAAAAGGGAGTAATTGCCAAGAAAGCCAAGAGGCCAACATATCCTAGGGTAAAATAGATGGCTCTAAACAAAAGGATGGAGCTAAATGGCCAAAGAAACCTGAGAGTAGAGTGCTAGCTCTTCTAAACACCATCAAGTAGCTAACAATTCAAGCATAAAGACCTTCTCACTTAGAAAGCATGTCACTTCCATGCCATGGCCATGATGTCAACATTTGGAATTCTTTGTTAGCCTATTTGACCATACTTTGATAACCAACATATCCATCATCTCATCCCAAACTCTTGACATTCCATTATAACCTTATTTCATCATAATGCACACTCCTTGGCATGATTCAATAGCTACTAAATTGAGTGTGGAGAGGAAGCATTGGTGATGAATTTGTAGTAGTGTTTCTTATTCTTTGTTGACACATCCTAAGTTAATGCTTTAAACATCAACAAAGAGGGACCAATGAAATGCCTCATGTAAAAATCATGTTATGCATAAGAAGCCTTCAAGCCAAAATTACATTTTAATTTGATGGGATTTAAAGGAAGAAATAATTATCTTATTTTCCATTAAAAATCATATCCTATGACATTGTTTCAACAAATTTTGGGTCACTTTTAGTGTAAAACGAGTGAGAATTACAACCCACATGCTATGAATATCACTTAGGCTAGTGTGAGGATGAAAATGATTGGAAATAATGGGGTTTTCTCCATACGCTATACCACCTTATCCCACATGATGTTCCAAACATGTGGCACACTGTGTGGAGCTAAACTTACCCACACATTGGAATTTGGATCATGAAAATAGCCCAAATATGATGCAAATTTGGCAACAAAAATCTCACATGTTGGTGACCCATACACTACATTTTTTGGTGGTGAAAAGTACCATATATATTGGTGTTTAAAGCCCAAAAAATAAAAAACATTGGTGGTTCACACACTATAGATTTTGAACATCAAAAGTATCAAAAATGTTGTAGGGATGTTAGAAATTATCCAAAATCAAATCAGTGGAGAATCAACAAATTCATGGCCTATTTAAACCAAAATCTTTAGCATTTTAAGGACTTTTCAATCATTTTGCATTTGGCTAAACTTGATACTTTCAAAGTAATGTAGGATCAAAGTGTCCATAGCCTTTCCCTACAACATAAATCATCATGAGTAGAGAGAACCTATGATAGACGACACTGGATAGCAGATTGGTTGAGACAGAAAAGGTAGATTGCATTGCAAGACACACACGATTGTTTGCACCAAAATTTAACAATATTGTTATAATCTTGAGCTCATAAGTCCCATAATCTATACTTTCTAAACCTTTGTTATTTCATCATTTTTTTACAAAGTTTAATACAAAGTTTTTATTTTTCTTTGTTTTTCTCTAATTATTTCTTAGAGAAAATTTAGATTGCATACCACTTGAAACCCTTTAAGCATAAGTGTATTCTAACTATAATTACTTGCAATTTCAACTTTCAAATATTTATAAGATTCACATATATTAAGTATTTTTCTCTCAAAGGAAAAAATTATAATTTCTATTTCTAGTATCACAAATTAGAATTTTAGTCTTGTCAATATTAACTTTCATACCAATGGTTACAGTAGTCATGGAGAATTTGAAGCATATAATTTAATCTTGTAGCTGATTTTATAGTAAAGGCTACATCATCTACAAAGAGAAGCATGTTTAAAAATAATCCATTCACTAACATACCATGATTAAAGGCATTTTGCATCCATTCCTCCAATTCATCTATAAATATGCCAAAAATGGCAAGGGACAAAGCACAACCTTGAATTTTTCTTTCTCTAGTAAGATTATCTTCAATAAGAATGTTAATTGTCTCATAGATTCCTTTAGTAGAAAAAAGGAGATCTTGTGGAATGTTAATTTTATCCAATCTCTTCCAAAGTTATTGCTATGAGTTTGGAAAACATTATTAAGAAAAATAAAGTATTCTTAGTAACATCATCTAGAACAAATCAATCAAATTTACAATTGAAAATATTATTAAGAAAATTATGAAATTTTTTTTATAACATTTGTAATAAATCAATAAAATTCACAACTCTAACATCCCATCTATGTTTAATTTGTTCCAATGTAGGATATTGTAGCAAAATGTGGTATTCATCTTCAATGCTATTTATATTGCATAGTCTGCATATTCATTCTGTATAAGGAATTTTTACCTAGCTACCTATTTTCACTTTGAGATCTCATTTGTGATTTACTAATTGTCTATCTTAACTATAGTAGTAGGTAAATAATTTACCTTTGAAGTAAGGCCTCCCATAGTATTATTTAAGTAGATATGATTTTTCCCTTTTACATTTTTTAAATTTTTTTGAAATACTACAAACTTGGCTAGAATTAGGATAAAGAATGTGCTATTGAATATTCCATTTATTAAACCATAGAACTCTTTTAGGGAGCCATCCTTTATTATGGGTCTCCATGATTACTTTTTGGGAATATTTATCCATTGAAGATATAGAAAAATTATGAGTGCAAGCTATAAACTAACAAATAGCTTCAACCTCTAACAATATTATCTTGCTTCAAGAAGCATAATATTATTTTGTGTCTACCTCTTCACTTTAAATTCATGAAGAGAAAAAATATTTGAATTTTTTCTATCTATTTCCAATATTTATTTGATGAAGTAGGACCAATACAACATATCCATAAAGAATAGTAGGTTGAATAATGATATGATAAAGTTATTTTTAATATCCCAAGCTAGCATAGATTCCTTTTTATATATTCTCTTTAAAGAAAATACAACTTTGATGCCACTTGCAACTCTTTAAGTAATGCATTGACCCAAATTACATTGCACAATTTACATATTTTTCAATGTTGACTTCTTTATCAAATAATTCTTTAGAGGAGAGACAACCTAGTCAAATAATTGTTAATTACTATTCTCTAGTATACTGCTTTGTTTTTTTTTTTTGTAACTAATACTTTTCATGCACACATTAATTCAAACACAAAAATTTGATTTAAAGTATTTTGAATTAATACATCATTACTGTAAAAAATTATTAATAACTATCATGTATGCATTCAATTGCCAGAATTATTATGCATAGTCAACATATACTTTAACAATTATTATGAAAAATTTACCCATGTCAAGCATCATGGAATAGTTAAGGTAGGTAACTTGTTAGTTCAAGAGTGTGATTTTTTGAACACCATTACAATAAATGAGATGCATGAAGAGGTAAATTTTTTTAAATTGAGTTAATCCTTTAGAGTCATAAAGTGATATAAAATTCCTGAATAAGGTCTCAACATAATTAAAAATAGTTTTAATATACTAAGGAAGATGCTTGGTAAAACCTTAAAAATAATATTTGTAATAAGAACAACTAATTTTATTATTTTTTAAAACACAAATTTTAGAAAACATGTCTTTAATATTTTTTATTCTTTGAATTTTTCTTTTTAAAAATAAGAAACTTGCAAGATGATGATGTTGTCGAATCACAAATTTCAGTTGTTATCTTATCTTAGATAATTAGTAATTTCATGATATAAAATTCAATTTTATGTTATTTCTTTATAACAAGTCTAATATATCTTAAGAAATGGTTAATAAAGTTTTGAGTAAAAACCAAGAACAATGAAAAATAAGATTGTTTTCATAGTTAGGGAGGAACACTAAAGGTTATATTAGTTGCGATATTGTATCCCATGATGAAAAATTGTAATAGCCATAAATGTCCATAAATATAGGCTTTACCATATTTAAGGCACTTTTTGGTTATTAGTTGTGGAAAAACTCTATCCGTTTGTTTTAATAGATATTAACAATTAGAAAGTCTCAATAGTATGAATTTGAGTTAATTATATGATGTCATATTTGAATGGATTGTACTTAAATGCAATTAATAAATTATAATAAGATCAAGATTTATTCCCCTTCATTGTAGCACTTTGATGTAGTGTCAATTTACTTTCATCTATCATTTAAATTTCAATATAACTTAGTATAAGATTTATATTTCCTATGCACATTAATCAAATGATGGAATGAGCTTGATCTACCTTTTAACATTAAAAAGTATTTGCTTACTAATCCCAANTTGATCTACCTTTTAACATTAAAAAGTATTTGCTTACTAATCCCAATAGTTAATACACATATAGGATGTGATGGAAAGTTAGAGATTATTTACTTTTATTATTATTAATTAGATTAATTAAATAATTTCTATATTTATAATTATTTTAATTAATAAATGCAACAACATCAAATATCACGTATCTCAAATATACTTAACTATATGAATTAAGGGCCACTAAGTATAGTTAGGAAGATAGTTACTTGTGATAACTCTTAAATATACCAAACATAGAGCTAAATATATCCACAAATTATAATATGGTCTACTATGATGCTTATAAATCATTTGGTTGGGCATTGGGCATACCCACCATTCATCATTTAGTGTCATTACTAAAGATGATGCTAGTGATCTAGTTAGTTATATCACAAATGATTATTGTTAAAAGCATTACAAATTTGTCTTTTAAAATATTTATTATTATAATTCATACATGTATTACTAATTAGATTATGACTTCTTCTCATAGGGTTAACAACCCACTATGTAAAAAAAACACTGTAGGGAATAATGATAAAATCAATATTGAATAACATTGCAATGAATCATTATAAGTGAAGGTATCATGTACTCATTTAAACTCCTACATTTTTTATTTTACCTTCATCTTGTAGGAACTTGTAGGGCAACATTGTGCTACCACTTGACTAATTAATACCATTAATGCTTCAAGAAGTATTTCTAAGATCTAGTCCTAGCTATATCATTGATGGCTACTATGTTACCAAAAACATAACTAGATCATACCACATAACTAAGGTTCAACTTAGACTAGATGCCATCATGAAGACTAGACATGAATGCAACAAGGAAAAGGAGGTAATATCCTTAATATCCAAATTTTAAAAAGATGTTGTGAAATATTAGTTTAAGAGGTCAAATCATGATGAATTCACCTATCATCCTTGTATCTTCCACATTGAAAATCCAATACATTAAAAACTATATTCAACCATATGAGACAATCCTAGAGAAAATGGAACATGTGATAGAATGAGAATAGCCTCATGACCTAGGACATATAATAGACCTAGCAAAGATTAGGAATTGGACCATAGACGAAGATATGAATGCCATGGTGGTTCTTCCAACTCATCATCTTTCTTTTCATTTTAATTGTTTAGATTTGACAAGGATGAATGTAGGTAAAGAGATAAAGCTCTACCCAAAGATTAAGGTAGACAACTTGGTGGTCATCACAAGAGAAATCCAAATGATCACGATAGAAGGAACCATGAAAGATATCTATGTAGGGATCAACATAAATAAAACAACAAAAGTCAAGAAAGGAGGCACATCCAAAATTTAAAATAGAATATAATTCTTATCTACAATATAATTTCAAAGAGACACCCTCTATTCTAGCTTTCAATTTATGAGAACACATAAATTAAATAATCAACTAAATTTCCATAAGTGTAGATGTTACCAAAGATAAGTTTATAATGCTCATATTGTCTTACTCCTTAGACATTTTACTAGGTCAATTAGTGATGATTTGGGCATGTTTTTGACGTTGAATGAGGCTTTGATGGTAATGGAAGGTAAGTTTAGGACTCTAGTAGTAAAGTTTAGCTTTCTCCAAAGTTTTGAAGGATGTGCTAATGCACCCCTTATGTGAATGTAGAGGCATTAATGCCCTCATACCAATGTACCCCTATATTAATAGACCACTATAAATTAGGGAGGCCTTCCAAAATCATTTTTGCACTTTATAATTTTTATTTTACTTTCCTTTGCTTCCAAATTATCCAAAAACAAGCAAAACTTTGCCGAATTTTCATCACAAAGGTTAGATTAGTGATATTTGTTTGAAAAATTATTCTTAGCTTTCTTGTCCTTAGTGTCATAGTTATGGTTCAAGCCTAGTGTTTTGTAACTCAATCATGGGAAAGAAGCATTAATTCAAGTATGTATTTAATATATTTGATAGCTATTTAAATATTTCTACCTTATTTACACTTATCCATGCATGTCACGATTCAATAGTTGTGATAATTTTTTTCAATTATTTTCAATGGTTGTATTTATCATTATTTTCATGCATAACTTTTGCAATGGTACTATGATGTCTAGGGAACTCCCTTAATTTTTAGTAGTTTTTACAATTCACCATGATAGGGAAACTGAGATCCAAACTCTATAGATTGAGGAGTAAGGTTGAAGAATCTCATACCTCTATCTACAAATCCTTGCACAAACCATCAATTCCTAAGGAGGAGAAAGGAAAAAAAAAGTTAGATCTCTTGATATAGAACCTACAAATCCTACTATAGAAAGACCTTCATTCAGAAGTAGATTAGGAGGCTGGTAATCACACTCTCAATATTTGGGTTGAGAATAAGCACAACAGTAAGTAGTTGAACAATTGCTATAGGAGGTAGTAAAATAATATAATGATGATTCTAATGACATCCAAGAAGGTGTGGGTGGACACAATGTATAAAAATGATTGGGCCATGAAGAAAAGAATTATTATTGATTACTTGAGATTAGCCCTTCTAAGATCAAGGAGTTGTTGTAGCAAACATGACCCTATGAATATATCACCAAGTCCTTCACATGATATCAAAATGAGGTAAATTAATTATACTAAAACCTTAAAGCTAACAATTCCATGTATCTTGTTGATGGTGTTCNTTATAATAAAACCTTAAAGCTAACAATTCCATGTATCTTGTTGATGGTGTTCTTATGTCTATTTCTACATGAGTAATCTTTAGGATCATAGGATTCCCAAATGAGCTAGTGAACAACTAGTGGCCATGGTTCAAAAGATTGAGCCCAAGATTAAGTCAAAAGTCCTATTCGAGGCCTTCAACATGGATAAAGTGAAGGTGAAGATGTTAAAACTTACTATACTTCATAATTTCTTGTACAAAATTATCACAAATAACTTTTTTTCTATCAAATGATCATCGAGTATCTCTACTTAAGGGGCAAAAGTTATGGCCATGATGGAAAAGAAGTGCATCATTAACATCTCATTATTTTTCTATAAGGCCTTAATTCAAAAGATCAAGAATGTAGCCAAAGATAAGAAGAAGGTCTACACTTTTCCAGGGTTAATTGAAAAAATCTGTGAGCTAGTAAGCATAGTCAATCATGTGGGAAGGCATTCTACAATTGCAAGAATGGTGGACTGGAAAAATGTAATGATGATTGATTTAAGATGACATCTAGCAGTCATTGTTGTTAATCCAATTTGAAGGATGAGATGACTTCCACAAAGGTATCTTATATTTGATAATACCAAACAATAGCATCATCTACACCTCAAGCATCATAACATACAATAGTGTTGTGATCTAGTAGATCTATCTCCTGACCTCTAGGTTTTACCATCAGTTAGAGCCATGAACCTCTACCTAGTGGTAGTTTTGAGACTATTATGCATGTTGAAGGTGAGGAAAAAGTTTTCACAATTCATGTTAAAAGTTTTCAAGACCTTGCTAATAATTTATTGAACATGATGGATGTCATCATAAATGGTAAGACTATAAGGGAGGATCTCTTCTAGTTTCCTTCTCCCTTGCTAGATGATCCACTTATGATCCATTATGATGTCTCCATTTAGTTTCAATATCATGTTCCTTCATAGAGTGTTTCCTCTTTACATCGATTGAGGCATAACATACACAATGTTTAGCATGCGATAGAAGTCCTTTAGGTACCTACTAATCAATCTAGAACTAGCCATTAGACAAAAAAGGAGAAGAGAATTAACTCAAATTCCAAGTAACTATTGAGGACTATTGATAGCATAGTAGAGACAAAACTAATCAAGATACAGGTTGAGCTAGATATCACATATGCTAATAGAATGTTTATTTAAAAAAGATACAGAGAAGTCAAGCTGAGGTATGATGGTTGCATGAATAGTTAGAACATATTGCACCATTGGTACTAGCATCTTTCAGAATCACTCTAGAGGTGTGGATTGAGTACCTATAAGCTAAATTATTTCAAGCATGCTAGGTTGGTGTAGAAGTGATGTTCATGCAAGATTCCTTGAAGTGATAGATTAAAATGTTGAAGCATCCATCCCATGAGTATGAAAGAATAAGTTAAGAAAAGGAGAAACAAGTAATCTTTCTTTTCTAGTAGGTACAAATATTAGAATATCAAAGTCACATCATGGCCCAATTTCAAAATAACTACCTTTATATGGAAAAAGAGCATTGGAACTTGTAGTAGGACTTGGCAAATAAGAATACCAAGGAAACCAATGAGCTTCGTAAGATTCATCTAATCAGGTAAGTAACTTGGGATGTTGAGGTGTATAGATTGTATAAAATTATAGCTCTAGTAAATGAACGTGTAATTGAAGAGAAGTATGAAGTACAAACTCTAACAGATGGTTGTAAGTGAACCAACATTGCAAGAGAGGATGGGCATGTTGGGAACCATGTACATTCTTTACTACAAAGTAGCTGTCATAGTTCTTGAGAGGATACTTAAGAAGAAAAAAGATGAAATGCATGTGAAATGGAGGAGATACCTTTATATGGTCTACAATTCTACAAGTCAATCACACATGAAACTTGAGGAGAAATTACATCAAGCAATGTTCAAGCTAGATGTAGCCCAACGTGAGCTTTTGCAAGTAGAGAGAAGTCATGAGCAATTCCAAGAAAATGTAGAGAAATGGTTAAAAGTACTCCTACAAGATCAAGGATTGATGCACAAGAAGAACTGACAGCTCTAAGTGAGAATAACAAGCCTTGACACACAACTTCAGATATACCACATGTCTACACCTAGCTCTTCAACCTTCTTTCCATACCAAGAAAGAAT
The DNA here is from genome assembly GCA_015680685.1 of Gnetum montanum. Taxonomy (NCBI): domain Eukaryota; kingdom Viridiplantae; phylum Streptophyta; class Gnetopsida; order Gnetales; family Gnetaceae; genus Gnetum; species Gnetum montanum. Next base: position 55,587 of record MNCI01000134.1, read on the forward strand.
GTTAGGGGGATTCTTCTCTTGGCCATCATCCACTGGCACTTCTCAATAAGTTGGCTTGTATTGTATTAAATTCATGGTTTGTGTATTTACACAATTGTATTCCTCTACATTTATCATGTCATTTGTCTTGTCCTGATTTTGTATCTTAGTTGTTAAAGCTATAGGAGTAGTTTTACTCAATCATGGCGGAATGATGAGTCATCCAATGGTATTTTGTATGTCAATTGTAAACTCCAAATCTAGGAAGTATTTGATGTGCCCTGTGTTTATAGTTTGGTATGCTCAGTAAAAGTTCTTAGTCTTTTGAGATGCATTGTTGCCTCCTAGTCATACTCTAAGATTGTATGCATAATTCAAAGGTCTCTAAGACAATTTCAACTTCATTTAAAGGTCCTATAATCCTTTCAGCATGTTTCCTTGGATTTTGGATTTTACTTATAATTAAAAAGGTAAAGTATGACTTTTTGGAGGATGCACTAAATATCTTGCACCAACGCATCCCTTATGTTAGTACAAGGACATTGATGCATCCTCCTAGCAAGCCTAGTTTACCTAGCTTTAACTTGTATGTGCCTAGGGTCAATTTGGGTTGTGTCAATGAGACTCTATTGATGTCTAGGTGCTAACAAATTCATTTTGTTTCTATAAAAAAACTATAAATGCCTAGGATAAGCTCTCACAAAAAACAACATTATTATTAACATTTTCATTTAGCCATTGGGATTCAGTCTTGTGTGAATAGCTCTTCCTCCCTTGGGTAAGTTGATTTCTTTTCCTGTTTATATAATTTGAATCATCACTTTGAAAATTGCAGCTAGCCTCTATCGGAGTGATATCATGCTTACATAGCCCAAAAACATTTGGTCAATGCATGGTCTAGTGTTGTGTGATGAATAAAGCTTATTATTTTTCCTTGTTCCATCATTAATGCCTTAAATACTAAAATACTAAAAACATTCATAAAATATTAAAAACACTAAAAATCTATATTTAATTTCCATTTTCTTAAGCTATGATGATTTATCCTTATCCAAGAAGGTCATAATTATATAGCACGGTGTTAGTCCATTGAGGTTATGACTAAGAGCTATTTTTATTATGTTTCATGTGTGGTGTTGCACCTATCCCCAAGAGGGANAGAAAGTCACTAAAAAGAAGATTAGGAAAGAGTGATTCAAGATTATTAAAATTAATTAAAAATCAACAAATATCTAGCTCATGTGATGAGATTCCCATTGGTTTAAACTAATGGGATTTATCATACAAATTGCATTATGATATAGTCGTAAGCTTTAAGGATGATGTTACATGGATTGCCAAGAACACTTATGTATATTTTTGCATTCAANGGATAGGATAGTGGTGTTGAATGTGATAAAAAATTCTAATAAAACTAAAAAAAATAAAGGAATATTAAACATTTATCTTATATGATGTTAAATATTATGTAGTAAAAAATAGACATGAACAAAAAATTAGTGTGTTAGAAATGAAAATTCTTAAATAGATTTATTCATTTATAACTTAAGATTTGAAGCCATAGCTTGAAGCTTCCAAATCAAGAGTCTCATCACTAGGTTAATATCCTTATTATTGAGCATTGAGAGTTCCCAATGCCCAACCATATAAGTCACAAGTGTACACATGTGACAAAATAATAGTATGTGGATGAGATAATATGAATATACTAATGTATTGATGACAAGTGAATGATCATTATCTTCCCACTAGAGTTAGCGAAGTGCAAATTGTATGGTTTAACTTTTTGCGAGGTATATGATTAGGTGATGTTAAATGACTCTAAAAGTGTTGAGGTAAAACATGTTAAAATTAGTAGAATATCTATTATCTAACTTGAAAAGGAAATGTAACATTAAGCTAGATGTGATAAGCATTTATTCTTAGCCTTCCGCACATGCTTTGGGTTGATATAACCACCATTAAAATTATCAAGAAAATTTACTACTAAGCATTCCGCAAAGCTACTATTGGGTAATGAAGTGTCTATTAGTTGGCTATATAAATGATCACATATTGATGCATCCTCACTAATGCAGCCTCACTGATGCATCCCCCATGAACATAACCTTTGATATGTTAACACGTGTCAATACTGATGCACCCAAAGACTATATAAATGCATGTACCATATGTATTTATGATACCTTTGATCAATTCAATAGTGAAGCTCTTGCAATTTGCTTCCATAAGACTTAAAAAAATTTCCCTCTAAGTGCCCACAACGTGGATTGAGTTGAGTGTACAAAGTTTTGTTCAAGTGCATGATGTACCTAGATACTTCTACATAATGGAAATAAAATCAAGATTAACTCCTTCCATTGCAGTAGCTAGATTAACATTTAGTTTCTTTTCAAGATCTTTACTTTGAATGTATTCTACTTTACCATAATTAGAAAATTAATATTTTATTCCACAAAAGCATGTATACAACCATTTTGAGCATAATATATTAGCATTTGATGATCCTAGTAGTGGATATTTCATACATCTAGCAGTAGACAATTAGTAACCCAATAACATTAATGTAAGTTCGAGATAAGTATGGAAAGTAGGAATGGATGCTCTACATTTAACATAGCTTAGATTAATTTTAATTTCATAGTTAGTTAGAAATTAACATTTTAATCACTTTATTTTTTAATATTTAATAATAAAAAAAATTATAATAAAAATATCTTATGGCTTAATTACACTTAAGCATGTCAACTAAGCTAATACAATTGATGATTGGGAAGACAACAACAAAAAACATAATGGTTGGTTATCTAGGATACTATGAGCCCTAGGTTTCATAGAATTTGACTGAATCATGTGTACATGCATGTGATTTGTATGATTGGGAATAGGGAATACTCACCACTCATCACTAGGTTACCAGACAATTATATGTTAGTACTCAAAATGAGTCATAATTATTTTTCATCAAATAACTAACAAACATTAGAAATGTAAAATATATAGGAAATTTAAATGACATTGTAAATATAAATAACATGGAAAGTAAATTTATGCTAAGTGAGTTGGTGCAATGGTGAAGAATAATCTTGATCTTTATTTTTACTAATAAACTGCATCCAACTAAGGTTCACTTGAATAAAGATGTTAGATAACTATTAGCCACCACATTGAAGACACTCACAACTAACTTTAGAATCATAAAACCAAATTGCAAGATGCTTGCTAAAGGTTTTACTAAAATGTAAATTTGATATGATGATGGGCTAGTATTTATAAGCATGATCATGATCCACTACATCACATCTATGACATCATATCTTTAGCTATGATAAGCCTTCATAAGTAGATACAATATCATAAGCCTTCATAAAAATTTGATTTACCACTTATGTTATATTTCAAACCATTTCCCTTTTTGATGAGTAGTGAGTAAATCCTATGCCCAACCATATGAATGAAAAGCATTTACGCACAATCCAATCGAATTCCATGGACTTCAAGGTCTTAACATACATTGGTCTAGGAGACGAATCAACTATTATAATCATTGTCTTCTTGGTTACACTTGTGAGTACAAGGATATGGTTAAGTATAACTAAGGCATATGATTTTTATCATTTTTATCTTTTTAACTTCTAAGTCACCTAAGAATAAAGAAGAATGAATAAAAATATTTAAATACTAAATTAATTTAATCATCTAGCTAATACTTACATAATCCTAACATAAGCATCCATTCCCACTTGTCATACACATCATAGACAAGTATAGCACTGCTGGGTTATCAAACATTACGTGTTACTAGGATTACCAAGTATTACATGTATGCTCGAAGTGGTTGTACTTATATGTTTTAATTAATAATAATTTAATCTACCTTAATTAATTACTTAATTACTTTAAAACGTTTAAGGAAATTGCTTAAAATATTAAATTCTTAAAGAAAATAATTAATCTATTTCAAAGTGCTATAAGGTTTATCAAAAAGCTCATCTTTATTATTGCACACACTATAGTGCTTAGGTAGAATAGTGCTAGAATAAAGATTCATATGCTCTTTGACTATTACTATAGGCACTTAGAAAATATTCTAACTTTCGGGAAGAAAAACTACTAGAGCTTCACCACAACTTATGAAAAGAATGTCATAAATGTGGTGGAAGGAACAAATTTATAGGTGAAATATGATGCCCTATTAACAAGGATACATCAACAGGTCAAACCCTACATCCATGGGATCTCATCATCCTATTAATGAGATCCCATAAATGTGGCAAGACCATGACAACTCATCATACCCCCATGATTGAATGAAAAATAATCCTTGAGTTCTTTACAAAATTTGAAAAAGTATGGAATTATTAACTAACAAAACAAACACACAAACAACATGATAAAAACTAAGTGCCCAACTGTATGGTTTTACATTGATTACAAAATTTTGGTGTTTAGAATAAAAAAATTGAATACTAGGACAAAATTGAGAAATACGATTCCTTAGATGATTCAAAGACATTGGAGAAGATAAAATGGTCCTAGGTGGTGAAGGCTCTTGAGGCTCTGAAGAGCTTCTCCTACTTTGGGTGCACACAATGGTTGTGGTTCTCCTACAACAACTATAACTTTTGATGGAAGATGAAAGGCATCCAATAGTGCCTTCATCTTGTCCTCCTTACTTCTAGGATCATTGACAATCCATGTAGCTTGACTAATGGGGTTGTAATGTGAATATCCCACAAACAGGGAATTACAGGGAATAACTCTTTAACATTCATGAAATAGGTAGCAAATTATTTGCATTCGATATCAAACACTCTGAGTGCATTACACAACTCCTAGTATTCATTCATCTACTTGGCTAGGTTCTTAGTAGTTGATCATTAATTAGTGAACTTTACCTTGAGAACCTGGAGTTCGGCATTGGCAATCTCAAGCTTTTGCTTAATGTCTTTGTGATGCTTGAACTCTACCTTGTATAGGAAGTACAAGCTAGCCACTTGTTTCTCCAATTCTGACCATAGCCTACCAATAGTCAGCATCATCATATTTGCATAATAGAGATGGGTAAGCTCCTAGTACTCTTTCATCTCCTCAATCTACAACTCCTTCATGTGGATCTTTGGATTGTTGTAGTCATTGAGCCCATCAAAGATAGGTTGCCAGATATTAACTCCTTCCCTAAGCTACTAGAGGATTTCATTGAATTTTACCTTCATTAACTAGATATGATTTTTATTAATTTCTTTCTATAGACTGACCTTATATCTATAATGGTTCTTGACTCTCTCAATTTTAAGAGCCTTGTTCTTCCAAGTAGCTATCTCCATCATAGATTTTTGGCAAAGGGCTCAAACTTCCTCCTTGGAGAGATTTCTATTTTCAGCTACCAATCTCCTCAATTCATTGCTTACTATGGCTAGCTACTCCTATTGTTGATGAATAAAATCTTGCATTTTCTCCTCTTACACATCAACATTCCACAAGAAATAATTTTTTGTGGTCGAGATTTCATTCTCATGGTTGGACATAGTTCTTCTAAGTGATGTATGTATTGGCATTGACCATGGACAAGTCAAACATGGTCATCTCCTTCTCATTCTCAACCTCTTTGAGCTTTTCTTCAAGTTGCTTCAAGTCTTCATCCCTTGTTAATGTAGGATTGAGAAATGTAAGATTAGTAATGTCTCTCCCATGTACCACTCCCCATTGGAAGTGATTGTGAGCCACATCAAAGAGTTCTACAATTGATCTTTAAATTCTAGAGGTGTAAACTCTATGAAAGGTCCAAAGTTTAACTATTGAAGCACTAATTTCTAGACCTCCTTATTCACAACTTTTACTTCATTTTGAAGTAGCAATTAAAGTTTTTTTTCCACTCCTCCATGATATAGCTCCTCTAGGAAGCATACAAACATAGCCAAATGTTGGTTTTCTTGAATCAACACAACTAGCAAAGTCTAAATCAGAGTAACCAATCACCTCTAGATTGTGAGTTCATCTATACATAAGCAAATTATATTTTGTACCTTAAAGGTACCTCATCACCTTCTTTGCAGCACTCTAGTGGTTAATGCCTAGATTACTTTGATATCTGCCCAACATTCCCATAGAAAATGCAATGCTAGGTCTTATGTAGACCTAAGCATACATTAGGCTTCCAACAGCTAAAGCATATGAAATTTTTCTCATCTACCTTTTCTCTAAATCATTCCTAGGAAACTGGTTCAAATAGAACTTATCACCCTTCATAATGGATGGTATACTTGATGAACAATCTTTCATCCAAAACCTCTCTAAAGATTTATTGATATAAGTTTCCTACAATAGTCCTAGAATACATCTAGATTAGTCATTATTGATCTTAATGCCAATGACATAAGATGCCTTACCCATATCCTTCATGTTGAAGTTCTTAGAGAGAAATTATTTCATTTCTTATAGAAATCCATTATCATTGGTTGCAAGAAGGATATCATTAACATATAGGACAAGGAAATAGGTTTTTCTCCTATTAACCTTCTTGTATTTACATTGATCCATGGTGTTATTTTCAAAACCAAATGAAGTGATTACATCATGGAATTTTAAGTGCCATTTATGGGAGGCTTGTTTCAATTCATATATGGATTTCTTGAGCTTGCATACCAATTTCTTACCACCACTAGAGGAAGATCCTTTAGGTTGTTTCATATAAGCCTCTTCCTCTAGATCACCATTAGGGAATGTCATTTTCACATCCATTTGATGTAATTTGAAATCAAAATGTAGAACCACTACCATAATCACACAAAGGGATTCCTTAGATATAAAAGAAAAGGTATTTGTGTAATTTATTCCTTATTTTTAAGTGAACCATTTAGAAACAAGTCTTGCCTAATATCTTTCAATGTTTCATAATGAGTCTTTCTTTGCCTTGAAGACCCATTTGCATCTAATGGCTTTTACACCATTAGGAAAATTGACAAGATCCTAGAATCCATTAGATGACATAGAGTTGATATCATCTTTCATGCCATCATACCACAAGTCTAATTCTTTACAACTCATGAATTTTGAAAATGTTTTGGAATGATTTTTAGTTCCTATATTGTAGCCATACTCCTATAAATACACTATATAGTCACTAGGAATCATTGATTGCCTTACTCTAGTAGATCTTCTTAATATTGGTTCATCATTTTCCTAAGGAGCATGTTGTTCAATAGCTTGTTCAATTGGTTATGGTATCTATTGTTTAGTTGGATCTACTAC
>MNCI01000135.1:0-31706 GCA_015680685.1 Gnetum montanum
GCAACATATACTTCGATATGGATATTACTGGCCTTCCATATATCACAACATTAGTTCAAAAATTCAAAAATGCTATAAATGTCAAATTCATGGGCCCAAGATTAAAAAGGCTAGAGCCCCTTTAAAGCCAGTAGTTGTAGATAGACCATTTTAGCAATGGGGTTTGAATTTTATTGGTACAATTACTCCTTGAAGAGCTGGAGACAAGTTTATTCTCATGGCTACTAATTATTTCACTAAATGGTCTAAAGCAAAGGGTCTAAGAGGAAGTTCAGCATCAGATGTGATTAAGTTTCTAAAAGACCACATTCTAAGTAGATTTGGTCTACCCAAATTGTTAGTGTCAGACAATGGACCCACCTTCAAATCTGAAGAGTTTATCAAATGGGCATCAGAAAAATATATTTTCTTATTTTCCTCATCAAACTATTATCCTCAAGAAAATGGCCTAGTAGAATCTACCAATAAAAAGCTTATCGCTTATATCAAGAAATTAATGGATGAGAATCCAAGAAATCGGATCAATTATCTACAATCTGTGTTATGGTCAGATCGAATTAGATTCAAGAGAGCTATTGGGACATCACTGTATAACTTAGTTTATGGTTTGCCAGCAAGAATTACAAATAAGATTGTAAGCTCAGCTTCTGAATTTGTACAAAGATATAGTGAAAAAACTAATAAATATAGAAGTTTCATGACTTTGTTTATTAAAAGAGAAGTTGAAGTAGATAAATCAAGGGATAATTTGTTACAGAGTACCTCTCAAGTTAAAAGATGGTTTGATAGAAAATCTCTGAAAAGAACTTTCAAAATAGGGGACCTTATCCTATTATGGAATATGAAGAAACCGAATAAGTTTACACCGATGTGGATTGGTCCATTTCAAATTACAAAGAAATTGTTAGAGGATACTTACAAATTATCAACTTTGGATGGCATGGAATTGCAATTTCCATATAATGTTTTGCATATAAAACATTATTTTGAACAATTGCATACAGCTTGAAAACATCCAAAGTAATATATGTATATACTATTAGATATAATATTACTAGGAGGATAGTATTAATTATTATGTTTAATTATGCTATTGGTATATAGTTAGATAAGTAGATAGTATATTATAATAATAAATATATTTAGGATTAAATTAGAAAATAGTTTAATAATTTAATTCCTACAAGTGAGACAAGTGGAAGCCTACAAGTGTAGCAAGTGGAAGAGGTGACTCATCAACCACTTAGTGAAGATTTTGACAACTGGTTAGAATGCACAAAAGGAGGAAAAATTGGTTGAAGACTCTTGGAGGAAATTTTAAATTTCTAGCTGCTATAACAAGAGGATTGGGTTGCCTAGGATTTCCTCATCTTCCAATTCAAGTTGAGTAGAAAAAGTGAAAAGAGAGCTAATTTGAAAAAGAAGATGGATTTTGGGAGAACAATGAGGAAGACTTTCATTCCTTATCTGATGGGATATTGCCCAAAACATGTGTTAAAGGCTTACTTGAAAGCTAGAGCATGTGGAGCACCTAACGAGTGTCCTTTCATGGCTTGGTTGGCTGATGAATTCTCATTCCTCACAAGAGGTTTAGAGATAGAATCAAATATTTGGGGACAATATCAAAATTGCACCCAAGAAGAGGAAAGGAAAGAAGAACAACCAATCAATGAAGATTCATGGGAAGAAGCCTTTGTATCCCAAGAAGAAGAAAAAGGACCCAATTGGGAAGAATAGAAGAATTCATCTGAGAAAGAAGATGAGAAGATTGCTAAAGAAAAAGCTCAAGGAGATCAAGTTGAAAACTCCACTAAGTCAGAAAATAATAGAACAACCTTCATCACGTTAGAAATTACCTATCAGAAAGTTAGAGATATGATGATTCCTACTAGAGTAACCCTCACCATTCTGTTCCCATCTCAAGAATAGTCCATGGATAAAGGACTTGATAATGTACAGTTTGTTGTTTTTTAGGAATGAGGTTTTTATACCAATAAACCTTATGTTTGATGGGAATTTTCCTCCAAAAATATTTATCTGTTCAGCTATAAAAATTCAATAAAAGCTTCAATACAGTTCAATTTTAAAATGGGGCTTGCATAAATTACTTTAAGCCTTTTAAAGGGGGCACAAATGTTGGCACATTTTGGCCATTTCATGGAATAGGCTGCATTTAAGCAAGGAAAAAATTTAAAATGGAACCAGACATTTGAATTAAACACTAGCAAAATGTGACAGATCAAATGATGAGAATTTACGGTAGCAACAGTGCTAATAAGTTTTGTTATAAGAGTACAATGCTACTTGCAGGAATAATAATGTAAGGGAAATCATTGAAGGCTTTAAGTTAAAACATGAATAATGATCATCCTGCCATTATGCAATGCTTGATTCTTTAGCCTTGAGAAAGATTGGGAGAAATTCAGTGAACGCAAAGCACACATGGAGGTCTCGCAATGAATTGGCATTTACAGCTACATTCTGCAAGAAAACATTAATCGTGTCTCCATTCTCTCCAAAAATGCAAACAAGATCAATCATGGCCTGCAACTTGAGCAAACCTCTATGGTTGGAAATTATGATAGCAGTGCTATGTGCGGCCATATGCAAAAAATAGAAAACATATTGAAAATCATTCATGGATAAAGCGCAAGAATTTGGCCGCTAGAGACGGTAGATCTGTGATAGTCCACATCTCTGGTATGGCTATTTTCCATCATGTCATGAAAAACTGCAAAATCGCAAAGCAAGGAGCGTCTATAAAACTGCAATTGTGCCACCATTAAAAGGAACTTTCGAACCCAACAACAAATAGATTCCAAATCTCACAAATTTATGAATGTCTCGAATACAGGGGACGTAGCCATGGCATTCACATGGTTAACAAACCATGTTATTTCTCCACCGGATTTGCCCTCATGTTCCCTTATCTGATCTCATTGCAATTTACTTTGTGAAAGAAAGAAAGAACATTGTGAAAACTCTTTCATGGCAGAAGGTTCATGTTGATGGTGGGTTTTTGTTAGAAAAGTGACAGGAATTCTGCACTTCATTTGCAAGAAAAAGTTTTTTTTTTTTTTTTGGTTTTCTCTATGCATCATTTCTAAAGCAGCAATGGCAAATGCTACGAGCTGTGCCCTAGTGATGAAAGCAACGTCAAATGGGATGTTTCAGAAGAATAATCCTCTGCATTTTGCATTTTTGCTGTTGGTGATCCAGATTTGCATCGTGATTGCCGTTACCAGGTCGAAGGCCTTCATTTTTCGGCCCATCCACCAGCCCTGCATCATCGCTGAAATCATCGAGGGAGTACTTCTGGGGCCATCAGCCCTTGAACAAAGCAAGGTGTGCTCACTAAGCAACATTATCAAACACCTTATGTGCTTCCATGATGCTCTGGCATTTTCTATACATGTCCATCAAGGCTGCACCCATGTAAACATCCCTCCGAAGCCTAAGTTTATAGGCCTGAATGTGGATCTTCTTGCCTATCTATAAAGCCAAATCCATTACGAGACTCTGCAGGCTTTGAGAAAAAAAGGGAATGTGAAACTGTTTGCAGAAATGGGGCTGCTTTAGGCTTGACGCCTTCACATTCGGGCGCTCTTAAAACGTGTGCAAGAATTAGAGATCAATCGCTCATTGCTAGTTGGTTATCAAGGAAGGAAGAATCGGTTACCAGGAAATGATGTAAAGGATGTGTTACTGATTGAAGAACCTCTGTAACAGTATCAAGTGACCACCACCATATTCGAATTTCTTTTTCCAATGAACATCACTTTTCCAAGGAAGCCAACAACAAATTTTACGTGGATATGAAGCCAGCATCAAGTGCAAATGCATATGATTTAATTATACAAGCATCAGATGGTGTGCTTGATTTGCAAAGATCGGCTTTCTTGATTTTAAAGACCATGCAACTACCTCCACCAACATCTACACTAAGGTGGATGCTGAATTACTTTCTTAGTACCGCCTATTCATGAGAATTACTAGGGCTTTGTACATGGTGGGTAATGATATTTAATAATTAAAATCCTAAACAAAAATAAGATGACAATTGTATGAAGCGCTTATAGTATGGAGATCTTGGCTTTATTTCTTAAAATTATTACTTAGGTTGTGACTTATGAAAGAAATATTTGTAAAGTTTGTAGAGACACATGCCAATGTTAGCATGACTTTCTCCTAACTTCATGTATAAGTTATAACTTCCTAACTTGTTGGGCAAGTAATATCTCCTAACTTGTTGGGCAAGTTATAACTTCCTTACATGGGAGAGAAGTTACCCAAGATATTTTGTAATAGCTAACTACCTATGAAATCCTATAAAAAGGTTTCAAGGATTAGAAGAAAGAAGGTCTCACTTTGGGTCTTGGTGGCTAAGGGGGAAGAGTATTGAAAAAGAAGACATTGTGAAAGATTGCTTGTAAGATGACTTATTAAAGATAACATTTTAGCCTCTTTGTCATAGTCCTGCGAGTTATGTTTATTTTTTATTTTGTTTAAATTGTTTAGCTAGTGGTTTAGATAGTATCATGCTTGGCAAGTAATTTTGGGATTTTTATATTACTCTTTTTGTTCTTGTTGCATGATAGAAAATTTCTATTAAAATTTTGCTATAGAAGAGCTTGTGTTTGAAAGCTTTAAGAGCATTTTAGTAGTGAATTTTATTATTGTGTAATTGATAAGAACTGCTATTGAGATTGTTGTAAGAGAGCCTCTACATGTAGTCAAGCCGTTGAACGATTCAATAATCAAGAGGGCTCAACAAATCTTTGGTATTTTGATAGGATCAGAATAGCTTCTTTTATCTTTAAAGTGAATCTTCGTGGTATCTCAATCATAAATTGTCAAGTCTTTTGAAGGTTCGGTTGAATGCAATTGTTCACATCCATTATCTAGCCAAAATTGAGTCTGGTATGTGATAGTTTACGCAGCAATTTTTTGGGTAACATATTAGGATTGTCTTGAAGAAATTTCTTATTTGAACCTTGAAAGTTTGATCAATTCGTAGTTATTGAATTTTGGATAGCTTTATTGCGAAGTGTTTACTCATATCATTTTACCTTGTTTAAACATTTGAGATCTTTACAGAAATATGCTTTCTTGTTCTTTTCTTTTTGTTTCCATTGAATCTCGGTCTATTTCTAGTTTTCTTGTAGAACTATTTCCTTCTCTGGGGAAAATTAGAAGTAGATTCGTAGAGTTGTGCTCAAATGTTTTTGCAAAACATTATTTGTTACAAGTAGGTATTATAAGGACCGCATAGACTAGACAATTGAATAGAATAAGAACTCTCAACAACTCACAGTACTTTGCAAAGTTGGCTGAATCTCTTTAAGATAAGTCATTTATAGTTTTAGACACAACCCAATCATTTCATTTTTCATAACAGTACACCACAATAGCACACACACATACTCACATTAACTACTGAGTCTATTTAGAGGTATCTAGGCCTTGGTGTTGCCAGAGACTAGCAAGCACCTAAATCTTGTTCGAGGACACTCGTTGGCAGTCGTGTCCCAAACGATTGTCAACAACAACATGTGGAACTAGGTGAGGTAGTGTATAAAGTAATAACTCAATTTTCATAGCATGTAAAGGTTTTGTATGCAACATGTGGACACTTGGGAAGGATTTGTTTTCCTTAAAACCCAACATATAAGCTAATCTCCTCCCTAATTTCCCATATGTAGCATGTAAGGGCTAGATTTGTGCTCATAAATCCAAACACAACATTTTCCAATAATTTTAGCTCTTACCCATCTCATGGGCCCAATGCATTGCAACAAATCTAAGAATTTCTAGCCTCTTTCTGTAGCAATCAAGGTAGAACTCAAGAATTTTGGCCATCACAGTGAAAAAGGTTGGATTGACCAATTCAAACCTAGGATTTAAAAAGGCAAAGGAGGCTATATGGATCATTTATAGGCTTCTAGATCCATTTGCAGGTGATGGATCTTTGTCCATGGCCACCATATACACATCTTCCATCACTTTTCCTAGTTTTTGGTCAAATTGTGAAAATGTTTTCCCACCTCTAGGCTTGATTTGGTTGAAATTTTGCATTCCAACTATGTCATATCTAAGATTTAGGATTTTCGATCATGTTGGGAAATAAATTTTGGCATCTTTTGGTAAAGATTTAGGTTTTTCCGAGGTCATATGTGTAGCATTGATGCTTATTTTTGCTTATTTTGGTTAAACTTTGAGGTATTTTCTAGCATATTTGTGATGAGATTTTGAGTTCTAATTACACAAGATTGTTGTTGAAGGTCTTTCAACCATCCCAAAGATGAAATTGGATTTTTTTTAAAAAAAATTCTAGGTTTTTTTTTTTGCAATTACTTAATTGCATATTAGCGTTTTTTGGCTAGTTTTTGGTGAAAATCTAGGTTTTTTGATGAAAACTTTATGATATTTGGGATTTTCCTGCACCTATGAGCATAGCATTAATGGTGAATTTAGGCTATTTTGGTTATGTTCTCTGCATCCATGGTTTAAAATAATTTTTTAAAAATTTTCTCAAGTTTTTCCCTACCTTGGTATCTACGTTGGACAATTTTTTAGTTTTGGTTGTAGAGTTTTTGGGTTTTTTTTCTTGGCCTATGTTGACAACATTTGGGTATGTGGGACTTGAATTGTGTAATTTGGGTTTTTCACAGTCCCATGGCCAATGTGTTGGCTGTAGGAGCCAAGAAATCTTATGTTTTTTTCTTACAAAATTTCTTCCTACATTCCCAATGTTTGGCCATATCTAGAGTATTTGCCCATTATTTTATGGAAAATCCCCATTCTCCAAGCTACAATATTGTCAATCTTGGCATTTCGTTCCTATGAAGACATATTTTTTGTTTTTAGCATTGTCAATTTCGATGTTATTTTATGTTGTAGTTTTGGCTTTAATATTAACATGTTTTGATGTTTGTCTTTCTTCACAAGTATTTAGCGATCCTAGTGATGGTTTCAACAACATTTTAGTTTCTTTTCCCATGGTTTAGTCTAGGCCATTAGTGATGATCATGTGTTATCATCTTTGTTGTGTTATGGCTACTAGCTTGTTGCTATATTTGTAGCTAAAGAGATTGTGTATCATTGCTTTGTACTTCCTTGTGTAATCATGGTTATAGTCATGGGCTACCTGGCCATGTTGAACATTCATGATGTTGTATTTAGATTGGTTTAACACTGCTTCTTGGTCATATATTTTTAATTATTTTTAATTGTTTTTCATATTTAATGTTTTTCTATTCTTTTTATATTTTATATAAGAATGTATTCAGGCCACATGTTACAACAACATAGCTATGAAGTAAACTTTTAACAATATGGTATAACAAAATGGAAAATGAAAAATTTAAAACAAGGCCCATCTATTAAAGTAAAAACTATAACCATTTCCATGTAGTAAACACGTCATGACGTATGAACAAGGAAAGGTAGAGAAGGTTACATATTTATCAATTTTAGGACCTAGTTGGCCACAAATTTTAGGCCCTAGTAGGCCATGACTTCACCAATTTTATGTCCTGGTAGGCCATTAGTTTTAGGCCTTGGCAAGCCATGGTTTGCCAGTTTTTTCTAGAAAGTGTGAGATAGTCTCAAAAGAGCATACAAGAATAAAATAAACAATGAAATACAATATAAGGCTACAAAAATAAATAAATAATCATTTATGAAAGATGGGAGAAGATGCCTATTGTGGATTTTTTGCTTTATCTTTGATAGATCAAAGGGCTTCTTGTGCACAATTCCATGTTCACCATTCTTATTTGATATGGCAAGAAATGTGTATTGTTTTTGGTCATTTAGTGTTGTATAGTTGGAGATGTTAGCCTTGGTGTTGTTGTTATTATTGTTAACCCCAGCTTGAGTGTGGGGAGTTTCATCTTGAAACTTCACGTCTAATCTTTGTTCAATGTTAACATTGTTAACTAATGGTAAACACATGTCATCCCCATGAATCACAATTTCACCATCCTCATATGGTAAATAAATCTCCTAGTGTATAAGAGATGAGACCACTTGAAGCCAACCATGATCTTCCTAGGATCAAGTTTAAACTGGGTGTTTCCTCAACCACTAGGAAATTAGTGGACGTGGGAAACTATACCCCAACTACAAAGTCTAATGAGATGGAGCCTTGAAGCACTACCTACGACCCATTGAATGACTTGAGCATGAAGTTAGGATTTCTTGAATTTTTTTAGTTAAGCCTAGTTTCTCAACAACAGTGAATGATATCATGTTAATCATCACCCCATCATCCACATGAACATGATGAACCTTATACTTGTCAACACGTATGATAATGAGGAGAGGAGCATATTTCACTTCTCCATTCCATGGGTCAACCTTCACTTCACTTTCATGAAAGATGAGTTTGGTTGATATTTGTTTTCCCCAAGTAAAGTTGCTCAATGATAGAATGAATGGATTCTTTGGTAGTTGGCATGTTTGCTCATAGGAATAGAGGTCAAAATTTGAGCTAGTATGTCTCTATGAGCAAGAGAAGTCATAACTAAGTTTTATAGGTCCAATGATATGCTATTTTGATTCAGGGATGATTTAGCTTGGTCCAATGATGTAAAGAAATTCTTTTCCTTGATGTGTGATTTTTTACCATTGCAATGGAGATTTCTTGTTAAGTTTTTAGTTATTGGTCATAATGAATAATCATTGGTTATAGGTTATGATAGGTTTTCTTGTTGAAGGCGAAGGGACCCAAATAAAAAATGGTTCCCTTGCCTTAGAGGGATTAATAGCACATTATTTGGATTATGATGTTGATGCCAGAGAAGGTGGAACATGTATGACAAAAGGCTCATTAGGGACCAAAGATGGTAATACCCTTATGACCAATGGTGTTCTACAATTTAGATTCTAGGACTGAGTGCTAGCTAGTGGTACCTTGATGACATACATTTCTCCAAGAGAACTAGATCGAGTAAATGTTATGAACAAGGCTATGATGTAGGAGCTATTGTTAGTATTTGAAGAGCTTGATTCATTCAACACCAACTCTCTATAATTGATCATCTTCTAAAGATCATCTTTCAAGGCTAGGAAAAAATTAGTATCATGACCAGCTAGTTGATGATAGTAGCAAAACTTATCAAGCCTGAAGTACTTTGGTAGTGTTGGATCATATTTAGTTTCTACCCTTGGATATCTAACTATCTCACAAAGATGATCATGCCTCTTATGAGTTTCCTCAAATAGCTACTTATGGTGAATACAATTGTCTTTAAGCAACTATTCTAGAAGCTCAAAGGGCTTCATAGGCAACTTAGCATACCTAGTCCTATCCTTACACTCAAAATTTGGTCTTAGTTGGTTGGAAGCATTAGAAGTAGATGGTTGCAATAGATTAGAAGATGTTTTGCATGGTAGAGACTTTCACCTTTTTGTTTGTTTCATATCCTTGGATACCATGGCCATGGTTGTATGCACTTGTTTGATCTTATCCTTGTCCCTCCTTAAGTGCTAGCTTTTATAGGTCACATAGGCTAGATCATTACTAGCTTCAATAGCCTCCTCAATGTTCTTAATTTGTGAAAATTCTTGGCTCAGTAACCTAGATTCTAAGTAGTAGAGCATCAACATGATGAAGTCATTGACTACTTCCTTGAAGACAGCCAAGAGATGGATCTTAGACATGGGCTTGCAAATTTTGTTGAGTGTTGCATTCCATCTTTAAAAAAACCTTTGAATTGGTTCAAGTGGCCCCTACCTCACTTTTACAAGTTGATATAAGATCATATTAAGCTTCAAGTTTTATTTGAAGCAGTTGACAAATTAGTGTATTAAGTCTTCAAGAGAGAATATAGAACCTCTAGGTAGGGCTTGATACTAGTTTAAATCCTTTCCTTTTAGAGAAATATAGAAAATCCATAGTATCATGTGAGGCCACACTTGCAATAGAATATGCTCAAAATAGAACATGACAAGATGTGCATTAGGATCTCCTTCACCATTTTATTTGGTGAAGTTTGGGATAGGCATGCCTGTGGATAATGTGATTTGAGGAACAATAAGGCTAATGGGATCATCTTAGTGAAATTCCATAATCTTTACCATTTGAGTGGTACTGGTTTTGAGTTTTCATAACTTTTCAATAAGATCTTGGATCAATTGAAAGCCTTGATCTAGGTCCTATGGAGCTCTTAAGGGCTACACTTATGATTGTTAAATGGCTAGTGGTTGTGAAATGAGCAACGATATAGACTAGAGAGGTTATGTGACTATTGTTGTATGAGGATTAAATTGGGAAAATGATGTTTGTATAGGAACATGAGCAATGGAAGAGGCATTAGACACAAAGGAATTACATGAAACATGTGGAATTCATGCTTCAAAAGAAGGATCAGCTAAAACTACAAAAGGTTAAGGCATGAAGGAAATTACTAGTGGAGGTTGAGACAATATAATAAAAGCTGTTGAGGTGAACAATGAAGTAAACAAGAAAGTGAGTTGGGAACTTGGGTTTGTAGAGGTAACAAAGGGAGTTTAGTTTACTATTGAAGTGAAAGGCATAGAGTTGAACATAGTCACCTCTAGGATAGATAGTTGTAAAAGTTTCCCTAAGAATGTATCTAGTTCATAATTAGCTCCGAACTTGTCCTGGTCCTCTTAATGAGATCCTAAACTTACCTTTTCACTTACTTTATCATCCTCATCTACACTTACTAAGTATGCCAATAGGTGTATGTAGAATTTAGATAACTTAATATGGTTGTATGGTGAAGGGATGTATTCCTTCCCATCCTTATGGATCAACTCATATTAACATTTGAAGTTAAACTCCTTGCATGAGATGCATACTCTCACTTGGATTTTTATGCATATGAAGTTGTAGTATTGTTCATCAATGTTTACATGCACTAGGCTAAGTCCTAAACACTTAAGAAATTGCCTACACTTTACTACAGCTACATGCTTAGGCTCATATATGCAAGTGGATTCCTTGTTTGAGACCATGGCTACTATGTGGTGTAGTAAAATAGTTAAAACAAAAGTCATAAAATTTGAAAGACTAATTAATTGTTCAAGTGTAATAAAGGCTTTAAATTTTTTTGGCATTTTAAACAAGCTATAAGCTTGCAACATACAAGGCTCACAGTGTAAGGAGCTATAGTGTGTAAAGCCTATAGCATGTAAGACTTCACAGCATGTGAAACTATAGCATATAAGACTCACAATGTGTGAGGCTTGCAATGTGTGAGACTTTACAACATGTAAAACTCACAGCATGTGAAGCTCATACCATGTGAGACTACAACATGTGAAGATTCATAGTGTAAGAAACTACAACAAAGGAGAAACAAAATAAATTGCAACTTTCATTGAACCAATAATTTTTTCTAGCATGTAAAGTTGATAAAAACCAAAGTAGGCTTTAGCATATGTAAGAAAAAACTTGGTAAAGACAAAACACATATGCAAAAAACTTGGATAAACTGTGAATGCAAAGAACAAGGAAAGCACTATAAACTACCATAGTAGAAATAATGGTTTTGGTTATAAAATTTCATGTGCAAAAAACAAGGGCTACTCTATGCACTACAACAAAAATTAAATTTTTGTAGGTATATGGGTAAAAATGGCTATGATATGAAACATTAGGTTACAAGAAAACCTAAAATAAATTTTTAGTTGATCAAATATGCTCACACACCAAGGCAGAAATAGGCAAAGAATTTTTGCAAATAGGTTTAGGCTAAGAAGTTAGGCATAGGCCCTCCTTCAAGTGCCAAAAAAACTATAGCAGCTTATAAATTTAGTGCTAGAAAACCAAAAATCTTAACACATAATAGTTTTAACTCTAAGATCCATAAGCCTCAAAAAGATCTGAAGCACCTTAAACAGTTTTGTTGATCACTTAAGGACATAAAAATCATTTACCAAGCATTTAAAATGAAATAGAGAGAAAATGTATAGGAATGAATCATAGCATAGAAAGAGGAACAAAGAGCGATGAGATATGACCAAACAAGAAAAACTACAAACTTAATCTTAAATGTTGTAAAATGTTGGAAATAAATAGGTTTAGAAAAGATCAATAGGTTTTAAAAGCCTGAGAATACAAAAATATCCTTGAAATCTAGGGTAGATGACATGGTGTGTTCTGCACTTGATCTACACTAGTCTCCTGATTGATCTACATAATAAAAACTATTACCAGGTTTGCTACTCTCAGTAATCAATACTGAAAAATTGTTGTAAAAAATTGTAATAATTTCTACTCCATTGCCAAGAAATCTCTATTGTTTCCGAGCAATCTCTTTGCCAAAATATGTCCCCAAAAGATCTAAAAACTGACCTTTGATCTAGCTTAAATAGGCCTCAAATTCACTATACTTGCATTCATTACATTTTCAGACACTTTCTAGAGCATTGCATCATGTTTTTGGGCCATTTCCATGGTCAAAAAGTGAAGCATATGAGTGACCATCACTATTAGCTTTTTCTGCCATGTTTTGGTAGCATATTTGGGCTATTTTCATGGCCCAAATTGTAGTGTATGGGCTAGTCGCATTTTTGAATTTTGTTGCTAAATTTGGCAACGTATTTGACATTTTGGCCCTCACATGCTAACATAGATAAAATTCACAGCATGTGGACTATAAATTTCATCTTTGCACATTAAAAGTGAACTAAAAATTTTCCAAAACAAGGTCATAGGATAGGAGTTTTCATGGGAACATAAGGCAATTGTTTCTACTCTTAAATTCCTACAAAATTACAATGCATATGTTGGCTACAAGGATTTTTTTTATTTTTATTTTTTGCCACATGAATTTCAATCTTATCATACCCTAATTTATGACACTTGAAATAACTTACCTTTTGCCTTAATGAATGAAGGAAATAGAAAGTATAAAGTCATGCATGAGAAGTTTCCTAATTTCTTTGCAATTTGGAAACTACTTCATAGTTAATTATCCACTTCTTTTTTCTTAAATTGTAGTCATAACATTTTATCTACTAGGTTCAATTGTTTACTTTTTCTTACTTTATGTTTCAAATGTTGATGCTTCTGCATACTTTAGTTGTTTACTTTTTCTTACTTTATGTTTCAAATGTTTACGCTTTTGCTTACTTTATGTTTTAGTCATTTACATATGTTATCATCTTTCAAAAATTACAAAGAACAAAATAAAACATAAAATTTAAAACATAAGATAAAATAAAATTTTCATTAATGGTAACTCATTGTAGCATAAAAAATTAAGCTTTTAAAATTAGGCCACATATGATCTATGCAACATGATCACCACCACCACCACCACCATGACCTCCATTGTTACTATTGCCACCACTACCATTGCAACTGACCTACAAAATAAAACATGTAATTATTAGATCTAACAATTAATAGAATCAAGAATAAAATATATATATTCGGGTTAGACAAAGAACTAGAAAATATATCTTCAAGCCTAAACTATGGAAGACCTTCTTCCAAGTGATATATTATTTTCTCTTTGAACGTGTTAGCCCAATTGATCTCTCCCAAGTTTATCCCTTCAAAAATATTTTCTTGTTCTATGTTTGTTCATTTTGTGGTCTTATCTACTCAGGTTTCCATGGACATTTGGATTGATACCACTATAATCCAATTTTTTGGAGACGTAGTAACTTCAACAGATTAACTAAATAGTTGGAACACTTCACTAGCCCCTACCCCTTGGACAAACATCTCTAGTTACATCTTGCAATGGCTTAGCTTTCCAAGATTTCTTGTAATTTTCTTTTTATAGGTCTTCTAAGTCTTATATAACTTTTCATGGGCCTTTTGAGTCTTTCCCCAATTCCTTATTAATGCACAGTAGTCACACCATTCTGGTGACTTCCAAGGCATTGATTCCATCTTGAGATCCTTCTCAAGACTCCCTTATGCCATGGAGACTCTTCCTCGTATCATTGACTAGTATCAAATCTATTCAATCTTCTTAGTTTATAATTCACCCATGTTAGCAACTTGCACTTCTATAAATTCTATATAGTTCCTTAGGCTTCACTCTTTTTACACTAACATAAATCGTTAGCATAAAAAAGTGATAAATGACCAAAATAATAAGTTTTAGTATAAACTACCATAGTTTAGGTTAAAACATAAGACTAGTTTATTTTAGAGTGAGTTTCAACAACAACATAAAATTAGGTAATAGCATGAAATAGAAGTTACACTAACTTTACGCTTACCATCATATTTTTTAACTAAGTCTTAATATAAAACTATGCATCAACATTAAAAAACTAAAGTATCATGAAAGTAAAACAAACTAGGATCCATAAAAACATTTTAGCAAAAATTTAGCATGAAAACTAAAATATGCTAAGTTAAACCAAGTGTAGCATGAAATGAATTAATAACAAAGAAAAATGATTTTACGCTATGCTAAGCCCAAAACAAAGAATACAATGTTCACAAATACTTTGTAAAACAATTATCCTATACTAGGGTCACACAATGATGTGAAACAAAAATTATCCATAAGAAAAAGACAAAAAGTAAGAAATGTAGAAAGAAAATCCAAAAATAAAATCACACGAACAATAGAAACTTAGATGATGATGCATTCTCTAGAGCATTGGCCCCAAGGTTTGCAACATCCCCTAGACCATGGTCTCTATACCACTTGCCTCTTCCATTGATTTGCTAGGTCCTACCTTTTTTCTTTCACTTCGCTAACACATCGCTTTCTTCACCCTCAATATTGTGCTTTTGTTGCTAAAAATTAAAAAGTAAAGGTTGCTGACTTCTCTTTTTCCTTTTAACCCTGCTTTTTCAATTTCATGCCCCATAAAATTCTTATGTTGCTTTTATGCTGAATGGCTTTAAAATCTTTCACATAGCATAAAATAGCCTTTGTGCTACTTTTATGCCAAGTAGTGTAAAAATCCTTTATATCCCCATGATGCTACCTAGTGTGAACCATCCTTCATGCTCAATTTACACTACATGATGTAAAATGTATTTATGCTTACTAGCATAAAACCCATGGAATAGCACAAAACCTTTTAATATGCTATAGTGACACAAAACATCACACTTTGCTTAGCTTACATAACCTACATTGTCCATGTTGTTTCCTAAAAAAATTATTCTATGCCATGATCACTAGTGATGATATATCCTTTTTCTTTAAGTATGCATCTTGATGTATAACCTATCCTAATATTAGGACCATATTAAATAATGCAATTGATGAAAATATAATTATTTTTTTTACCTAATGTATTTGTTGACATGTGGTGTTAAAATGATGGAATAAATGTTATGTAATCTTTGTTTTCATTCTATGATGTGTAGGGTTAATAGATGAATATGTGGCAATAATTGAGTAACTCATTACATCTTTCTAGACAAATTGGCAATTTCATTTAATAAATAAATCAAACCTATTTAGATATCAAACCTATTATCCTCTAAGAGTATATCACAACCATTGATAAATCTACTTAATGACCTAAACATTTAATAAAACACTAAACTTAGAAGCTAATGACATAATTGAAGACATCCTTAAAGAGGCCCTAGTCACTATGAGAAAAGGCAAAAAGGAAACCTTGAAATTAAATTCCACATTAAAACTAAAGTGCATGCAAAGCATCATTGAAACATTATAAACAAATATTGAAAATTTTGTGTGGTCTTACAATGACATGCCAAGATTAGACCCAAGAATGATTCAACATAACATAGTACTAAATCCAAGATTAAGCTAGTTAAGCAAAAGGTTTGTAAGATTAGCCCCAACCTAGCTTGGGCTATTTATGATGAAATTAAAAGCTATATCAAACTAGTTTCATTAGAGAAGTGGATTATGAAAATTGGATGTCTAACATGGTTATAGTACCTAAGAAGACTAGGATTATTCATATATGCATAGATTTCTGCGACCTCAACAAAGCAATAATTAAAAATGATTTCATGTTATCAAGTATCAATCAACTTTTTGACATAATAAGGGACTATGCATTACTCTTCTTCATGGATAGTTTTTCAAAGTATAATCAAATTAAGATTAATCTATAACATTAGTTATATATAACTTTCATGACACCTTGGGGAACTTTTTGTTATTCTATGATACCTTTTGGGTTAAAGAATGATGGGGTCATGTTTCAACAAGCGATGATGTATATTTTTAATGATCTCATGCTTAGTCTAACAAATTATTATGTAGATGATATAACAGTAAAATAAAAAGTAGATAACAACCATTATTAGGATCTACATATTGTTCTTCAACATTGCCTCAAGTATGAACTTTGGTTAAATCTAAAGAAATGTATTTTCAATGTTGAAACTAGAAATATGCTTGGCTTTGTAGCCTCAAAAGCATAAATACATGTCAATCCAAAGAAGTTCAAAGCCATAATAAACATGCTAGTACCTACAAATCTTAAAGAATTGTTAGGATTACAATGAAGCTTGTAATTCATTCGTAGATTCATTTCAAAGTTAAGTGATAAACTTTACCCTATGCAACACTGATGAAGATTTAATATGTTGATTGTGTTCATGTTTGCTCATTGACACATCCTAGGATGCATAGGACAATATGTGTCAATGCTAATCCTCTTGAAGCCTATATAAGTACACACACCAGCCCCATTTATGGTACCTTTGGTCAGTCTAGTAGCTAAACTCTTGCAATTTTCTTTTGTAGGACTTAGAAAAATTTCCCTCTAAGTACCTACAATGTGAATTGAATTAATTGTACAAAATTTTATTTTAGTACAATATGTACTTTGACACAATTGCATGAATATAAATAAAATCAAGATTTTTCCTCTCCATTACAACACTTGGATTAGCTTAAGTTTATTTTTAAGCATTTTACTTTACATGAAATTTACTTTCTTGTACTTAAGGGTTTAATATTTTATTTCATAAGTAATGTAAGTATGACCACTTTGAGCATAATATATTAAGACTTGATAATCCCAATAATAAATACTCTGTATGCCCAGTAGTGAATACTTGGTATCCTAGTAGTGTTGGTATATGTTCAGGATGTGTATGGAAAGTTAGAATGGATACTTCATGTTTAGGAAATTTTAGTTATTAATTAGTAGATTTATATATTTCAACCACTTATTTCCTTAATACATTTCAAGATAAAAATAATAAAAATTATAAATACAAACATTTTACACCTCATTAACACTTAGTCATACAAACAAATTTAACACAAGTGATGACTAGAAAAACAACAACTAGTAACATCACAATTTACTAAATAGGACATAGGATGCTTAGATAGAAGGCATCCATGAAATCAAAATATATCATTCATACATTCTTGTGATTCATATGGCTGGATATATAGAATACTTGCTACTCATCATTGTCATCATTGTTTGTGACTATTATTTTTAGCTATGTGCACTATGTTTTAGATAGTAAAATCATATAAGGTTATTATAAAAATATAATAAATCATCCTAAAGAAATAGTAATATTTTATAATTTTATTAGAAGCATACTAT
Source organism: Gnetum montanum (assembly GCA_015680685.1). Classification (NCBI taxonomy): domain Eukaryota; kingdom Viridiplantae; phylum Streptophyta; class Gnetopsida; order Gnetales; family Gnetaceae; genus Gnetum; species Gnetum montanum. The sequence goes on from MNCI01000135.1 coordinate 17,512, forward strand.
GAAAGAGCAAACTAAAAACATCTTCATCTTGTAGGACTAATTCAGCACCTATTGATGATCTTAACAAGCAACATGATAGAACTAGAAGAAATGCTAATGAGATACCTAAACAACTAAAGGTTATTTATGCCCATAATTGATCCCTATTATCTAGATTTCACTTTCATTTTTCATTAGGATGAATAGTTGCACTAGAGATACTTGGATGGTAACATTATTTTACCTCCCAATCATTTGATTCCCTCACTATTCATGCTAACTCTAATAAAGCTAGGACTTGAACCAATAGCCTCATAATACTAAGTGAAGGAACACATTTCTAGGTGTTATTAGCTAAGAGAATTCCAACTTAGAAAAGATAAATTCATGGAGGCCAACAATGAAGCTTCCAAGGACATGAAGATCCTAATCTAATTAACCTCACAATCAAAAGAGAGGACATCGAGCTTCCATTAGGATGATCCCAATGGCAAGGTCATCCTCCCTTCTCTAAGGATAACACAACTCATTAATGGTTACATTCAACGTTGGAAAGTAATTAAGGTAAGAGGAGAACTAATCCTAGAACCAAGGAAACCTTAACGCTAGGATCCCCCTACTGTTCATCAAAAGAATAATCAAGAGACCAAAGGAGAGTAAGCCAAAACAACTCTTCTAGTCCTCCATCCTCATCATCATCCTTATCATCAAGCTACGACAAAGGAAAATGTGATCAAGACTGAAGGAAAAATAATCAAGGCCAACTTGAAGATGATAAAAGACCTCATCACAAAAAATGAAGGAAAGATCATAGATAATAGCAAGAACAAAAGGATCATTAGAAAAGAAGGCATAGCAGACCACATCATAGGAGACATGGCCATGATAGGGATCATCATGAATATGATAACTATGATGAGCCACTAGTTTCTACGAGAAGCATGATAAACATATTTGAGGTAGTTTTATATTTCCACCAAGCATCAAAGTGATAGCCAAATCAAATGGCTTGATATGAATAACATTCCTAAGTTTGAAGAAGATTGTACTGTTGATCTGCAACATTATTTGTAAGCCTTTCATGATGCCTATGCCTTGGAAACATAGAGAATGAGTGGCAGAAGCTCAAACTATTCCCTAAAACACTCATCAAAAAAGCTAAAAGTTGGTATCAATCTTTGGAGTTGGAATCTATCCATAGATGGAGTATAATGTTGGAGTTGTTCAACAATAACTATCAAATGTAATCCAAGGTATTCAACTTGAGGAAACAAATTCAAGGGTGGAAGCAAGGTAATCACAAATCCCTTGATGTAGCCTTAGAAAGGTATTACTCTCTTCTACATCAATACCTAGGTCATGGTTTTTCTCAAAGGAACCAAATTTTCCACATGATAGATGGGCTCAAAAATAAAACCAAAGAGACTCTTTAGATGTATTCCCAAGGAATATTGCCAAAAATGAGAGTCCATTAGATCCAAAGGCTTATTAATCAAGTGGCCAAAGATGAAGGAGAATTGAAAAAATGAGAAGTTACAAAGGAGTATAATAGGGATCCCTACATTCATAAAGAGAGGTACACCACTACAATCTTGAGAATGAAGCACCACTGGAGGAGGTGGTATAAAGAAAAGCCTTCATGATTAAAAAAAATTCACATATATATTGGCTAAAATGGATAAAATATAGAACTTGTTAGATGAGAAGTTCCAAACCACTTTAAAAATTATGGAGGATAAAACAATGTAGGGAAACATAGACAAAGATAGAAGAAGAAGAAGAAGGAATGCAAGAAAGGACTACCATCAACATAAAGATAAGGCTACACTAGTTGATGAGGTTATAGATTCTAAAATAGAAGATTACAAGAGTAATATCTACCAATATGAATATCCCAATGGATGTTGCCTAATATTGTCACACCTACAAGAATTTGGGGTTTATGCCTTGAATCCAAAATTTGCAAGAAGGTAACCATCCATGAGATTGCCTTATCTAGAAGGAAATTATCAGAAAAAATATTATCAAAGTGGAGTGTCACCTCAAACTTAAGATCATGATCATCAATGACAAAACCTAGAATCATGGGGGATGCCACCACCAAGGAAGCAGTATCCTTACCACCAATTAGACCTATATAGAAATCATGTCTAACAACCTATGTCTCCTAGTGGCTCTACAAGCCACACCTCTTCTTCCCATCACTATTACCTCCCTAAATATCATAGACCTACCACTCCATGAGCTAATTCTCCTTCCACTTACAGTTCTCATCATCCACCACAACACTCTACATCTTACACCTCTACTTCTTTACCACTAGCACCACCTATGTAAGGTGAGATACCACTATAGCCTCAATAATGTAGTGCCACATGGACCATGAACCTATAGCTAGATGACAATTTGAGTAGTTTTGAGCATAATCCTCAAGAAAGGGCTTTCTTTAGATCCAAAAATCCACATAAATCCCCATAGGAATCTATGGCTTCTAACCCTTCTCAAACTACTCCAAAGGTAATAACCAAGCTACCTTCAAACCAAAGATCATAAAATGTACACATTGTCATGTTAACACATGCATTCATAGATTGTATAAAGTCAAGATGCATTCTCTTGAAAAGATCCAATCCTAGAAGTCCTCTAATTTATTTTCTAATCACAAAAAATGATTAATGAAAAGCTCTACTAGACTCTAGTTGTGGTATAAACTTAATTTCCCAAGAAATCTACAAAACGTTCAATGTATCCCCACTTAAAAATGTAACAGTAGGTTAGAGATTGCTAATCAATCCACCACTATTCCCTTGGAACTAGTGAAGGATATTATGACCATTGTATATGGATAATCATATCTAGAGAACTTCCTAGTTATCCATGTAGATGACTATAAATGAGGCTTCACAATTATCATGAAAAGCACTTGGCTAAGTATAATTTATACCAAGCTATGGATCAAATACCTATTCTTGGAAATATCTACGAAAAATGAGTTTAGAAAGATTGAGAAGAAGAGGGCTCTATGCATCATGAACAATTAGCACATCCATTATAGCATGTAAGAGGTATGTAGAAACAACAAATGTCCAAAGATGCCTATGTGTAGCAACCAAAAAATAAGAAGATACCCAATTGCTGATAATAGATGATAGCCCTAGTTCCACAATGTGTATGGAACCAACTAAAATCCTTACATGTGCTTACATTTACGAGATGAATGAAATGGAGCAAATCCAAAATTAACACTTTGAAGTAGAGTATAACAAAGAAGTAGAAATGGATTGGAGAGAGTTGGAAAACCATAATATTTCTAAATAATAATCCTTAGAATTTAAATCCTTACCAGCATCCCTAGAATATGTATTTTTTTATAATGAAAAATTAGTAATCATTAATGTACATCTCACTAAGGAACCAAAGTAGAAGCTAATAAACATTATCAACAAATGGCCAATAGTCTTTGCTTAATCATATGATGAACTAATAGAAATAGATCCATGCATATGCTAGCATTAGATCTATATAGACTCTACTATTAAATCCAAAAGGTAATCACAAAGGAGGTTGAATTCAAAATTAAAATAATTTTTTAAATATGAAATTCAAAAGCTTCTCAAGTTAGGATTCATCTATCTCGTGGTAGATACAAAGTGGGTGAGCCCATTTGTTATTATACCAAGGGGGATAATGGACAGTCTATATAGACTTCAAGCTACTGCACATGGCTATATTTAAAGATCATTTTGCATTGACATTTGTGAAGTAAGTTTTTGATATAATTGTAGGTCATAACTATTATAGTTTTCTATATGGGTATAATAGGTACAATCAAATACAAATTGCTTCAAAATATCAAGCCAAGATAACTTTTACAAGTTACTAGGGAACTTTTGCATACAAAATGATGTCCTTTGATCTATGTAAAATTCCTTAAACCTTTGAACACCTGGTTCTAAGGATCTATCAATAGAAAATTAGTAGTGATTTGAAAGTCTTCATGGATGAATTCTGCACCTATGAAACTAATTTTGAACAAGCACTAGATCATCTTGAATAGGTACTAGAATAGTGTGTAAAGACAAACCTATGACTAAAATGCAAGAAAAGCCACTTGATGGTCCAAGGCATTGTCTTAGGGCATAGAATTTTAGGGAAAGAAATTGAGGTGGGTCATAAAAAGATAATGTTTATTCAAGAAATAACCGGATAATCCCAAATCACTAAATATGTAAGGGCATTCCTTGGTCATACTAGTTACTACATGCATTTCATTAAAGACTTTATAAAATAGCCAAACTACTAGTTAAGATTACCAGGAAGGATGCAACCTTTGAATAAACCATGAAATGTGAATAACCATTCTAATACTTGAATTAGAATCTCATAGAAAAACCAATTCTACATGCCCTTGATTGATCCAAACCTTTTTACATCATGACACACACATCCAACTATGAATTGTAGGTGATGCTAACATAAATGGATGATCAAAAACATCAATATTATATCCATTGTGCAAGCAAGAGCATTGTGGATGCATAACTCAATTACACCAATATAGAAAAGAAACTCATGCCAATGGTGTGTGCTCTAGAAAAATTTAGGCACTATGTGCTTGGATATCCAATTTTTATGGACACCGATCATAATGCAATTAACAACCTAATGAACAAGATAGTTGTGGACCCTTGTGTTTAACAATGATTGGTGATCTCAAAGGAGTTTGATCTAACAATAATGGATAAAAAGGGAACCAAAAATTTAGTTGTAGATCATTTGTCTTCATTAATATGGGATAGCAATGATAATAAATAGCTCTTATCCAATCAATTTTGAGATGAACTTTTCTTTGCTAAAAGGCAATTGAAGCTCATGAACTAAGGGTCATAAGCTGGTATGACGAATTCCTCTCATATATACTCACACAAGAGACTCCTATTATATGAGACCATAGGAATAAATAGAAATTTCTCCACCAAGTCAAACACTACATAGAGAAAGAGGGCAACCTCTACAACATTTGTGCTAATGGCCTAGTACAATGGTATGTACCTAATGCAAATCAACTAAAAGTCCTCCAAATAGTCAAGAGGGCCCTTGTAGGGGTCACTATGTAGGAAAAAAGTATTGTCACATTGAACCATTTGATGGAGCAAGCTTTATAAAATAATGCCAAGACCTTATCAAGGTGAAAGTCAAATTGTCCAATCTAACTTTTTATTGGTAATAGTGGAAAGTATGATTATAATATCAATGATTGTTGAATGAAAATGAATGATATAATAATATTAAACAATAATCTAAATGGCATCATTTCCATGAAGATTTTTTGCCCAACACAACTGCAGAAATTATGTTTTTGTAATAATTAATTACATTGGGAAATTCTAGAAGGATGATTCACCTTGAAAATTGGAAAATTTGCCAAAGCTTATTTCATAGTACATTGCAGCAAATCATATTAGTGACTACATTCTAGGGCAATTTAGCAATTTGAAGCACATGTATTTACTAACCTTGTATTCAATGGCAACAAAAAAAATCAATCATGAATTATCCATTGCAATTGTGAAATTTTTCACAACAACAAAGGGTTGAAAATTGGAAAAATCAAATTCATGAAAATAGAGTAGAGATTTTACTTTGGGTACCAATCATCCATGGATTTGCATAAGCAAAGCCAAAAAGGAGAAGCATAGGCACATCTGAACTGAGAACTTTACAGTAGTTGTATGAAGCTTTCAAGATGTAGACAAGAAGTAGCCATAACTAGGGCCTCAAATCTTGCAACGACTTATTCCCATCTAGTAGGATCCTAGTTTCTAACTGACCTATAAAACCCTTAGTTTCAACTGAATCTACCTCAACATTGGGTCCATGGTGGGCTTAAGTAGCTTATTCATGTCTCCACCTACATATTTGATGGGTGCCATTAGCAATGGATTTTGAGTTTTCAAGGATGAGTTGCCATTTCCACCTCAATTCATGAAGATTTTAGCAACAAATAAGGTAGCAACTACACAGCATTGTAGGGAACAACACAAAAATGACAAACCCTCATCTCTCACTAGTCAACCCAAGATACAGTAATTGATGAAAATGTTTGCACTAACAAATGCTATAATCAACATTAGATAGAAGGGCACCAGCTGTTCCTACACATTACTTTGCCCTTCGATCATGGCACCTAATATGATGGAAGAAACATCGATGAAAATTGGCAGTAAGACCTTGTAGAGGCTACAACAAGATTGGAACATGTAACCCTATAACCACACCTCATCCACAACTCACCATGGTAATTACTGACCCCAAAGCCTTTGCCTTTGCATTAACAATGCCATCATAACTCTTCCTCAATCAAAATGGCACCCATGGTGACAAAGAGGTGCAATGTGGTGCATGATGAACCCTCATTCCTACAACATGTGATAAACAATAAAGCCTTCCTCCTGCATTTTCACAACAAACTAGAGATAATCACATTTCATCTTAATATTTAACTTTTATCAAATGATGCTTTGGTTGGAGCATAATAAAAAAAAAGAGAAAAAAAAAGAAGAAAAAAAATACATATTATTATTATTGTAGGCAAGAGATTACAACATAAGTTTTAAAGATAGTCTATATATATATATATATAATAGAGAAAAGGTTATCTTTAAAGGGGAGAAAGGAGATTATTAAGAAGGATACTTACCAACTTTGGCTTAAATTTCTCATAACTTGCTATAGAAGTTACAATTTCTCATGATGGTTAGGATTTAATACCCTAAGATATTTGTAGCTTCCCTTAACCTTTTATGATGGTTGTAACTACCCCAAAGCTACTATAAAAAGGACTAGTGGGAGAAATTCAAATAGGGAAAAAAATTTGAGAAGAATTGTTGAAGATTTCTTGTAAAGAATGGCTTGCTAAATGCATCAATTTAGCTACTTTATTTTAATCCTATGAGTTCTTTTCTTCCAATTTTATTTCAATTGCGTAGTTAATACTTTTGATAGTATTGTGTTTGGCAAGTAATTTTGGTATTTGTGTTATCTCTTATAGCCCTGTTATTGTGCAATATTAAGAATTCTATTAGGGTTACCATAAAAGAGCTTATGTTGTCATAAGGCATCTTGAGAAATTTAATAGTAACAACTTTGTGAAATTGCCTATTTGAGTTTAGAGAATCTATAAAATCTTTGATACTTTGAGATGACTAAAATAGCTTCATTTGTTTAAAGTTTATTGCCTTGGTATTTCAATCTTGAAATTGTTGAATTTTTCATGAAACCTTTATTTTTGCAATTCTTGACAACTATTAACTAGCCAAAATATATGATTTTATTTTGTCATTTACAAAGCATTTTTTGGTAACTTAATAAGATTGTCTTTTATGAAATTTCTTGTTAAGCTCAAATGGTTGGACAATTCATAGCATTAGATTGAATTGGGATAGCTTTATTGCAAAGTATTTCCTGATGTCAATTTATCTCACTTAAATGTTTGAGATTTTACACAAATTAGCTTTTCTTTCCTTACTCTTTCTATGTCCATTGAATCTCACTCTATTTCTAGTTTTCTTCTGGAACTCTCTCTAGGAAAAATTAGGAGTATATTTTGGCAGAATTGTGGTTAAGCATTTTTGTGAAATTTTATTTGTTTCAAGAAACATACTATAGGGACTATATAGACCAAGTAACTTGACAAATTGGGAATCTTTAATGAGTCATAGTGTTTCACAAGGTTAGCTGAATTTCTATTATAATAGCCAATTACAGTTTCATACACAACCCAATCATTTCAACATTCACAACAATAAACACATATTCATTTTTAGTTCGTTTCATTACCACTGAGTCTATTTGGATGTATCTAGGCCATGGTGTTACCAAAGACTAGTAAGCACCTAAACCTTGTTTGAAGAAACACCTACATTTCCCATGACTCGAGTCACGAGACTAAAGGCACAATGTTGGTGGTCTGGTCCCAAACAGTCACCAACAAAAAGATGACCATAAAAATCCTGATGGTAGGATATTTTTGGCTAACAATCTTTATGGATGCTCACCATTTTGCTTATTCATGTGAGAGATTCCAAAAATATAGAGGAATGACAACTAGAATGAAAGGACCCCAATAGTGGATTCAACCACTAGATTCTTTCAATCCTTGAAGAATTGATTTCATGGCATACATCACTTCCATGTCCAATGGGAAGTCATACATCATTGTTGTTGTTGACTACTGTACCGAAAGGGCTAAATTTGTAGAAGTTTTTTACTATATCTCTACTATTGCAACTCGATTCTTTTAACAATAGGTGATAAACAAGTTTGATGTGCCTACAACACTAATTTCTGGTAATGAAACATATTTCACAGGTGCTACCTTTCAAAAGTTAATGCAATGCTTAACGATGCAACATAAACTCACGACACCTTACCATACTCAAGCTAATGATCAAGCAAAACTAAAAAATACAAATCTTATTAGAATTCTAACATGAACTATTAGTAGATATAGAAAAGATTCAAGTACCAAACTCATTGATGCCCTTTGGGCATATCACTCGACATGGAAATTTCCTATTAGCTACTCTCCTTATGAATTAGTGTATGAGAAGTTACCCAAACTTCTAATTCAAACTAAACTCTGTACACTCATAACTACATGTGAGTTTAACTTGAACATTAACTTAGCACAAAAGGAACAACTCATGACACTCAATGTGCTAGATGAAAATTGAAAACTAACCCTAATAATAAACGAAGTGCATAAGACATACAATAAACAATGTCACAATGCATGAATAAGGAGAGTTACTTTTAAACCAGGAGAGAAGGTTCTCTATTGGAATTCCATGCATGTGTCGCAACAAACTAAGTTCTAGATATTATGAGAAAGACCATCCATAATACACTTAACTTTTCCTTCTAGGGCTCTAATAATCTACCATTCAACAAGCCCTCAAAAGCACATGCTAGTCAACATCCAACAACTTAAATCCTTCGTGGACTTCCAAGAAACTAGTTGCAACACTAACATCTCAAATCAATAACAAACTCACTCCATTTTCTAAATCTCCTCTTTCCAACTTAGTACCATGATATCTTCAAGAGGGTAAAAGGATTTTTCTTCTCTTTTGTTTTGTAATGTTCTTTCTATATTTTTCATTTTCTTTATATTTTATTGATTATTCTATATTGTAGGCACATTTCATCCATACCATGGAGCAGCTACCACTGTTATTAGAACCATCTATATTACTGTCAACACTAGAAGAACAATTGTTTGCACCACTCATCAATCTAGCATTGAAATTTTTGAATCCTTTGATGAGATGTTGCTCATCACGAGAGGAGGTCAAGTCATCTACTTTGGACATCTTGGTGACCACTCATGCAAGATAATTGAATATTTTGATGCTATTCCTAGATGTTGGAAGCCACCTCTGTGGTTGTAGAGCAACTGTTGGAAATAGATTTTGTAGAACATTAAAAAAAATCATCCCTCTTCAAGCGTAACATAGATATGGTGAAAAAGCTCACTATTCCACCACCGGGATCAAAGCATCTGCACCTTGAAAATCAATATTCACAAACCTTAATGGAGCAATTCAAGAATGACGCATTGTTAAACATGGAAATTTTTTAGGTGCATTAAGGTTTTAATTGGTCAGAACTGTTACCTTGGAGCCTCACATGACAAAGGCTGATAAGAAATAAAAATGAATGCCCAGAGCTCTAGAAACCTCACCGGATGATTAACAATGTATTGTTACGAACCTACAAAATCAAGAGTAAGATCAGAATCAAACACAAAGATAGAGACAGGAACACCCAAAAAGTGGTATTGGCAACCGTTGCTGAAGGCCTTCGTTTTAACTCTCATCGCCACCGCCATTGCTCAGGCCCCTACCCGTGTCAACAAGATAAGGATAGTCGCATAAGCAGCAGTAAGTGGTGGCAACCAATTGCAAGAGGCCGCAGCCGCTGACAAAGAATGCTTACATTATGGGCAAAGTTACGATGTAACACGAGACATGCATGGACATGGAGCCATCTTAGAATTGTTTTCCTGTCTCTTGATCTTCGTGGAATTCGCGTTATGCTGAAGCTCTGAATGCATTATTGTGCATTTTAAAGGATTCATGATAAGGCGTGAGAATGTCAAAAGTTGTGCATGAAAAGGAATCGACCCGCTAGTGGCCATTAAGATCCGCATCCTAAGCTGTGCAATGATTGAACATCATCATATCCATGGCCACTACTTGGCTCTGTGATTCCTGGATTCGCAAGGCGTCGCCATAGGAAGTCATGGAAAGCATAATGCTTCATCTTCTTCTTTTTCCTACATGCTTGACTTCCGTCAAGAGCAAATGCAGCAAATAAATCATAGACCATGGCCAACATTGGATGCCTATTAAGCCCATTCCTGGACCTCTAGTTGTCAACATTGATGATTCCCTTCAGATGATAACCAATGGAATGTTATTCCCAATTGTTTGCACCAATATTATATTAAATGTAAAAGAAATTGCAAAAAATAAAAAAGATACATAGTTACCTGAGAAAACCTTTAAGTGAAAAACCCTACCAAAGAATCAGCTCTTGGACTGTTAGCAACACAAATTCGAAAAATTGAAGCTTAAGGATAATTTACAAAGGAAGGGAGATGATTCTCAAGCTTATGCTTTGAAAAATGTGATTTGGATGCTCCCTTTGAGCTCCTTACATACTGTCAGGAAACCAAAAATTAAAAAAGGAATAAGGTAGTTTATTTTGGTTGGGATAGGTATGAGCCCAATTATAACATAAACAGAAATAAAAATATAATAAGGCAAGGTAGAAATATCTGAGAAAATCAAGGCACATTTGCCTTCATCCACCTCACAATTCTTCTTCTTGAAGGTAATGCTACTTTGAAGAACGGTCCAAACCATCTTTAGAAAATCCAATTATAAGAAGAGCAAATGTTGATTAGCATCGAAGAAACTTTTTAGCATGAGTTGACTTGGTGAGTATATCTATAGGATTTGCTTCAATTAAAATTTTATTCAAAAAAATCCTTTGCTTTTTAATTTCCTTACGTATATAGTGATATTGTATTTCAATATTAATCAAAGTTTGAGTGATGCCAAGTTCAATTATTAGCCTTTGGAACCATATAGCTTCTTTGCATGCTAACTTAGTAGCAACATATTCAACTTTAGTGATAGACTGAGCAACACAAGATTATTTCTAACTTTTCCAAGAAATAGCACCACCAAAAAGATTAAACACATATCCACTAGTAGATTTCCTACAATCAATATCACCACTCCAATCTACATCAACGAAGCCAAGAAGTCTATTGAAATCATTTTTATACCAAATCCCATAATTGGAAGTACCACGAAAATATCGGAAGACTCGTTACATGAAAATCTAGTGTTGTTTTCCTGCATTAGACATATACTTGCTAAGTTTTTCAACAATGTAAGCAATATCAAGTCTAGTAGAGACCACTACATACATTAAACTACCAATAGCACTAGCATATGAAATTTTAACCATGAGCTCTTTTTCTTCACTTGTCTTTGGGAATTGTTCAACTAATAGTTTAATACCAGTTTCACAGGGTGTAGTCACAAGCTTGTAATCATGCATACTAAATCTTCTTACAATATTTTCAACATATGTAGATTGTCCAAGCCAAAGATTGTTATTAGCCTTGTCCCTTTTGATTTCCATGCCCAAAATTTTTTGTATAGCACCAAGATCCTTCATCTCAAATTAAGAAGACAGATGAAGTTTTAACTTCTAAATATCATGTATGTTATTACCTGCTATTAACATGTCATTGACATATAGCAGCAAAATAACATATTTGTCACTTGTATTTTTAACATACATACAAGAGTCTTTGACACTTCTAACAAAGCCAAGATTTATCATGTGATCATTAAATTTCTTATTCCACATCCTTGGTGCTTGTTTGAGCCCATATAGTGATTTTAATAATCAACACACCATTTGCTCTTTTGCTTTAATTTCATATTGTTCAGGTTGAAGCATATATATTTCTTCCTCAAGATCACCATGGAAGAATGCTATTTTCACATCCATTTGTTCAAGTTCAAAATCATAAATAGCTATGATAACCAAAAATGATCTTATGGATGTTAATTTTACTACTAGAGAAAAGATTTTATCATAATCAATTCCCTTTCTCTAAGAAAATCCTTTAGCTACAAGTTGTGCTTTGTATTGATTCCGAGATTTTATTTTGTACACCCATTTATTTCCAATGGGTTTTCTCTGTGATGGAAGCTCAATTAATTTCCAGGTTTTATTTTGGTGAATTGATAACATTTCAACATCCATTATCTATTTTCACTTTGCATTTTTCATAGATAAACATGCCTCATCATATGTTGATGGCTCATTATTTTCAGTAAATAGGACATATTCTTCTAGATGTGAGGGTAATTTTCTTATACATGTTAAACATCTTAACAACTCATCTTCACTAAAAGTAGTTTCTCCCTCTTCATGTTGGTCCTTCTCGTTTACCATGCTATCACCATCTTGTTCGCTAAGGGCAGGATGACCCTCAAAAATTTCATTATTAATTTCAACAAGCGCATACATAGGAGTTACATCATTTGAAGGAGTTTCAGTATTAGAAGATTCCTCCTTCATAGATCCACATTTTTCTCTAAAGATAACATCTTGACTATAAATAACTCTTTTGGTTTGTGGGTTATACAACTTATAAGCTTTGACACCATGTTTATAGCCAAGAAAAATACATTTGACAAACTTAGAGTCTAATTTGGACCTATCATATTTTTGAACCTATACATAGGCTTCACAACCAAAAGTCTTCAAATAATTCAAATTAATAGATCTACAACACCGAACTTCTTCTGGAATTTTTTTGCCAAGTGCTAATGAAGGAGATATATTGATAAGATAACCTGCAGTTGTTACTACTTCACCCCAAAAATGCTTGTCAAGATCATATTCACTAAGCATACATCTAGCACATTTCATTAATGTTCCATTGAAGCACTCTACTACTTCATTTTCTTAGGAGTCCTTGGAATAGTCTTTGCCTTTGAATGTCATGTTCTTTACAAAAAGCACTAAATTCATTTGAGCAAAACTCACCACCATTGTCAATTCTTAGAATTTTGATTTTCTTTCTTAAAGAATTCTCAAAAAGAACTTTGGATTCTATGAATTTTTGAAATACTTCAAACTTATGTTTTAACAAATAGATCCAACTATTTCTAGAATAATCATCAATAGAAGAAACATAATACATGCTACCTACAAGAGAACTTATTTTAATATCTTTAACTAGTTCACATACATCACTATGTATTAGTTCTAATATCTAAAGAGATTTAGCATTACTTCTTTGAAAAATGTAACGCCTTTGTTTACCATGTAGACAATGATGACAAAAATCCAAGGAATCTTTCGAAAGCTTAAATTTACCTTGCTTGTAAAGTTTCTTAAGTCCTTTTTCATGAAGATGTCCTATTCTTTTATGCCACAAATCAATACTTAAATTTAAATCAATAACTACTAATGCACTTAATTTCTACTTTAATGTCTTAGCCTCTAATTTATACAACTTGTTTATTTTAATCCTAGAAGCCAAAACAAATGAACCATGCAGTATTGCACATTTTCCAGTTCCAAACATAACAGTTAATCCTGCATCATCCAATTCACTTACTCAAAAAAAATTTAGTAAGTGTTGGAACATTACATACACTGGGAATCGATTTAACTACTCCATTTTTAAACTAAATCTTTACCTTTCTATAACCTATAACTTTGCATAAACCATCATTACCCAATCTAACCATTTCAAGATTAAATGATGTATACTCACTGAACTAATCAACATGTGGAGCGTAGTGATGAGATGCACCCAGTCCACATACCATGAATATGAATCAGCATTATCAGAAGATGAGACAACATACAAATCTCCTTCTTGAGTAGGAGGGGCTTGATCACTTTTTGACACATTACTCTCTTTCCCCTTTTTTGGAGGGGTTTTATAGTCTTTCTTTATATGACTAACTTTACCCCAATTCCAACATGTAGGTGGCTTCTTTACAAATTTTTGAGCCTTATTCTTAAATTAAAGCCTCTTAACAAACTTTGGCTTTACATTATTTTTGATAAATAATACATCATTTTAAGGATTAGAACTTTTTCTTCTT